>CM053601.1:175628907-175648495 GCA_028646575.1 Pseudocheirus occidentalis | reverse complement strand
CCTAGTCTTCATTGTGGACGTCAAGGCCAACAAGCATCAGATCAAGCAGGCCGTAAAGAAGCTGTATGACATTCTTCAGGCCAAAGTCAACACACTGATCCGGACTACAATGCATTAGATGTTGCCAACAAAACTGGAATCATCTAACTTACTGTGTCCAGCTGTGTCCCATTCCACCTACAATAAAGAGTTTTCCAGAATGATAAAAAAAAGAACATAGACTCCTTGAGGGCAGGGACTGTGTTTCTATCTCCCCCATGCTCAGCTCGGTGCTTTTCACATAGTAAGCACTTGCCACCTGCCATATACACATTCTCTTACTACAAACGTTCTCTCTGTATGTATTTTCTTTCTCCAGTGGTGAGGCAAACTGTGGGAAAATATACTCCATGTGTGTATGGGGTGGATCCTTTCTAGTCACCTCATTGGGTATGTTTGATTAAATGTCTTTTGTTTGAAACAAATGTGATAAAAGTAAATACACTGGTGGGGGCTCATAAACTATAGTTTTGAGTGAGAGTTGACCCACACAGAGTGCCTTAAACCTAGGGTTTTTGTGGGGGGGGTCCATATTTGTGGGGGTATGTCAGGTCCTAGAAAGATTCTGTGCCTAGGTAAGGATCTGATAAAGTCTTAGTTAGAGTGCTCCTTTGTGAGCCCCTGTTTCCTTACAGGATCATAAGATTTAGAGCTAGAGAAGATCTGTCCAACCTCTTCATTTTATGAAGGAGGAAACTAAGGTTTTCCTGGGGAGGTGAAGGTCTCACCCAAGGTCATCGATAAAATGGAGATAATAAGACACTCCGTAGCTCACAGGACTAATGTGAAGAAAGTACTCTGTAAATGTTGTAATGTGGTAGAATTAAAATCAACTACTGTCATTACTATTGTTACTATCACAATTAGTGCCCAGCCTCCTGCAGTGGGTACCAGCCTTCTTGCCAGGCAGATGTTGAGTAAGCCTTGAGGTGTATTTCCTTACAGAACAAGACACTTCCCTGCTCCTCATTAAGGCATCTCCTCCCTAATTGCTCCACTACGGGCTCCCACTCTGGTGGATAATTGTCCCTTTTTTTCCAAGCTGATCTGCAGCAGGCAATGAGGCCAGGGTTGTGTGGGCGCGGAGAGCGGGAGCGGGAGGGGAGAACAGCATCTTTATTTCTGTCAATGAAGGAAGCAGATGCATGATGAAAGAATAGTCCGTGGAAGTCGAGATTCAAGAGTATTTATGAACCACAGAAAAAAAGAAAAGAAAAAAGAAAGCCCACCCTTCATGCAAACTGGGACACCTGGCTGAAATCAAAGCTTCCCTAGGATTTGGGGGGAAATGCTCCCACCAGCTTTGGTTAAGGGAAGCAAGCCTCCTGCAAAATTCAATTCTAAACATTAAGGCTGGATAAATTTAACACCCTTCAGCACCGGCTAATAATAATACTGAAGTAGGAACTTAATACATGCTTGGTGGTTCATTAATTTCAGCAATTCTTTAAAATTTGCAAAGTGGTCTACACATATTTTTGCCTCATTTTGAGGCTCAGGGCAACCCTGTGTGGTTGCAGGTGATATTATTCCCACTTTACAGAAGAGGAAACTGAGTCTCTGAGAGGTGAAGGGACTTGGCCCAAGGATTCTGTAACAAGGAGCAGAGCTGGGATTCTGACTCATGTCCTATGACTCCACTGTGCCATGCTCCCCATGGTTGCACTATTAATAAGGAAAGGTCAGAGGCAGAATTTGAACCTGGACCTTTCCTGACCCCAAGTCTAGCTCTGGACATTATTTCTTCTTTAATAATTCTAGGACGCCTGATTCCCTTGGTGTGAGCCCTTCTTCCACTACTACTTGTGTGACACTGGACAAGTGGCCCCATCTCTCTGGGCCTCAGTAAAATGTGGGGGGCTGGACTTGGCCACCTCCGAGGTCCCCTCTGGTTCCAGAACCTATGAACCCACTCTCCACACCCTCCTAGATGGTCTTCATGGATCCTTGTGGCCAAAACAATTCAGCACCTCGTGCCTAATCTGGGGACAGGCTCCTCCAAAGGGCAGTCTGGGGTGGTCTTTAGACAAAAGTTATATAGGCTGTTGCTGGGCCCAAACTTCAAGTCTCTCTAGCCTGGTTAGAGTAGGAGACTGGCTGACATAGAAAACAGGGCCCTGGGCTTGGAGGCAGGAAGACCCGAGTTCAAATGTGACCTCAGATGCTTACTAGGTGTGAGACCCTGGGCAAGTGATTTAACTTCCACCTGCCTCAGTTTCCTTTTCTGTATAATGATGTTAATAACAGCACCTGCCTCCCTGAGTCATTGTGAGCATGAAAGGAGAGATCTGTAAGATTGTAAAGTGCTGTGTAAAAGCCAGTTTCTTTTCATAGCTCTCATTGTTATGATTTTTAAAATAATGATAGCCATAAAGATTAACTGGCTTTTACATTATCATTAATAATAATGTAATAATAACAACAATATGTAATGATAAAAATAATCATTAAATGTAATAATAAATAATAAAATGCAATAATAATTAACAATAATTTAATAATATGTGATAATAATAAATACCAAAATATAATAATTAATAATAATGTGGTGATAACAGGTTTATTAATCATGTACGGCCTGTGTCTGTGCTCCCAGAGCTGATACGGCTGCCCCTCAGAACGGCGGCTGCCAGAGGAAGCTGAGCCCAGGCTGAGTGCTGAGTCGCTCTCTCTTTTGGGAAGACACAGGCCCTGCCCTCATGGAGCTTACAGTCTGATAGCAGGAGCTCACATTTGCGTGGCACCTTAAGGCTGGCAAAGAGCTTCACAGACATTATCTTACTTGATCCTTGAAATAATAATGCAAAGTAGATACTATTATTATTTCCTATTTCATATAGGTGGAAACTGAGGCTCAGAAGCAGTCATGGGTTGCCCAGGGTCACAAGGCTGGTAAGTGTAGTAGGTGGAATTCGACCCCCAGAGCTCTGTCTGCTGTAACATATAAAGAGCTGATTCTAATATGCCGCATCAAATAAGTGAATTAGAGAGACTTTGAGCCCCCTGAGGCAGCAAGGTGGTGCCATAGTACATGTGGGGGGGAAGGGGGACCTTTGGCCTCAAGTGCAGCCCATTGCCAAATCCAAGCTTCACAGAGTACATCCCCTTAATAAAAGCATTTGTTCGGCAAAACTTGGACTCGGTTGAAAGGCCACGGGTTCCCCACCCCTGCCACCAAGCCTGAAGTCAGGAAGACTCATCTTCATGAGTTCAAATCTAGTCTCAGACACTTCCTAGCTGTGTGACCCTGGGCAGGTCACTTAACTCTGGCTGTCTCAGTTTCCTCATCTGTCAAATGAGCAGGAGAAGGAAATGGCAAACCCCTCCAGTGTCTTTGCCAAGAAAACCCCCAATGGGGTCATGGACAAGACTGAACAACAATGAGGTCCTCAGGAGCTGTTTCCCTAGCATCAAGCACAGTACCATGCTTACAGTAGGCACTTAGTAAATATTTGTTGAATCAAATTGAAAAGAGAAATAAAAACACTGATTCTAAAGTGAGGATGAAGAATGGGAAGGTTACCACATAGGGTAAGGCCCCTCCCTTCTGGCTCTCACAGTCTATGAACTTCTACTCATCCCATTGAAACAGCTTCCTAATTGGTCTCTTGCCTCCCTTTCTGCCGTCCAGTCCAGCCTACACTCAGGAACCTAGGTGCCTTTCCTAAAGAGTCACTCCCAGAGTCAAATATTAAATCCTCTCTTTTGGCATTTAAAGTTGTTTATGACCCATCATAACATGAGACTCATTACTTCCCATTTACCCCGTATGTATCTTGTATATGTTTTCATTGTTCAGTGTTTCAGTCCTATCTGACTCTTCATGACCCCATTTGGGGCTTTCTTGGCAGACTCTGGAGGGGTTTGCCATTTTCTTCTCCAGCTCATTTTACTGATGAGGAAACTGAGACAGCCAGAGTTAAGTGACTTTCCCAGGGTCACACAGCTAGTAAGTGTGCGAAGCCAGATTTGAACTCAGGAAGATCAGTCTCCCTGACTCTATGCCCAGAACTCTATGCACAGTGGCACCACCTGGCTGCTCCACTGCACCATCTAGTGGTATATACCTAATTCTTTACACATTTCTCCTCTAGTAAAAATGGGAGCTCCTGGAGAGCAGGGACAGTATTTGACCCAGCAGAGTACCTGGAAGTACTCAATAAACGCTTGTTGGTCGACTGGCCAAAAGCTTTCATAGTGTGGTCTCATTTTATATATTCTATCCTATTCCATTCTAATGGTGCCCCTACACTGCTAAGCACCGAGGGGCACACACAAGTCACATAAGGGGGAGGGGAAATGAATAAGAGAGCATTGATTAAGCCCTTACTATGTGTACAGCTCTGTGTTAAGCTCTGGGGGAGGCAGATAGAAAAGCAAGACAGTCTGCTGTCCAGGAGTCCACATGCTAGCCCCTGTGGTCCTTAGGGCGTGATCCAAGAACAAAGCACACAGCAGGGTCCCTTCTTCATCATCCTCTCCACTGACAAAAATATGATTTGAACGTTGAGCCGCTTGACAGCACCATGGAATTTGGGCTTTTATGGTCAAAAGAACACTGTATGAGTAAGGGGAGAAGGAGAAGGAAAGCAAAGACCTTGACACTACAGTGGTGCCCATCAATCAGGGAATGAATGGCTCAGCAATTGATTTGTGGTAGATGCATGTAATGGAATCTTATTGGGCTAGAAGATAAGAGTCCAGAGAATCCTGGAAAGGAGGCAAAGACACAGAAAGGAGGGAGCAGAAGCAAGAGAACAGGAGGAAGAGAAAGGAAGGAGGATGGGAAGAAAGAAAGGAAGGGAAGGAAGAAGGAAGGAGAAGAAAGGAAGGAAGGGAAGGAAGAAGGAAAGAGAAGAAAAGAAGGCAAGGAAAAAGAGAAGGGAAGGGAAGAAGGGAAGAGAAAGAAGAAGGGAAAGGAAGGGAAGAAGAAAGGGAGGAAGGGAAGGAAGAAGAGAAGGCAAGAAAGGAAGGAAGGGAAGGAAGAAGAGAAGGGAAGGGAAAGAAGAAAGGAAGAGAAGAAAGAAAGGGAAGAAAGAAGAGAAGGGAAGGGAAAGAAGAAAGGAAGAGAATAAAGAAAGGAAGGGAAGGAAGGAAGAAGAGAAGGGAAGGGAAAGAAGAAAGGAAGAGAAGAAAGAAAGGGAAGAAAGAAGAGAAGGGAAGGGAAAGAAGAAAGGAAGAGAAGAAAGAAAGGAAGGGAAGGAAGGAAGAAGAGAAGGGAAGGGAAGAAGGGAAGGAAGGGAAGGAAGAAGGAAAGGGAAGGAAGAAGGGAAAGGAAGGGAAGGACAAAGGAAAAAGAAGAAAGGAGGGAAGGAAGGGAAAGGAGAAGGGAAGAGAAGGAAGAGAAGAGAAATGAAGGGAAGGAAGAAAGGAAGGGGAAAAGGAGAGAAAGGAAGACAGAAGGAGAGAAAAGAAGGAAGAAAAAGAAAGGAAGGGAAGGAAGAAGAGGAGGGAAGGAAGAAGAGAAGGGAAGGGAAAGGAAGAAAGGAAGGAGGGGAAGGATGAAGAGAAAGGTAGGAAAGGAAGAAGGGAAGAGAAAAGAAAGGAAGGCAAGAGAAGGAAAGGGAAGAAGAGGATAACCACCGAGACATGTTACAAGTGCACAGCGAAGTGAAGGAAGTTCTGCTCAAACAAGGACAGTGCCGTTCCGCTCTGATGGGCCACACAACACACTCCATCTCTCCATCTCTCAGCCTTTGCACTGTCTTCCATTCCTGTCATACTAACCCTCCTCACTGCCATCTCTTATTTTCCCTGTTTTAAAACTAACAGGTTGAATTTATTATGTATCTTCCTTAAAAAGCAAGGGGAGAAGCTCATGGCTTCACATGCAGGCCTCTCTAGTGTTCTACTTTAAATGTGAAAATGCTCTTTTTGGGGGGTGGCACCTGAGAACCCTAATTCAGATCTTAGTCCTGCTGCTGTCACCTGTGTTGACCTTTCCTTCTCAAGTCTCAGCTTTGGCACCTTTAAGACACGGGGGATGAGCTGGTCAGTTTTGAAGGCCCCCACCCACCTAGGGCTCTGAATGCTCAGATCTTTCCCAGTCCCCTGAACTGTAGACAACTGAGAACCAGCTGGCAAAGGGAAACGTTTGCTTCAGACTGGGGAATGTCTGGCCCTGGGAGAGCAGCCTGAAGCCAGGGGGGCTTTTTTTCTCTCTCAAATCATTTCAAGGAAAAACTCAGCCTCCTGGGAGCCATCAATCTCAGGGATGGGTGGGGGCACGGCAGCCAATGGGGGGGCAAGGATCAGAGATGCCTAATCAGATTCTGCACACACTTAAAGCAAAAGCTGTTCTGCAAGTGAAGGAATGAGTGTGTGAGATCTGAGCTCCCAGAGGCCTGTTTGACAGCCCCCTCCCTCCACCAGCTCCGAGGGACGCCAGGTAGTGACAGACTCTGGCCTTGTATGGGCAATTTTCCTCTCAAGTCTGGCCCCGATTGTCAGGGCTGCTTCCAAGATGGAAGAAGTAGCTATTTTAGACAGAGGAGGAGAAGGAGGTAGTGAGCACTTCTCTCCCCAGGCTTATTGGATTGGACAACTCCTTCCCTCCCACCCTTGGCAAAAGCCCCCTGCCCCACCTGACCCAAGGAGGGCCTCCATCCTGGCTGCCAGGCTCCACACTGCAGAATGTGGCCGGCTTGCCTGGCCCTCTCTCTGTGCAAGGAACGGACCGTTAGCAGAGAGCAGCTGGGGAGCCCAGGATGCCCACTGAGATCGGACTCTATCCTGAGGCCCCCGAGGCCAGCCCCTTCATTTTATAGATGCCTAGGCTTGCTGGCTATATGACCCTGAGCAAGTCACTTGACCTCGTTTGCCTCAATTTCCCCATCTGTAAAGTGAGCTGAAGAAGGAAGTGGCCCCATCCTTCTTATAAGAGACGGAGGAATCATCTTGTCTAATGCCCTCTCCTTTATTTTACTGACGGTCCATAAGAGGGCAGATCCTGGTACGTCGAGGCAGCAGGCATCAGTGAAGAGGCCTGGATTCGAGAGCAAAAGGATCAAGGCTTTAGACTGGGAAGCGGCCTTCAAGGCCTCTTCATTTTACAGATGAGGGAATGGAGGCCCAGCCCAGGGTCACACAGCTGGTGTTTGTTTGAGCTGCTTAACACCAAGTCCAGCGCTCTCTATCCACTGCCCTGAGGTTCAACTCAAGGCTCCGCTTGCTCCTTACTGAGTGTCCCTCGAGCAGATTGTCTCACCTCTCTGGGCCTCAGTTTCTTCATCTGTAAAATGAGGGGGTTGGCCTTGAGGACCTCTAAAGCCCTCTCTAGGTCCAGATCTATGACCCTAAGTGGCTAGCGAAAGTCAGAGCTTCAGATCTGAACCCCTGGCTGCAGATGCCAAAGGCACCATTCTTCCCTCCCCTGTTTTTAGTGTTCATTGTCAAGATCCTAGAAAGACAGAGGGTCTAGGGATAGGGAAAGATGTGCCAAGACCCAGGGGAGCCATCCCGATCAGATCAGGAGGCAGCTCTTCAATCTTCCCCTAGGCCCCCTCTCCCCATTTAGGAATGTAGGCCATCCTTCATGCTCCAGCCAGGCTGGTCTGTGATCTGCCTGGGTGGGAAAGGAGCAGCTCAGGCCCTGTGGGATGAGCCCTTCCTCCTAGGGCCAGGGGCCAAGGGCCAGGGGCCAGGGCAGGAGAGGAGGAGGAAGTTGTTTGATTGTCTGACTAGCAAACACTGAAGGACCTGCCTCTCACAGCTGGGTGGTCCGCTCTAGGAGGCCAGCAAGCTTTTGGGATGAGAGCCTCATAGCATGTTAAACCATTAGCACCATCAGGGACCTCAGAAATCCTCATTCTAATCCCTTTCTCTCTTGGACAGAAGGAGAAGCTGAAACCCGCAGGGTTTGCCTCAGTTCCCTGATCTGTAAAATGAACTGGAGAAGGAGGAGCCAAGTGCTTCCTCTTACCCACCATAAAGAAATGAAGTACCAAGTAATTTGGTGGCAGGGGTGGGGAGGGGTTAAGCACTAACAGCTGGGAAAGTGGCCTTTGTATTAGGAAGAAGCCTGCAGCTGATTCTGGGAGACAGAAGGGATGTCCCAGAGAAACAGGCTCCTGGTCTACACAGATGCCGTGTAGCTTTGTGACAGGCTAGGCAAGTCACCCTCTCCCTAGGTCTCAGTTTCCTGATCTCTAAAGTGGGGGAATTAGACCAGATGACCTCTAAATTCCCTTCCAATATCAGAGCCCAGAAATATCAAGTGCCAAGCACTGGAATGAGGTGGTTGGACTGGATCTGGCCTTTCTTCCCATTCTAGAAGCTTCTACCTGGCCTTTGTTTGAAGACATCCAGGGACAGGGGGCCTGGCACTTTGGAGGGAACCTATTCTATGGGTAGGACATCAGGTTGAAATTTCCTCTTTGAAGCTTCCCCCATTCCTCCAAGTTCCACCCTCTGGGGCCAAAGCAGAGCAAAGTGAATCCCTCTCCCCCCAGACAACCCTTTTGATGCTAGAAGTCAGCATTCATATCCCACCTAAGGCTTCTCTTCTCCAACTTAAACAGCCCCCAGAAGAAGAATGGCTGCCTCATCACTTGGCCTGCACCCCTAGGTATGTGGTTGGCATGGAGGATATTGTCACCCCCTGCCTCTCTGCTTCTGGGGTGCTTAGAATGGAGCCCGTGGCCTGGTCTCTTAACCAATAGATCATAATACATGGCACAGGGGATAGAGCAACAGGCCTGGAGTCAGGAAGACTCATCTTCCTGAGTTCAAATCCAGCTTCAGACACTTACTAGCTGCATATCCCTGGGCAAGTCACTGAACCCTGTCTGCCTCAGTTTCCTTAGCTGTCAAATGAACCGGAGAAGGATATGTCAAATACTCCAGTGTCTCTGCCAAGAAATCCCTGAATGGGGTCATGAAGAGTTAGCCATGACTGAAACAACCAGATTATTTCTATGGCCATTGTGAGGACAAGGACAGAATTTTAGAATCAGATGACTTTGTGAAAAAAGTAGAAAGCCTCCTGGATTTGGAGTCAGAGGGTCTGGGTTCAGATCCCATCCCTATTATTTGCTATCTTTGTGACTTTGGACAAATCCACAACCTCTTCAAACCTTGACTCCTCATTTGCTAATTGAGAGAAATGAACATAGTGGCTTCTTGGCTTTCTCCCAGCTTTAAATATATGATCCTATGATTTTCTTTGGAGTCCTGGCTCTGACACTTATTTGCTATGAGACTACAGGCAAAGCCCTTCACCTCGCTCTCTCTCTGTGCCTCAGTTTCCCCATATGTAAAATCAAAGGCTTGAGAGGTGATGTGGTATAATGGGAAAGCACCAGATTTAGAGCCGGAGGAGCCATGTTCGAATTCCAGTTAAGCTGCTTACTATATGTGTGACCTTGGGCAAGTCAAGTTTACTCATCTAAAAATGAAGAGAACTGGACCAGATGAATTCTCCTTTCCAGCCTCTGATGATCAATCAAACTGATTCATTAATGTCCAAGGTTCCTTTTAGCTGGGACCTTCCACGAGTCTATGATTTCTCTGACCCACTGAGTTCCCACCCCCACCCCTCTGGCCTACAAGGGAACAGAAAGGGTCTGTGTTGGTAGAGGAGAGGGTGATGCTGACCCCCCCCCATTAGATTAGGCCTTGCTGCCTCCCCCTGGGGTGCTGTCCTTTCTGACCGCCCCCACCTATGCTCCAGGGCCTCCTTTTGTCCTCCCAATTCCTCTCCCCCTGGCATCATCGGGCTGGGTGCCAGTAGTAATTATGAAATCACAGCAGCCAGAGAAAGCCTGCACGTGTGTTAGGGAGCATAATTAGGCAGTTAAACAAGTTTCAGTGCTGGGCAGCCAATCCAGGCAGGGGGTGTTGAATAGAACAATCAGTGGCACCAGGTTGGGGGTTGAGGAGGGCATGGGGGTGGGGGTGGGAGGAAGGTGGGGAACTGTGGTGGAGATAGCAGCCATTGAAATGGCCCACCCCCAGTCAGGGCCCCAGCTGCAGCTGCCAAGTACAATGGGCAAAGGGTGAGGGGGATGAGGAGGGCAGAGGGTGGGCATGAATGTGGAGGGTTACGGCCGGGCCCAGCAGGCACATGGAATGGGGGTGGGGTGGGTTGAAATTAAGGGGAATGGGGAAGGGTCTCTGTGTGGGAGCTGAGGAGAAGTGGGAAAAACAACAGAATCCTCTGCCCACTTCTGCAACTACCAAGGCATTGCCAGGGGGAAGAAGCCTCAGATTTGGAATTAACCGATTGGATTCAGATCCCTGATTGTCTTCTTACTGCCTATGTGGCCTCGGGCAATAAGTCTTCAGATTCTTCGATTATAAAATGAGACAGTTAGACTAGATGGCCTGGTAGCTTCCTTCTGGCTCTGGAGAGATGAGCCTTGATGAATCTCTGGGGATCACTTTTCCCATGTGTAAAATGAAGGAGTCCTAGGACCACAGGGTTTAGACCTGGAAGGGACCCTAAAAATCATCTAGTCCAATCCCCTTTATAGATGACCAGCCAAAGGCCAGTCACGGCAGATTTAAGCCCGAGCTTGGGACTCCATGATCAGAGCTGTGGACTGGACGATGCCTCAGGCTCTGACCAACTCTCCTGCATTCTCCGATCACTGAATGTAAAGGAAAGACAAATAAGGCAAACAGGACTCTTGCCTTTCCCTCCTCTGAATGACCGTGGAATCACAGATTTGAAGCTGGAAGATTTCTTGTCCAGTCCCCTCCTTTAAGAGGCTAAGTATCTCGGCCAAGGTCCCACAAATTGTAAATGGCGGAGGCAGAATTGAAGTCTGGGGCTTCAGCTCCCGGACAAATGCTCTCTTCTCCCTCCCCACTTAGTATTTTCTCCCCCAGACTGAACTTTGGTTCCCATTTGGCCTGAAGATGCTTCACAGAGAACTTGTCCAGATGCCCCTCTGCCTCACAACGGGCTGGAAAGCTCTCAGAGCTGGAATTGTCATTGAAAAGCTCTTATTAAATGCTGGTCATTATTATGCTTCATTTCCTCATCTGTAAGATGGAGTTAGACTAAATTAAGTCTAAGACCCTTCCAGCTCTGATCTTCCACACTCTGTGCTCTGAGTTGCCTCCCAGCTCACATATTCTAGGTGCTAAGTCCTAACAATCTATGTTCTAAGTTCTAAGGTCTCTTTCAGCCCCAACATTCTATGTCCTATTTTCCAATTGCCCTTTCAGCTAAAATATTGTATGTTCTATATTTCCAGGGCCCTTCCAGCACTGGTGTTCTCTGCTCTTCCAGCGTGGACAATCCACATTCTGAGTTGTACAGGCCTTTCTAGTTCAACGTTCAATGTTCTGTAGGATGAGGTCCCTTCCAACCTTCTGTTTTTTAAGGTCCCTTTCTGTTTTAATCATTGATGACACTATGAGCGTCAGGGATAGCTTCTCCGTAGTGGGAACTTCCTGGATTTCTTAAGCAGATTTTAATCATAAAATCATGTGGGGGCCCCCATAATAACAAGCCGGGCCAGTAACCCAAGCAGGGTTGTAGAAAGTGAACCCGTTGATCTTCCCATAACACACCACCAGAAATACCCTTCCCATCTCTTCCCATCCTTATCCTCTGAGGTGCTATTAAGGAGAACTCCAGCTGTCCAAAGGAGCAGCTTTCAGATCTCAAATGTCAGGGCTGCTTATAAACAGAAGCCCAAGAGAGGAAGGATCGTTGGTGCTGGCCAAGAGCAGAGCCATACACAGCTTTTCCAATGGCAATGTGTATGTTTCCCCTCCAGTGGAGGTGGCCCAATGACCCCAACCAATTTCCCCTCAGGGCCTGATGGATTCCACCTGGGTTCCAGTCACTCCAGGGTAAGGCCAAAGAAGTTAACCCTTCAGGGCCTACAAGTGGAGCTCTGACAAGGTGCCTGCACATAGAATTCACCTAATAACTGGTTGTTGATGACTTCACACTGGGTCAAAGTAGGTGACTACTTAGGTTCCCTCCCAATTCTAACATTCTCTAATAATCCCAAGGGTTGGCCCCCGGGGTCAGAGAAAAGGATCAAGTGCTCATAAGGCCTCCCCAGGCAGTAGATAATAGTAAGAATGATTAATTTATTTAGTTATTAATTCATATTGTTATATATTATAATAAATATTTAAAATAGCTATTCATTTGTATTACATTGAATATAATGTACTATAATATATATTATTATTCAGACAGTAATAATTAATGGTGGCATAATATATAGAGACGGGTCTGGAGTCAGGAAGATTCATCTTTGTGAGTTCAAATCTGGACTCAGACATTTCCTAGCTGTGTGACCCTCGGCAAGTCACTTAACCCTGTCTGCCTCAGTTTCCTCATCTGTCAAATGATCTGGAGAAGCAAATGGCAAACCAGTCCAGTATCTTTGCCAAGAAAACCCCAAATGGGGTCACAGAGAGTTGGACACAATTGAAAGTACTAAATGATGATGGTGATGGTGGTGACGACAGCGGCTTTATGTAGCACTCGAAGGTTTGTGAAACACTTTACATGTCATTTTATTTTCACAATAATCCTAGGAAATAAAGTCTATTATTCTCCTAATATTACAGATGAAGACACTGAAGCATAAAGGTTAAGTGACCTGCCCAGGATCATAGAGTTAGTATGTGTCTGAACTCAGGTCTCCCTGCCTCCAGGATCAGCTCTCTATTCACGACATCGGCTAGATGCTTCTAAGCAGAAGGAGGAGGGGTGCCAGCAATGACTGGGAAACACCCTGATATTTGTCTCCTTTCAAGGCTGAAACTGCCGAAGGTGCCAAGCTCCCTCTCCCCCAAGCTCCGTTCTTTCTCGAGTTGCTTCTGTTAATATGTTGGTACAGGCTGTTCCAGCTATGCACAGGTATTGTTGTCCCTGGAGTGGAGAACATTCTCTCTCCCTCCCCCCAGACACCAGGAACCCAACAGAAAAGAAAAGAAACAAGTAAAAAGAACTGGATCCTAGTCTTATTTTTTTAAGGAAGATGCCCCAAAATCCATCTCTTAAGGAGAATTTCTACTGGGAAGTTACTATGGGGGAAGGCAGGACCCAGGGGCTGGGATTGGCCAGGTCATGGGGAGAGGACACAATGAGTAGACTGCTGGGTTTGGGGTCAGGAGGAGCTGAGTTCAAATCCTGCCTGAGACACTTACTTAAATGTGTGATTCTGGGCATGTCCCATCTGTGCCCATTTTCTATTCCCTTCACCTTTGGCATTTCTGCCAAGGATACATCAATGGGAAAAGTGTTGGAGTGAGGAAGGTCTGGTTGTTGAAATCCCACCTATCAAATACCCACAATAGTATGACCATAAGTAGAAACATACACATACATACACATGCATGTACACACAGGTGCCTCTGTAAAGCCCATCACATGGTATATAGACTTAATAAATATTTGGATTGTTCAAAAAAAGGTGTAACACAGAGTAACCCTGGACACCTCTTTACACCTCATTTTCACCATCTATAAAGTGAATTAAGTGGACCCACTGGATCCCAACATCCCTTCCAGTTGTAAATCTAAGATTCTATGAGTCTCTCCTCAAGAATTCTGGTCTGGATCATGAAGAGAATCCACGAAGCAGCCCTGAGGAGCCCAGAACAAGCCAGAGAACTCCCAGCTACCCATCACTTCTTCATGCCACAAAAACACCCCCTCCCAAGATGGTCAATTAGAGAGCAGGAGTGCTATCTGAAGGACTCCGATTTCAGTAAATCTCTGGAGCAAGCCAGGAAATCTCCCCAATCTGCTCCTTCCAAGGAGTAAGCACTCATATCATGTCCTCTTCCCTACCCCTAACCCCCATCCTGGACCAAAAACCAAGCAACAGACAGCAGCTGGCCACTCCCATCCTTCCACACCTTGGTAAATGGTCTTCTTGAGTGGCTATGGTCAAAATCATTCCTTATCTGGAGCCTAAATTGGGGATGAGTCAGTGTCTAGGGGTGGGAAGAAGGCTAGGAAATGACTTACCCAGGATGCCATGGCTAGTAAGAGTTTAAATCTTAGGCTTCCTAAGTCCAGGACCAATCTACTCCATCAGTCCTGGCTGGGGACTAGTTTATAGCTAGCTGAGAGCAAGACCCTGGAGCAGCTAGTGGAGCCATAGTGGACAGAGCATGAGGTCTGGAGTCAGGAAGACCGAAGTTCAATTCTGGCTTCTGTGTGACCCTGGGCAAGTCACTTTACCCTGTTTGCCTCAGTTTGCCTCACATGTAAAATGAGTTGGAGAAGGAAAAGGCAAACCAAGACAAGATCTCTGCCAAGAAAACCCCAAATGGGGTCATGGAGGGTCAGTCACGACTCAACTCAAAGCTGGGAGAGTCCTCAGAGGTCATCTAGTCCAGCTCCCCCGTTTTACAGATGAGAAAAGGGGACATGACTTGTCCAGGGTCACTCCTCCTGCCTCCATCTACCTCAGTCTGTTCCCTCCCCATGGTAGAGATGCCAAAGAAAGCCACTGTACATGCAGAGAGTAAGCCAGCACCAATGGGTCAGAATAAGGAAAGCCCAACAGAACCTTCCCCTTCCAGGCCCAGGAACCTAAGTGGGAGCCTGGGAGATGAGGACAGAGCTGTCTCTGCTCATTCCCCCCCTCCCCTGCCATGGGAGCCAGCCCCTGCTGACCTCTTCACTAGCTCTGGCCTGGGCTGGAGAGTGGGGGGGGGGTGTGGAGGTGGAGGACAGTGGGATGTCCAAGGTCATCAGACAGCCTGAAATGTGGGAGAAGCTCACTGTCCCCTCCTCCCCCCACCCCCAGACACCTTGAACTTCCTTTCTCACAAAGCAGCCCAACTGATTCACGGCTCATTGGCGGGCGCTGTGAATCACATCTCTGGGATGAATAGAGGCTCTCATGCCCCAAGACAAGCACAGAACACAGTGTATTTGTTTGCTGTTGTTGCCGCTTCATCTGCCTGACAGGTTCTTTTCTCCTTCTACCTTCCATCGTGCGCACACACGCGTGCACACGCACACACACGCACTCACATACAGGATACACCCCTTGTTTGGGGCCAATTTTATTCATCTTTCCATCAATTCCCTTCATGTCTATTCCCCAGTAAAGCATCCCTGGCCAGACCCTTGCCACCTGGCAGTCGAGAGGGTCGCCTGATCAGATTACAAGATCGGAAAGGGACTTTAGAGACAGATGAGGAAACTGAACCCGGCGACTAAAAGCAAAATGGCAGAGCTGGAATTCAAAGCCAGCTTCCCCTGCCTCTGTGCCTCTGTCCATAAGACTCAGCTGACTCCAGGCATCAAAGACAAGATCCCAAGTGCTTACACGGGTGCGGGAGAGGCCGCCACCCTGGCAACTTGAAAGGGTCATGGAGTTTTGAGAAGATGACTCCCTTAGCCCATCGAAAAGCATGGAGACAGAGAAGGACCTTCTCATCCATTTCTTTAAAAGTAAATCACGAAAGTGAAGAGAGACAGTAGAGACTTTTAGAGATAACACTCACTGGGGAGACTGAGGGTTAGGCTGAAATCCTGGTCATGATCTCATCCAGGTCACTGCCCTCTCTGGCCTCAGATTTATCTCCTGTCAAATGAGGAGGTTGAATTATATAGTAGGCGACCTCTGGTCTCATTTACAATCCTTAATTCTTTCTTGAGTAGTCTCTACATTGCCCCAGTATGGCAGAATAAAAAGAGAATTGGATGGTTAGTCAGAGGACATAGGTCCAAATCTCAGCTAGTCTCTGCAACCTTAAGGAAGACAATTTTCTCCCTCTGGGCCTCTCTCTGGTCATCTGTGAAACTAAGGAATTTGTTGTTCAGTCATGACTGACTCTTTGTGACCCCATTTGGGGTTTTCTTGGCAAAGATACTGGAGTGGTTTGCCATTTTCTTCTCCAGCTCATTTACAGATGAGGAAACTGAGGCAATTGGGTGAAGTGACTTGCCCAGGGTCACACAGCTAGGAATTGTCTGAAGCCAGATTTGAACTTGGGAAGATGAGTCTTCCTGACTCCAGGTCCAGCATTCTGCACCATCTAGCTGCCTAGTGATTGTATGAAATGATCTCAAGGGTCATAGGAGCCTAGAATTAAAGGCAGAAGGAACCTTCTAATCCAACCCTTCCATTTTACAGATGAGGAAACTGATTCCAAAGGAAGCTAAATGGCTTGTCCTTAGCACTGTGCCCAGCACATAGTAGGTGCTTGATAAATGCTTATTGATCCTTTGATTGCCCAAGATCACACTGGATTAGAACCCCTAATTAGCCCCTCTAACACCAAGTCAAACCACATAGGAGGTAGCAGGAACTCAGCCAAGAACACAGACTGACGCAAATGGCCCTTGAATACCAGAGTTTTCAGTTTTATACTCAGACCAACAAAGGGAATTCAAGCCATTTGCAGATGAACCAGTCTCAGGTCAGCCAAGCCTTATGACCCTGGGCCTTGAGAGACACTAATCACCAGGAAATTAAATGAGGATGCACATGGGGGTTGGTAAGATTCCTTTCCTGTGGGGGGCTTGCTTCTGGATTCATTAGTTCTTCTAGCAGATTCTGTCAACACAGATCTCCTCTCCTTTGGGGAAGGGGTCTAGCCTCCTCAGATTTCCTCGGAGTAATGACTTCTCTGGTCCCTCATCCATTTATTTGGCAAATGTTTATTGTAAAAATCATCTGCAGAGTGAGGAGTTATGTGCTCATTCCTGGGAAACATACAAAGTTCAGTGAAGACATGGTTCCTGTCTTTGTGGAGCTAAGCAGGAGAGCTCTACACATTTGAACTGTGCTGGGCCCTGGGGACAGAAGGCATGACTTACACAGTTTGATGTCCCTCCTCAGCACCTAGCAGAGTGATAGGCAGAGGGTAAAAGAGCTTTAAACTGATCAAAACAGCTCTAAAATGAAAAGTGAGATAGAGGGTAAAAACTATTGGGTCAGATCTGGCAATCCCAAAGAAGAATAACAGATGAGAATTAATATAAAGCTAACATCTTGGCCTCAAGCATCTTACACAAATGCCGAAACTGTGGGTAATAAACAATGTGACTTGAGGAGACTAAGGCAAGAAGAGAGAAAAGTCATACATGGTTTGGATTTCACCCTGGATTTGGAAAGAGAAGAGAAAGCACAGGGAGGGGCCAATGCCTAAGATTTGGAAGAAGTCAGCCCAAGAAGGATGGGAAGCCCTCAAAAATTGAATTCTCAAAACACAGGGAGAAACGTTTCTAATTAGGAGGAAAAGGGAATGTTGCCTAAGAGAGGTCAGTGGGAATTCACAGAGAACTCACTGACTTTTAAAGGAGAGGTGGAGGTGCTGTATACATTTTAAAGAACAAGTACAGTCTACATCAAGATTCTGTCTGTATGGGGACTCCATCACAGCAGCCCACCTATAACTGAATGGATTCATGGGCTTGCTTCCATTTTCTCTACATGTCTTTTGGGAGGTAGTGTGATAGTAGAAAGAGTGTTGGGCTTGAAGTCAGAAAGACCTGAGTTCAAATCCCACCTATGGCATGTACTATGTAAACCACCTTAGGTAGCTCTAAGATCAGTGCTTCTCAGCATGTTGGCAATGAACCTTACTTGCCCTCAAGATTTCTGGTTGAATAACTGCACCCAAAGAGCTGTCATCAATGGAACAAGAATGCTTCTAGACCTACATCTATGATACTATAAATCTATGTGAACTTGAAAGGAGTCCCTAGAAGATGACTCCTTGGGTCTGTGTGGGTCAATTTATTTTTTCAATAACATCAAATTTTTGATGATATAAAAAGAGGGAGCCCAACAGTGTCAGAATCCTAAAGAGATCTCGAGAAGCTAGAATAACGGATTAAGTCAAATTAGCTAAAATTTGACTTGGACAAACATAAAGTTTTATACTGAGGCTCAAAAAATTAACGTCACAAGTACAGTCGCATAGCTAGGCGATAGGCTAGGTGCAAAAGATCTAGGATTTTACCACAAACTCAACAGCACCGTGCCTGGAATACAGGAGGTGCTTAGTAATGCAAGGCATTCGGTTCTCCCAACAACCATGTACAGTAGATGCTATTATTATCCCCGTCTTATAGTGGAGGAAACTAAGACAAAGTGACTTGTCCCAAGTCATGCAGCTAGTAAGTTAATGAAGTCAAATTTGAACTCAGGGCTTCCTGACTCCAAGCCCAGCCCACTATCCACTACCAGCTGACGCAGCTTTAGAATCAGAGAACCTGAGTTTAAATCCTACCTATGATACTTACTAGCTAGGTGACCCTGCGCAGGTGGCTTCATTTCTGCCAGCCTCAGTTTCCTCACCTGTAAAATGATGATGAAGACAAAACCTGTGCTACCTGCCTCACGGAGCTGTTGTACAAGGTTTTATAAACCTTCAATCCCCATAGCATCTTGTTATTAACTGGGAGTCCTTGCTTTTCCATTCAGTCAGGTTCTTTATAAAACCACTTAAAGAGAGCGTTTTGCTCTGGGTCTGGGTCGTGCAGGGTTGCTCTGAAAAGAACCTCCCACAGACGTTCTTTGCCTCACTGACTCTTACCTGAAAGGAATAAGAGAATATTCTCTCTCTCTCTCTCTCTCTCTCTCTCTCTCTCTCTCTCTCTCTCTCTCTCTCTCTCTCTCTCTCTCTCTCTCTCTTTCTCTCTCTCTCTCTCTCTCTCTCTCTGTCTCTCCTCTCCTCTCCTCTCCCCCTTTCTCTGTCTTCCCCCCCTTCACCTCCTCTCCTTTTTTCTCCCTCCTCTCTTTCCTCTCTGTCTACCTCCTTCTGACTCACTCACATGCCTTCTTAAGGACAAAAGAAAATTGAAAATGGGCCTTGCCATGTTGACTAATTTTTCCCCATCAGCGTGTGTTGCCATTTCCTAGAGGGGTTCTTTAGACCTGGCCCAACCCACATGTGCTGACCCACATGATGCTGGATACCAGAGTGATTTCAGGGAACTTCACCCTGAGAAATCTGCTGTCCTGGGGGCCTGAGCCAGGTTTGGAACCCACAGCACCCCAGGCCAGTTCTGCCTCTCTGCTTTCTTTTTTGTTGCCTACTGGGCAACCAGACAGTTAAATGGCACAGTGGATTGAGTGCTGGGCTTGGAATCAGAAAAATCTCAGTGGAAATCCTGCTTCTCACACTTATTAGCTGTGTGGCCCTGAAAAAGTCACATCACCTCAGTGAACTACAGTTTCCTAACCTGTAAAATGGGTATTATAATAATAACACCGCCTTATAGAGTTTTTGTGAGGACTGAAAGAGATTACACATCTAAAGCGCTTTGCAAATCTTGAAATGCTACATAAATGCTGACTATTATTACCATTCTGACAATTACTACATTGTAGTCATTATTCTGATTGAAAGCAGAGACACCATAAAAGAACCAACTCCCTTGTTCACCCAAATGCCATCCTGTTTTCCTGCTGAACACGGCCAAGAGCCTCCTAGGCAAAGAGCCTGAGAATGACCGTTGCCTACAGCCATGAAAAGAAAGAAGGAAGGAAGAGAAAAAGGGAGAGAGAGATGGAGTGAGGGGGGGAGAGAAGGAGGGAGGGAGGAAGGAAGGAAGGAAGGAAGGAAGGAAGGAAGGAAGGAAGGAAGGAAGGAAGGAAGG
>CM053601.1:175591376-175628407 GCA_028646575.1 Pseudocheirus occidentalis | reverse complement strand
AGGAAGGGAGGAAGGAAGGGAAGAAGGAAGGGAGGGAGGGAGGGAGGAAGGGAGGGAGGGAGGAAGAGGAGGGAGGGAAGAAGGAGGGAGGAAGGAAATAATCATTCATTAAATGCCTGCTCCACACCAGTGACTGTGCTAAGCCCTTTATAAATGTTATCTTATTTTACTTTCACAATAACCTACCAAAGTAGTTGCTATTATTACTATTATCCCCAGAGTCACACAGCTAGTTTAATTATCTGAATCAGAATTTGAATTAGGTCTTCCTGACTCCAGGCTCAGCTGTCTCTCCACTGTGCCACCTAGTTTCTGCAAAGAGTGGATATTCTGGGATGAGAGTAGAATCCCATAGGCAGCCCCATTAAAGCTCTTGCTTTGGTATTCCTAAGGCAGGGATTCAAAGGTTCATAGATTTAGAACTATAAGAGACCTTAGTCCAATTCCCCCCTCCCCATTTTACAGATAAAGAAGCTATTCCTTGCAGAGGGATTGAGTAACTGCATCTCTAGTGGTGGGATTTTCTGTGTTGGGTGGGGTAGTGGTGGGAACAGGTGTGTGGGATATTTTTGGTGAGGTGGAGGACTTCCCAATGCCACGCACAAAGATCACAAAGGCTGACTGCAATGGGAAGAAAAGTAGTACTTAGTTCCTCTTTTCAGGTGTTCAAGTGCCTTTGAGCCTAGCCTTGGACTGTGTCAAGTCTATTTTGGAAACAGTATACATGGTGTTGCCCTTTTGTCCTTAATAGGCCTAATGTCATCACATGGAGCCCATGGAAATTGCTGAACGAATGGAAAAAAACTCAAGCATGAGCTGGGACCAAGCAGAACTGGAAAGAAAGATGCTTGTGGTGTCGGCATTCTGTCTGTCTGTTCTGTCTGTGTTGATGTTACTTTGTCAGAGCAAAGCATCCTGTCTGTTGACAGAGGACATTGCTGCTGTTACAGAAGCCCTGGAACTTTATTGCTGGTTCAAAAGCCCTGAAAGAGAACTTTACTGCTGTTTTCAGAAGTCCTGGGACTTTACTGATGATTTGTTTGGTTTCTTAGAAGCCCTGTCTGTTGGTCTGTGTTAAATTCTCAGACAGAAAGAAAATTGAGATGATAGTGCCAACGTGTGTAAATATTGTTGTAGCTCTGTTGAGCTTTGTTTTCCTAAAAAGAGAAACTGAGAAGAGCTTGGGGGTGGAGCAGTCACCTGAACTGCAATGGGAGAGCTGCCTACCCAGCAACAGTCATGTGAATTCAGGCAAGAGTTGGGAGAGCTGCCTACCTGTGAATCCTGGCAACAGCCAGTTGAATCCAGGTAAGAGCTAGGAGCGGCCAGCCATGGAAGAGGAGATGTGGAGTTTGGAAGCCAGCCT
The DNA here is from genome assembly GCA_028646575.1 of Pseudocheirus occidentalis. Lineage (NCBI taxonomy): Eukaryota > Metazoa > Chordata > Mammalia > Diprotodontia > Pseudocheiridae > Pseudocheirus > Pseudocheirus occidentalis. The sequence continues at coordinate 175,627,041 of CM053601.1, read as the reverse complement.
GAAGACCTTTACTTGGTTACTCAGTGCTCACTGATTAGATTTGTGACACCTAAGAAAGGATGGCCTTTGTACTTTCCACTTTCCCCTTAAGGATATTAACTTAAGGATAATTAGAAGACAGCCTCCAAATCAAGATGAAAGAAGATTTTACTAGGGTACTCTAAACTGATGGAGGAAATTGTGACTTACTGAATGACGTGTTTTGTTTAATACTCTTTGACCATCTTAGTAATAAGTTGTTATGTTATATTATTGTGAATGCTATACTTTGGTTTCTGGAATGTTTTGCTTTAGTTTATTGCTGAATAAATAGAATTCACTATACCATGCCATCAGAACCTTAAAGTTATTCACAGCAGCAGTCCTCAGGAGAGCTGCTCATGATTGGCTTTACACTGACCTTTGATAGGAAATGGCAGAGCAAGGACAGGAACCGTGGTCCTCTGACTCCAAGTCCAGCCCGTGGATGACTATATTCATGTAGAAGATCACAGCTGGATGTAGAGAATGTCAGCAACTGAAAAAGTCTTCCTCCAATAAGATATAGGGAAAGTGGCACTGGACTGAGGGCCAGCAGATCAGGGTTCTAGTCCTGGGTTGCTACATGACCTTGGACAAGTGACCTTCTCTCCCAGGCTCCTCAGTTTTAGATGACCCCTCTCAACTCTAACAGTCTATGATCTGTGCTCCGAAGGCCCTAAGCTCCTAGGGTCTGTGTTCTGGGTTTTAAGATCTTTTTAGCCTTAACACTTTATGTTCATTTTGTATTAGGTCCCTCTAGCTTTGACATTCTATGTTCTAAGGTCTCTTACCACTTTAACATTCTATGTTCTAAGCTCCCTCCCAGCTCTAACATTGTTTGTTCTTAAGCTTACCAATTCTACTATTCTATTTTCTTCTTTTTGCCTTTTTTGAGGGGCATTTGGGTTAAGTGACTTGCCCAAGCTCACGTGGCTAATAAATGTTAAGCATTGGAGGCCGGATTTGACCTCAGGTCCTCCTGACTCCAGGGCTGGTGCTCTATTCACTGCACCATGTAGCCACCCCCACTAATATTCTATTTTCTCAGGTCCCTTCCTGTCTAAAATTCCATGTTACAAGTTCTAGTTTCCCTCCACCTCTAACATCTTACATTCTAAGGGTTCTCTAGCCCTTAGACCAGTGGTTCTCAACCTGTGGGTCGCGACCCCTTTGGAGATCAAATGACCCTTTCACAGGGGTTGCCTAAGACCATCAGAAAACATATTTCCGGTACCGAGACACAGCTCCTCTATCTGTCTCCAGGAGGGTCTGCCCACATGCAGACCTGCCCACATACAAGTATTAAAGGGTCGTGGCATTAGGAAGGTTGAGAACCTTAGAGTCTATGTGCCTGCCTATAACCAAACTGACAGTAAGAAGACCAAAGATAATTTGATATAGGAGTAAACTAACAGCAAGTATCTGTAAAAAGAGCAATGCTGCCCTGGGACTTTAGAAGGGAGCTGAGAAAAACAGTCAGTTTCAGATGGAGTTCTTTCAGTGGTCAGTCTCTCCACTGGCCCCCAGAAACCATTGTTAATAAGGGGTAAATGGTCACTGCAAATAATGAAACTTAGAAGGTACTTGTGTATAGCCAGAATGTCTAAGGGGGCTTCAAACACCTTTCATTGAGAAGCAATCCAAAGTCTCTGAGACTCTCCAACCTTCTAGGAATGAGAAACCCCAGGAAATCCCAGAATCTGAGATGAAATGAAGCTAGCTTGGGGTTCATGGAGCCCCACCCAACCTGACAGAAGATCCTCTTTACACTAGCCTCTCAAGTAATTATCCAACCTATGCCTGAAGCCCTCCAGTGATGCAGCCTCCTCCCTTGTGAAGTAGCTGCCCATTCTGCTGTGGATCAGTTCTACATCTGAAGAAGCTTCTCCTAAATCTGACCCCCCAGAAAGGTCCATCCATTGTTCCTGATTGGGGGCCAGGCGATCTAATCTCTCTTCCACATTCTGTCCCTTAGCAATGAATAACAAATCCCCTTTAGTCTTCTCTAAGAACAAATAATCCGAGCCTCTTCAAGTAGTCCTTAAGAAGCAGAGTAGTATGCTGGATGGAGCATTGAAATAGGAGTCAGGAAAACCTGGGTTCAAATCCCACATCAGATATTAGCTTTATGACCATCTCTCAGCCTCAGTCTCTTCATACATAAAGTGAAGTGGAGAGGGGAAGTTGGACCTGATGATGCTAAATCAATGATTCTACCTCTAGTCTATGGATCACCTAGATGCATGACCCCATCCTCTTAATCACCCCTAGGATAATGGAGAACAATGATAGACTCCTTCCCAGGAAGAGGACTCAGCCCGTTCATCCACAAATTGATGTTCTCAGGTCCCTTCCAGCTCTGATGTTCTCATTTCTAAGTGCTCATGACCCTCCCCATTCAACTCTGACATTCTGTGTCCTATGATCCCACACCCCTTCTACCTCTGACATTCTATGTTCTCTGTTCCCATGGCCCTTCCCATCCAGCTCTGACATTCTGTATTCTATGTTTCCTTTCCAGCTCTGACATTCTATGTTCTATGATTCCAGATGTCTTCCAATTCTGACATTGTATGTTCTCTGATCCCAGATCCATTCCACCTCTGATGTTCTGTGGTTCTAGGTGCCTTCCAGCTCTGACATTCTATAGTCATTTTTCTTTCTCTCATTCTCAGTTCTGGTGCCTGAGCTGTTTATTCAGTGTCCCAGTGGGCACCACCTGCCCTTCTAACCCAGGTGTCATGCCAAGCAGTGTGTATGGGAAGGGGGGAGAGTGGTCACTGGCTGTGAGCCAGGACTCTGATGTCCTTTCAACCATGTCTCCATGGCCATAAGCCATGACATTGGGAAGAGGAAGGAACAGTTGGGGGGAGGGGGTGGAGAAGGAGAGGAAATAAGCCTGGGGTTGCTGAATCCTTCCTGGTAGGAGAGATTCCCAGTAGCAGTATTGCTATGAGACAGGAAAGGAGCCTGGAGGGCTCAAAATAGAACATTCCCAGCAAGAAGCTTGGTCTAAATTCTCCGCTCCCACCATCTGGTTCTGATTGTGAGCCAAGGGTGTGGAAGAGAAAGGGGGGGGGGGGGGGAGAAGAAGCAGCCAGAAGAGAGGAGAAGTGAGGAGAGGGGGCTAGAAGAGCCAGGCAGAGGGTAAGAAGCCACATCCCTTGTGGTGCCATGGTGGCATAGGTGGTGACCCCTGGTGGAGTGATCCAAAGGGCCCTGAGCAACTCTCCCCAAAGTAGAAAATCTCGAGCTGAAGATTCACACTTTTAGCCTCAAGATCTGCCTTCCCTCTCCCATCCCCTGACCCCCACCCTCTTCTGAAATGCAAATCCTCCTACAATTGCTAACTCAGGAAGCTGGGATCAGGCAGTGCTCTCTCAGGTCAGCCGAGAGAGCAGAGCAAGAAGGGGCCTCAGGCGCCCTCTAGTTATAGGGGAGGAAACTGAGAACCAGGTGGGGAAAATGGCCTGCCTGAGGCCATACAAGGAGGCAGCCTCAGAGGCAGGTTTGACCAGGGATGCTGGAACTAAAAAGCTGAGTCCTTTCCACCACACTAACACAGACACATGTGGCCAGTCCTTTCCCTCCTCTGACCTTAGCTTTTTCATCTGCAAAATGGGAACACCAGGGTGAAGGGTGGGAGATGTTAAGTGATCTTTGAGACCCCTCTGAGCTTGGACATCTGATTTTGTACCTTCTCAGGTTGCTCCCAATTCTGATGTCACATGTTCTAATGTCCCTCCCAATCTAACATTGTAAGGCTTCTTCCAGCTCCTGCATTCTATGGTCTAAGGCTCATATCAGTTCTGACATTCCATGTTCTAAGGTCCCTCTCAGCTCTGACAGTCTAGGTTCTAAAATACTCATCTCTGACATTCTCTGTTCTCAGATACTACTCAGCTGACATTTTGTGTACTGTTTCTGAGTCCCTTCCAGCTCTGCCACTCTCTGTCCTATGCTCTAAGGACCCTTTTAATTCTGATATTATCTGATCCACTATCTTTAAGAGGACTCTGAAGGAATGGGAATTATGTTGAAGGGAGGGCATGGGTACTTTTGTAGCATTGGGCATTAATTAGGGTGCCATAAAGAGGAACCCTGGCCCAGGGCCATCACAGGACATCAGATTTTTGCTTATCAGCCCAATGCTGGCCATGAGTTGGGAAGCCTAAAACCCTCAGAATTGGCTAAAAGCTAACACTATTACCAATTGGAAATTCTACCTTGAACCCAGGGCCATTTTTCTGAGCATCATGGCTGGAAAGGTTAGAGAAGGAAAAGGTGACCAGAGACAACAATCATGAACTGGTCATCTACCATAGACAGAAAGCCTTGGGTTATACTGGGCTGCACTGGCCAGGTGAGTTTGGGCTACAGGAAACACAAAGAAAAGAAGGGATATTGGTCCTTGCCTTGGAAAGCATATAGTTTTGGGGGAGGCAACTAAACTCCCCCAACGGACAATATGGAACAAGTCATATTCCCCTCTTGATAGGCCTCAGTTTCCTCCTCTGTAAAATGTAAGGTCTGGTCTAGATGACCCTTGAAAGTTCCTTCCAGCCCTAGGATCCTCTGATGCTATGATCTATGATCTCAAAGCAACATTTGCCAAAGCTGAGGGAATGGAGTAAACGGGATTCACCAAGGAAGAGCTTCTGGAGGAGATGAGGAAAGGGCACAGAGGATGTAAATTGGGAGTTGGGGGAGGGGCGGTGTGTGCTTGGGGTATGACATCATTAAAGTAACTAAGATAACTATTCAGGAAGGCTCTAACCCAACTCCCTCCTTTCCCAAATCATGGTCAAGGAAAAGACAAAGTTCTCTAGGGAGTCACTGATAGAATAGAGATTAGAAACCAATTTTGGGGTGGTGGTTGTTTTGTTTTCTACCCTGAATGCAACACCTTTCTAATCAGCCATACTGAGTTTATCCATCTTGCTTTGGGGGAAGTTATCCAAACTTGTCCTTGGGAGAGAAACCAGGTAGACCAATTTTCACTCCATTTTTCTCCGTGTCTATTGGCTACTCGGCCAGTCCCAAGCTCTTAAGCAAATTCCTTCCCGAAATTGAGGGGGAAAGCATCCAGTGTGTAAAGGGAACCTCCCAACCGTGTGAGCTGCTCCTACCCCAAGACCTTTGTCTTGCCTCACCCTTGAACTTCAACTGACTTCAACTGGGATATTTTGATGCTATTCACTAGGGAAGATATTTAGACTTTATTTTTAGAGAGGAAAAAAAACCCTCTTCCCCTTTCCTCCCTCTCTTCTGCTTGCAATAGTTCCAGATGAATGGGAGGTGACCCCTGTGCCATTGACCTTCCAAGGCCCTGTGAGATATCTCAGAATAGGAGGAAGTTGGGGGAACTGCTGGCTGAGGGTCATCGAGGGAAAGGGGGAGGGGGAGGACAGAGGCTAGGTGAGAGTTTTGACAGATGAGTAACCCACATAACACTTGCTGTCCCAGTCCCTCATTCCCCAGCCTGACACTTAACATATCTCAGCAACAGAAAATCTCTGAGTCTTTATCATGTCCAGTCCAGCAGCAAGTAGCATATTGTCTTCCTCTATAACAAGGGCTCCCAACTTGGGTTATGAGAAGTTTGTCAAGAGGGCCATGAGGAATATTTAGTAAATAATTATAATATCTTATTGAAATATTCAAGAAATTCCAAATTTATTTCTAACCAATGAAGAGACAAGAATTTTGGTATACTCCTAAAGAAAAATATTCTCTTTCTTATCTGCAAATGCATGGCAAATTTTATTTCATTTAACATTTAATTGGGAGTACAGGAAGGTTTCCTGAAGTCAGGGGCAGGGGTACCCTAAAAGGCTGGGAACCCTTGACCTATGCTATATATTCCCAATCTTCCCCTTCCCTCATCACTCTAACAGTAATAATAACTGGTATGTTTATAGAGAAATTTTAAGTTTGAATAACACTTTATACCAGTCCTTTGAGACTCACAACCACCCTGTACTAATATTATCTCCATTTTATAGAGAAGAAAATTGAGATTAAGAGAAATTAAGTAGCTTGTATCTGGTCACAAAACTAGTGAGTCTTATTCAGATGTTGGCCTTCCTGAGCCACCCCCTACCCATGGCCATCCCACTGCCCTAGTTCAAACATCTATCCCCTATGCCAGTATCACAACCTCCTCATGATCTCCCTGACTCCAATACCTTTCCATACTCCAGTCCCTAACTTTTATACTAAATTCTACTTTTATCTGATCACTCTCCTTTAGGGAGAGGAGGAGGCCCTGACAGGGGAAGCAGTCTGCCCAATGCCACACAGTAAGGACTAGAGCCAAGACCAAAGCTAAGGGCTTTGGAGTCAGGTCCCAGTGTCTTTCCCAGTGCATCAACTGGGCCTGCTCCCCCCTGAGCTTCTGAGAAGAGAGGTTTCTTGGAGGTGCCTTATCCTTAATGTTTAAAACAGTGCCTAGCACACACAAAGCCTTTGAGGATCTTGCTCTAAACATCTATTTTCTTGACCTTAAATAAATCAATTGACAAGCCCTTAATAAGTGTCTACTTAGGCACTGAACTAGGGCTTTGGTGGCTCAAAGACCAAAAGTCCATTACGTTCAATCCAGGAAGACATGTACACTTACGTGTGTACATACAATGGAAGGACTGGCCAAGGAGAGCCTTGGTACTACAGAATGCTCAGATTTGCCTTTCCTGGGGCTTTCAGAGTATTGTCTGCCTGATTCCAAGCCAGCCCATGGAGACTTGGTGACCCATGGTCATCCATAAATGACTTGGGAGCTGGAGTTCTAGGTGGTAACCAAAGTCTTCTGGTTGGCTGGCAGAACTGATGACCCAGAAGACACAGAGCCAGAGTTGAGTTTGAATTCAAAGGAATGCCTGTGTCCTTCCCTCTGCCCCCTTTTTTCTTTTCTTGTTGGGGAAGCAAGAACTTCCATGGGCTGCAAGGTGTGGGGTGAGGCCATGGCCCTCCACTCAGCTCATGTCTACACAAAAACCTTTTTTGTGTGTGTTCTTTCCTGATTCTAGGTGACTGGATTATACCCTGGTAAGCTTCATGTGTTTTAAAAGGCAGGAAAAGCCATGAGAGTGCCCCTCAGCAACCAGAATCAATACAAGTCTCCTTGTGGGCTATGTGTCTGAAGAGGGAAGGGTGTACTTCCTGATTTGGAGGATGGTTTTCTAAGTGCTAATCTTCTTATACTCAGTAAATAGCCCTTGATAAAAGCTAATTGATGTCTGTTGATAATGGGGGTAACATACTATAAGGAGGCTTGTGAGAGATAGTATCAAAAGTCACAGGCCCTCAGGGTTACCCCCAGAATCCTGTCCATCTCTGGGACCTGAACCTCTGTCTTGTTGACGTCGGCCAAGTCAAGGACTCCTCAGTGATGGAGAACAATACGGTCCCATATCTGCACACAGTTTGTTTTCCAGAAATGAAGGCTGACGTCTCGCCTCTTCCCGTTAGACAGGCACCTCCCCCCTCCTAGGATTGGGGCAGCATGATCCCCACGCTTTAGAGGGACTTTCCTCCCAGTGGAAAAGTCTGGGCCTGGAAAGGGACAGGACCTGACCTCTGGTTTGAAAAGCTGAATTATGATACACAGTAGGGCTTAAAATATTCTGGGGGTGGCAGGATAACTGAGCAGAAGGCAAAGCATGCCAGAGGCATGACCAATCATCTGGAGCTTATTAAATATTATTCTTCATAATAAATCCCTCAGATATACACAGAGTGACACAGCAGTTTTGACCTCACTAACTCACGTGTTGGATTTGCTTCAGTAGAATACTGAGGAAGATACAGATTTCAGATAAGGCATGCATCTTGCTTGCTTGTATAACTTTCCACTAGGCATTTAACCTCTCTGGGCCTCAGTTTCCCCATCTGTAAAATGAGAGGATTGAACTAGATGGCCTCTGAGGCCCCTGTAAGCTCTGAATCTATGATCCAATTAGGGGTGTCAAAGTCAAATAAATACCAGGGGCCCCTAATCCATACATAAGGATCCATGCAGGCTGCACAGGGACTTCCTTTGGAAATGTAACACTGTGAAGGTTTGATTGTGTTCTTATTTATTTTGTAAAATATTCCCCAGTTTCATTTTTTTCAAAGCAAAGATATTTAGTGAAAGAAAAAATAAAGCCAAAAAGATGGAAAAATAATCTCCCATCTACACAGAGGCATACTCTGCCATAGGTAGGAGAGGTGTCAAGAAAAACTAATATAATATTCAACATCATAGGGCTAAATCTACCAGAAGCAATTTTTGTGACTTTATCATTGTTCTAATTTAAGCATTTCTGGTCAGAGAGAAAAAAAAGGCCAAAGTGAGAAAGTCCCTTCATGTCTTTGTTCTCTTCCTTTTAACTCAAGTCATTTTGAAGACCCAATTTATAATATTCCCCAATTACAATTTTAATCTGGTTCCAGCTGTGCTGGGGAGCGCTCCTGTCAGAGGCACCTCTGATTCAACCAACGAGCTTTTCATGGACCGTGAGAGCTCACAGAACCTAAGAAGCCATCAAGACTAACCTAGACTCAAAAGGGATGTGTCCAGTGGTTATCCAACATCTGCTTAAAGACCTCAAGAGAGGGAGGAACCAACCCCCCACTTCTCAGGGAATCTACTTTCAATTTTGGATGTCTCTAATTTGTAAGAAGGGCAGCTAGGTGGTGCAGTAGATAGGGGTATTGTGTGTCCTTCATTCTCAAAGAGGGCCATGACAGCCAGAAGATGATGACCTGCAAATGAACTGAATTTAAGTAAGGCAAGGCTGTGCAAAGTCACTGGCTTCACTTTCTCTTTAAGAACCATCTGAGTCCAGGGGCAAGATATAGATCAGACAACTGCAGATGACCCCACAGTAGATAACAACCTAGAATCAGAAGACCCAAGTTCAAATCAGGCCTCAAACACTAGTTGTATGACCCTGAATAAGTCACTTAACCCTGTTTCCTTCAGTTTCCTCCTCTGTAAAATGAGCTGGAGAAAGAAATGGCAAACTCAAATAACTTTGCCAAAAAATCCTAAATGGGATCAGGAAAATTCAGACACAACTGGAAATGCCTAAAAAACAAATTTATAGGAAATGTTTTCCTGACATCAAGCTCAAATTGGATTATTAACACCTACTATGTGCCAACTTTTCAGCTTCTCAATGACCTCTCCTTCTGACTGAAGGGTTGGGGAGTAGAGGACTCATCTCCTTCCAAAACCTTTCTTTACCGAAGGCTCTAAACTATCTGAACTTTCCAGGTACTTCTCCACTTTCTGTCAGCAGCTCTGCCTGTCTTGGACATCACGCTCCACACCATTTAACTACTTGGTTCTCCTTCTTCCATCTCTTTTTGACTTCCTTTTGTGGGCTGTCTTTCCCCCATGTTATGGGAATCTGAAGATCTTCCCTGCCCCTCTGCCCTTTGCTTAAGTGGCTTAAGTGACTCTGAGAACCTTCCCTGATTTGAAAATATACTCTGCCCCCTAATAGGTTGAATGTGGTCACATGGAACCTGTGGCAGGAGGCTTCTTCTTCAGGAATGCCCATGCCTTATTACTCTGTGATTGGGCAGTGGGTCAAGAGGGCTGTGACAGTCTCCTATCCAGGAGAAGGCTATATATACATGCCCTGATGTGAGGTTTTGCTTTGGGGCTCACTTTGGAAAGAGTTGTATGATTTGGCCAGACAAGACTCTGGGAAGCCATTGAGCCTCCTGGTTTTGAAAAACCCAGATGTTGGTGCTTCCCTCTCTCGTAACTGAACAGGTATGGATGTGATGGTCAGACGGTTGGAAGCCCATCTGACAATCTTTTTCTTTGTAACTTCTGCTTATAACTTGTGTTTGCATTCTCTGAAGTTCAGGGTGCTGACTTTTTCCCCTGAACTAGGTAAATGATATTTGTTTGATTGATTAAAGAACGATTGTTAACCCATTTTGAGTTGCTTTCCTTTAGAAAAGCAGATCTAAGAACCTGTGCTAGCAGCCATCCTGGGCATGTTAGGGTGCTTGCTTGCTAATACACCCCATTAGATCGCAAGCTCCTTGAGACACAGATTTTTTTTCTATCCATGCACTGTGCCTTCAAATACCTAAACAACTTTAATAGCACCCTCAAAGTACTTCATAGTTTAGGAATCTCCTCATCAGAGGAGACTCTCAAATTGAATCAACAAGATTTATTAAGCTGCTTACTGAGATTTTGTGCTAAGTACTAAAAATTCAAATATAGGAAGAGAGGAAGACAGTCTCTGCCCTCAAGGAGCTTACATTCTAAGGAGGGAAGAGGAAACCTCAAAGGGAGTTTAAAAGGTGTGGGGTGGGGTATGAGAATGAAAGTACTCTGAATTGGGGCACTGCAGAGGAAGTCCAAAGAACAGAGGACTTCCTGGAGAGAAATAAGGACCAAGGGGATCTACGTGTCTTCCTTAAAATGGGAGTTCTGGGAGGGGCCAGTCCCTTGAGGGTAGAGGTGTTCCAGTGTGAGCAGTAGCCCAGGGAAGGAGCTGGCTCCCTGAGTGAAGAAGCTTCTGTGGCCAGTAGAGAAAGTGCCATGGAGAAGAGTCTGGGGAGCAGCCCAAGACTGATGGCCAGGCTCAGCGTGCAAATAGCCAGAAGTAACACGGAGCTGAGTCTGATGAATAGAGGAATGGGAGGGAAATCACAGTGATAATGTGAGTGGAGGAAAGGGTGTAACTACATGACGACTAAGCTTGCATAGAGGGCTCCACATTCCAGGAACCATGGCCAGGAATGTTGGGGCAATGGCAGGACTGCTGTGAAATCCCTTCTCCCCATACCTCAGTTTCCCTATTGGTAAAATGACAGGACTGGCCTGATGATATCTGAGGTCACTTCTAGCTCTGATTTTGTGAGCCTATAATTGGGAGTTTTAAAAAGGGACCTCAGAGGTGATACAGCCCTTTCCCTCCTCCTTCTTTCAAGAGCTTGTTTTATTTCTGCCTAATCCCTCTCTCACTGCCTCTTGACTTTGAACTTTGTTAGTCTGTGGACTTCTGGGGGAAGAGGGGATGCCTGGTGTGAGCTTCTGCCTTTTATGTCCTTCCTCCTCCAGCATTCACAGCCCAGGCTGAGAGCCGGCAAGCTTTCAGTAACGTGATGTAGGGCAAAGTCTGCTCACTGAACTCCTGGTCTTAGCTCTTCAAACCGCTGACCCAGGTTTGGGTCTGTGGGCTTGCCCCTGCTTGGAGTTTCAGTAGACTCCTGCCAGATTCAGTCACTGTGAGCTTTCTGGGAGGCGCTGCAGGTTCGGAGGCTGTGAACTGGCAGCTCTTCTTTGATCTGGGACTCCTGACCTGGTTATCACTGCAAGCTTTTATCCCAGGGTCGGGGCTGGAACTGAGTCCCTGATCTGCTTCTTGGATCAAAGCTCTGGTTTGCTTTCTAAACATGTTTCTTGCTTGGAATATACCTAGGGTCCATGAATGAAGACCCTTCTGTCCACTCTATTAACTTGTTATCTGGAATGAGGTAGCGAGTGACAAAACTTCCCTGCGTCACTGGTTCCTACACTCAGCGCTTGCCTAGGGATACCTGTGGGGTCTCTTCTTGCTCTGCTACTCCCTGACCCAGTCTCCACCCTCCTTCCATCCCTGCTTCTGTTAGTGTCTTCTCCTTTCCTCATCTCATTCCCAGCATCCAAAGACTTCTTTCTGACTGCCTAAGCTGCCCAGGGGTGGACAAGTGACTCCTGACTTTTATTTCTTTCCCAACCAGAATTCAATCTGGTGCATTTTCTAGATATTTGTGGATGAGATGTGGTGAGGAGATAGGCTGTACAGCTTCCTCTTACGCCATCCTGACTCTACACACACACACACACACACACACACACACACTCTCACACCATTACATTTTTAAAGCATCAGAGCTTTTTAAAAAAATTGTCACAACCCACCCTTAAAGAATAGTTGCAACTGAAGATACACTGCTTTGTACTTCTGTAGTTCACTGTTAGTGAGCATTTCACTTGAATAATTCGGATTAATGCTATTTCTTGTATTTGACCTGACTTTTGTTGCTCTTTATTGTCCTTCTTGTTCTTCTGGCTCATTTGTCTTCACTCTGGCTCCCTCTGTACCATTTCACTTGATAATTTCATCAGCTTCCATTAATTCAATTCCACACTGCTAAATTTTTAAATCCGCTTATCCAGCTGAAACCTCTCTGCCAACCTCCAGTCTCCCACCTCTAACTGCCTGTTAGACATCTTGCACTGGTTGTCCTATAGATGTCTTAAACTTAATATGTCCGAAACTTAACCCATCTTTTTCCCCAGGCCCTCTCCCTCACCCTTCTGAACTTCCCTGTTACTGTCCAGGGCGTCATCATTCTCTCTGTCTCTGTCTCTCTGTCCCTCTCTCTGTCTCTCTGTCTCTGTCTCTCTGTCTCTCTCTCTCTGTCTCTGTCTCTCTCTCTGTCTCTCTGTCAATCTCTCTCTCTCTCTCTCTCTCTCTCTCTCTCTCTCTCTGTCTCTCTCTCTATATATATGGGCAAGGCCTGCTGATTTTACTTTTGCAACTTCTCTCCTCTGACTCTGCCACCAGCCTGGTGTGGACCCTCATTGCTTCACTCCTGGACTGTTGCATTGGTTGGTCTCTCTGTCCACTCCCATCCATCTTCCACTAAGCCATCAAAGTGAGCTTCCTAAAGCACAAGTCTGACCTTGTTAAACCTCTTCTCCTTGCTCTTCCCCAAGACTAAACTCCAGAGGTTCCATATTATCCCCTAAGATTAAATATAGACCTCTGTTTGGCATTCAAAGCCATTCACAACCTGACCACACTCTGCCTTTCCAGCTCCTTACACCTTACACCCCACCCCATGTACTCTGTGACCCAGTGACACTGGCTGCCTCCCCCACCTGAAATGCTTTCCCTACTCATCTCTACCTCCTGGTTTCTCTGGCTTCTTTCAAGTCCCAGTTAAAATCCCTGCCTTTTGGCTTGCCACTGGACTTCAATAACTTAAGGACAGAGTGAAGCTGATGACTTTGCACAGTTCTGCAAATTAAAATTAATTTATGTGCAAGTCAAGACATCACCTGTGATGTCACTCATCCTCTTTGAGAAGGACAAATAACAACAAAGCCTGCCCTGTTGGGGACAAGGAAGGACTGGGATTCAGCAAACAGAGCATGTTCATTGTTCATACCAATAATCCACACATTTATATAAATTAGCTAAGATTACAATACAACTCTTTCTAAGCTGTATCCTAGAAATACATCATGACAAAAGCCATTCCCCAATAGATTAATGATCAAAGGATACAACCAGTTCTCAAAAAAAAGTATTAACAAGCATATGAAAAAATGCTCCAAATTACAACTAAGAGAAATGCAACATAATATCTTCTTCTCGTTGACAAAGATGACAAAAGATAGAAGCAATGTTGGAGGGGTTGGGGGGAAATCAGGCAGAGTAGTACATTGTTGGTAGAACTGTGAATCAGTATAACCATTTTGGAAAGCAATCTGGAATTATTCAAATAAAATGACTGAAATGTCCTAGAAATTCAGCTTATACTCCAAGGAGGTTATTGATGAGTTGTATTTATAGCAGCACTTTTTGTGATAGCAAAGAATTGGAAATCAAACAGACACCCATCAGTCAGGGAGTGGTTCAGTAAATTGTAGTACATGAATGTCATGAAATATTACTGTGCTGCAAGAAATGGTGAATATGATAAAGCACGCTACTTCTCTAATGAACAGAGAAGCATGGAAATACCAACATGAAATGATTTATAATGAAGTAAGTAGAGCCAAGAAAACAACGTACGTGATTACTATAACAATGAAAAGAACACCCACCCACCCACCCACCCACACCCACACACACACACACACACACACACACACACACACAAATTGCAAAATTATAAAGAACAATTGTGACTCAAAAGAAGACACATGGGAAGGCACCACCACCTCATTTGACAGAGATAGGAGGTACACAGGCATTGTAAATTACACTTATTTTCAGACTTTTTCAATATATTGATGAATTTTCTGTGTCTGTCTCCTTCTCTCTTTAGAAATATTTTTGTTAAATGGAATGCCTCTCTGAGGAGAGGGAGAGGGATACTGGGGAAAATTATGATGATATAAAACAAAAATTTTAAAAACCAATAAAAACTTTCTTTTAAAAAAAAGGAAGAACATTTATCACCTCGAGTGCTTGATCAGCCCAGCAGACATTTATTAAAACCTTACTTCAAGAAAGGGAGACATAGGTGAGGAAGATGAGACCCAGAAATAGAGGGTATTCTAGTAAACAGAGAGTGCCCAGGGCACACAATTAGTAAGTGGTAGAGCTGATTTTGAAGCCCATTTCTTGGACCACCATACCACACAGGTTCTCTGATTCTATCACTCTTTGGGAGTCATCCAATTAGACCTCTATTAAACATAACATCCTCCATGCTAGGGATACAAAGACAAAAGACAAACATCCCCTGCCCTCAAGTAATTTCTATCCTACTGACAACATTTCAGGGCATTATTATAGCATAAGATCATAGCCCTAGAACTAAAAGGTACCTCAGAGACTAACTCTTTTCTGATTTTGCAGATAAGGAAACTGAGGCCCAAGGGGACCTGATGGCTTGACCAAGATCAAGAGGTAGTAAATGTGAGAGGCAGAATTTGAACTCTTTCCAGTATTATTACTCCCCACCAACTCCAGCCAAACCACTTATCATTCTCCAGAAGTAACCCCCAGTCATCCAGCACTATACCTTTATATATACCCTTCTCTCTACTTAGAAAGGGCTAAGCCCAACCATGGCTCTTCCTCAAAAGAGCCCTCCAGAATTTCCCCAGTCCCTCTTCTCACTTCCCACATCATTTTGTATTCCTCTCATAGAACTCTCTGGAAGTACCTCCTATTAAAATAAATGGTGAACCCTTCCTTGTCATCTATCACCATGTTATCTCTACTGCATTGATGAGGAAACTCTGAAAGTGGACACAATCTTTTGGTCTTTTGAAGGTAAAGCTCTGACCCCATCACTCCTCTAGAGGCGCAGAAGCCTTTCATTTGCCTAGAGAATAAACTCCAGAATCTCCCATTCAAGGTTCTCCATCCACTCAGCTGACCCTACACTCCTACACCTTAATGTTCTCTGTCTTCCAGCCAAGCCAAACTATTCCCCAAAGAGTTGAAGTCCAAATTCATGATTTAGACTTGAAGAAAGGATGTAGAAAGGCTCTGTTGAATAAGAGATAGTTCATCTTGAACTCTGACTACTTATCTGTTTATTAAGTTGGAGGAAAAATGGGAAACTTTACCTTTCTTGGCAGTTTCTGGAGGTCTAGGGTCTAGGTGAGAAGAGAAGACACAGCATCTTGATATTCCCCTTTTATAGTTTAAAACTCCTCCCTCCCTCTCTCCATCAGCTCATGATCTAAGGCTGGCATGAAAAAGAAGAATCATGTCCACAACAAGTTTCACCAGTTTCCCTAATCCCTCCAAACTAGCCCAACCCTAGGGAGGGAAATGAAGATAAATCTTTCCAGATCAATGTGTTCCGGGGATGCATGATTCTCTCCAGGTATATGTGGGTTGGGGAGGTATAGTTTTCAGAACTGTCAACAGGGCCCTCCTTCGCCTTGAGCTGACAATAAAGAATGGTTTGAGGAGAGGAAGCTGCTTCTTCCCCACCACACATTACAAAAACCTGCCATTTTGTATGTAATTTTGGCCTTCTAATGACTAAAGATTTGCAAGCACACCAGACTGCTCATCACCTAATTCCAACAATCCATAAATTTATATAAATCAACTAACATTGTATATCATAGTTCTATGCTATATATTGCAACTCTTTCTAAACAGCACCCTAGAAATATCCATCGTGCTAAGTGCTCAGTTCAGTCCAACAAACGTTTATTAAACCCTTCCTTTGGGCAGGTTGATAGGGAACATGGAGTGGTAGGTAGAATCTGTCCAAAAGTCAGATATCAATTACTCAATCAATAAACATACGTTTACAATGCCACATAAATTATAAATTACATGGGACAAGCAATAAATTTGATACGGTTTCATTTTGTGACACGGGCTTGACTCAGAATATCTGATCTTGTCACATGAAACTGGATTGAGTCGGTTTCCTTTAGCTAATTCTGTCAGTTGAAAGATGGATTTTGTTCCATGTTCCACGTTTCTTGTTCTCTTGTTTTGAAAACTCCTTTTCTTATTTGTATTCTCCCTAGCATAATGCTAGGTGCATAGTAGGCTTTTAATAAATGTTTATTGACTGACTGACTCTGGTTTTTAAAAATGGATATTATCCCAAAGAAGTATGTAATAGTTGTAGCTCTGAAAGAGCACACTTCAGTGACTGTTAGTGATAGATTTGTTTGAAGTATGGTGAGACCCTGAACTTACCCAGCCTCTGGGTCTCCAGAGCTAGACTGGCTATATATGCTTAGCTCAATGCCTCCATTCCAAATCATTCACCTCAGTCTTAAACGCCAATGAATAGTGCCCCCAAATCCTTTAACCTATTAACTCCAATGAGCTTTTATGAAGGGATATTTCCTGTGAGGATAAAACACAAACAGAAGTTACAAGTCATTTTTCCCTACCCTTAACCAGGGGATCACACTCTCCAATCTATTGCCTTAGTCCATGGTAAGAGGGGGCTCACCCTTACATCATTTTCTATAAAGCATAAGCCCCACCAAGTTCACTTTTAAATTCAGCATCAGCAATGGATGGATGAGTTTATGTCTCAACTAGACCAAACACATCTTCTCCTTTTGGGGTCTTAGGTGCCATCTCAATCACATTTGGCTTTCCACAAATGCTTGAATGGACTCCATCTGCCAGACTTCTGTAAATTGATATGGTGACTTTCAAAACTCACAAATTCTAGCCATTTCTCCTTCACCTAGAAAGAATAGGAACAGCAGAGACCTAAGCTACAGCAGGGCCATTCACTCATGGGTCATGTAACAGTGTATCCAGTGGGGAGATAGCGACCTCAGGCCCATAGAAGACTTACTTATAAGAGTAGCTTCCTTATGGCTTACAACTGTCCTTGCCCTTCACTCAAACACAACCCAATAGGAAAGAAGAAGAGGTTCTATTCAGTCAAGTAGTGCCTTTTTGAAGGCACCCCAGCCCCAGCTTAGCTGCCAAACAATCATTTATCTCTTCACCACATGGTTAAA
Source organism: Pseudocheirus occidentalis (assembly GCA_028646575.1). Lineage (NCBI taxonomy): Eukaryota > Metazoa > Chordata > Mammalia > Diprotodontia > Pseudocheiridae > Pseudocheirus > Pseudocheirus occidentalis. The sequence goes on along the minus strand of CM053601.1, from coordinate 175,609,814 downwards.
AGACCAAAATCAGTTATAGAATAGTTATACAGGCTCTAAAATTCACATGGGGATTTTATCAGTTGAGTATACTTCACGTGCTCATAAGAACTGGACTTATTGGCCAGTCCTCCATTACACAAGGACCATTCAAGCCAACCAGAGGTTCCCAGACTTATTTGCTCTATCAACCCCTTCTCAAAAAAAATTACTTAGCACTTTTCTGGAAATCTACTTTCTTTAACCCTTTAATAATTCTTTTGAAATTTGTGTCATTTCAAAAAATATATAATTTTTTAAGATAACACATCTTAAATTTAACAATTTATTGTAAATTTGTGGGTTTTTCCCGCATTGAAATTTTGATGATGCAATATTTCATCATGTAACCATATAGTATCTAATTGTAAACAAGTCATTACACATACATATTCCTGTTGATGTATGCTAGACTTCCCAATAATATGTGACATGCTGGCCTGCCAACACTTGCTTCTTAAGATCTGCCTGTAGACTTGACCACTGGTATTGGTTATATTATAACTTGAATTTTTTGTGTTTATTTGGACAATAATGTAATCACTATGACTTCAACTCTGTTAAACAACAGATGAAGCATGTAGGAATGGTTTTTCAAAATTCTCTTCTCCTCTTTTCTTATGCTTCCACAACCTTCGTATTTTTATTCAACAGCCCCCAATTGTACCCAAGGCTACTACCACCCCCAGCCCTCTGAATCATTCCAGTGCCCCCCAGGAGATGGTATCACACACTTTGGGAACCTCTGAAACCCACAACAAAATAGGATCAGTTACCCCATAGGGCAAATTAAAGTGTGGTCAAAAATGAAAAACAATGCCAAGAACTGACCAAACTTTGCTGTGAAATAGTCTAATAAAACCTCTAAAAAAAAACCACAGGGACCTATAAGAACTAGTAGCTGCAAGGGTTGTTATTAATTCTTCTCCTTACATGGCAACATAAGTTTCTTAAAGGAAGAACACTGAGAAGACCAGGAAAGAAAAAAATTCCAAAGAGCTGCTAACAGTTCCTATGAAGGAAAAAAAACAAAACTTATAATAGGCAAGGCAATATAAAGCCTGAAGTACTGAAGTTTGGAAAAAAGTAATTTTTACTTGTGAAATTCACCTTTTTATTCAAAATTATACCAATTCTATGGTCAGAAAAAGTCCAAGAAGCACTTCTAGGTTTGGGGTATCTTCACCAGGCTACCAAATATGCAACTCTCCCCACCAAAACAAAAAAACAAAAAACAACTGTTTTAGGGATTTCTTCGAATAAGCCTAAAAATCTTGCCCCTGGTGAGGGAATGATGGATATTGATACACTGATCTAATGAGAAATAGGATTGGTCCTGGTCCTGAATTATAAAAATTCCCAAGTGGAGAGATGGAATACCGATATATGACACAGCACCATGATACATGACATGAAATAAGAAATTTATCCAAAAAATAAAGATACACTTCAATTGCCTGAGACCTCCCTTCCTTTAAACTTCATTTGAAAAAAAAAGAAAGCAAAGCCCTATAGACTCTAATCAAGGCCAGACTTGGAAAATTAAATGTTCATGAAGGAACGCTCAATATTCAACCTATTTTTGCAATATATTTCTCTGGTTTAGGTCTTATTTCTTTAATTAAAAAAAAGTTTTGTCACAAATTTAAATATCCAACAACATGACTATTTTCATGAAGAACAGAAAGGACTGTAAATGACATGGAACTTCTATTGGGCAAGGTCTTTAAACATGTATATATTAAATTGGACTTAATCATAAAACTGCCCTGCTTGTCTCTGCCCCCTCCCAAATTTCCTTCTGCTTTCATCTGTGTATTTTGCTCCATATTTTGTTGACACTCTTTTATTTTTCTTTTTTTGTATTGCTATCATCCTCCCCCACCCCCACCATAAAAGTATTCTCTCATAGCAAATAAGGAGAGTTGTGGTAATTAATCATTTCCTGAATTTTACACATTTAGCTAGCCAAGTAGGTGAATTTCTTTTTTAATTTGCTTTTTGATCCAAAAATATACATCATCCTAACAGTGTGTAACAGTCAAGGAAAAGAACAGTGTTTTAGAAGTCAGATTTTATGGGACATAAGACACACACAAGGAAAAATGAAATATCTCTGATTTCAAGTGTGCTACAAGCTTTCACTATAAATCCTTTCCTCTCTTTTTAAAAACCTGATTCTGTTTAATGGATGGGGTCATGCCTCCATTTCCTTTTCATGTTTGGATATTTTATCTGTGTTTTTGTATGAGTGTGAGGAAGCACAGGAAGAGACCAGTTTGACCGGACGGAAGAGTGCAGAAGAGGGGGGTAAAGTGTAAGAAGTATGGGAAGGTAGGCGGGGACCAGGTTATGAAAAGGTTTTAAAAGCCAAACACACTTTATTTTTGATCTGGAAGATAATAGGCAGTCACTAAAATTTATTGAGTAAGGGATGATGAGTAGACCTGTGTTTTGGGAAACTTGTTTTGGTTACTGATTGGAGGATGCATTGGAGTGGGGCTGGGGGGAGGGAGAGGAAGGGTAGAAGACCAATGAGGGGTTATTGTGATAGTCAAGAGAGGATGAAGCCCCCCAAAAGGGAAGCAGTTTTATGAGTTGAAAGAAGAGAATGGACTGGAGAAATGATTTGACAACTGGTTCAATATAAAGAGCGATTAAAGAGTTAAAAATAACAAGAAATCGGGGCGGGTAGGTGGCGCAGTGAATAGAGCACCGGCCCTGGAGTCAGGAGGACCTGAGTTCAAATCCAGCCTCAGACACTTAACACAAAAAACTAGCCGTGTGACCTTGGGCAAGTCACTTAACCCCAACTGCCCTCCAAAAAGCAAAAAATAAATAAATAAATAAATAACAAGAAATCTGGGAATCCAGGTGATTCAAAAAGTAATGATGGCAACTGTAATTAGGACATTCAGATGAAGGGTTCATTTAAGGGGAAAGATAAGGTGATGAAATGATTGCTAAGCCATCAACACCTCCTCCCTTGTGACAGTCCCACCCCAAAATTCACCAACCTGGCTAACTACATGCATAAAGATTAAAGAAAGAATCAATTACTAAGACTCTCCTTATTTGTTAAGACTTTTTAAAAGATTTATTTTTTAAAGACTTTTTGGGGGTGGTGATAGTGACACACACAAAAAAGAAATCAGTGGCAATGAAATATGAAACCAAATACACAGATGAGAGCAGAAGGAAATTCTGGTGGGGACGAAGGGACAGAAACAAGCCATTCATAAGAGAAGTTCTATTTAATACAATTCCTTTTTTTAAATATCAAAATATCACTGCCCATTGAAGGACACCTGCCATAGCCACCAGTTATCTGGGGCAAAGGGCAAACATGATGGTAGAGAGTAGGGAATTTTCTTGGGGTTAGAGGAGAGGTTATGAGCTGACACAATAAATAGTGAAGGGTTGGTAGAGATGAGTGGGAGACAAGGTCCTGGGGAGGGTAGGATGTGACCTGTCTTCCTACTCCTCTACTAGTTGACCCCATGCCCTTTCGGGTCATACCATAGTCCCCCAAGGGACTTGGGCGTCTATTTTGGTAATCACTGGCCTATAAGATATGGGCCTTCAGGATTTGTCATTCCTACAGGTAGTTAAGGCCAGGTTAATTTCTTCCCCACCCTCTAATGTCCCCACCCTCTGGTTCATACCCCACTTGGGATAGCATCTTTTCTCCTCCAAATCTTGCCTGTTCTTCCAAGGCCCAGGTCAAGTCCTGCTGACTCCAGAAAAAAAATCTTCGTTGGTCAACTCCAACTCTTCCCACCCAGATCTTCTTTCTTTAAACTTGGACAGTCCTCTGAAGCCCAGCCTATCTATACCTTGGCTTGTGGGAAGAACAGGTTGCCAGCATTCTTTGTCATCTTCTGTGATCTACTTCCTGTCTCCCCAAGTACTGTCAAGAGCTATCTTATTAAACCTTGGTGCTCCCATGCCCTGAACAGAGGTGGTGTTTCCTATGCCAACCCTATCATTTTCTCCGTCTATGAGAAGCAACATGGCATAAGGACCCTGGAAAGGCCAGCTAGAACGTTATTCACTGGCTCAGCCTATCTTACAAAACAACTGAGGAACAAATAAGAAAATAAATGTGAAAGTGCTTTAGGAACTGTCAGAAACTGAACCCAAGAAAAGAATGATCACTGTTATTATTATCCCCAGGATCTCCCACAATATCCATCAATGTCTGAATGTGGCCCTGAGCCTCCTTTCCAATTATTTCTTCTCCTTCACATAGGTACACTCATACAACCTTGATACTGATGTCAGATAAGTCCTGGCTAGAGCCTCTTTGCACCAAGAACAGTGTTTCTGTAGGCCATGTTGTTGCTGGGGATAAAGCAGATGATCTCTCAACAAGCACTCAAACACCCATGGCCATACTTGCGGTTGATGGAGGTCAACATTCTAGCTTTTGGACCATCATGTCCTTGAATTGGGGGTGGTATTTCACTGGGCTAGAACGTGTTGAGGGTCACTGAAGCAGAGAATCTGGTTCAGAGTGGCCATGAGGCAGGTTGTGATCTGAAGCCTCTGGGCCAGAAAACAACTCCAGAACTCAGAGAGACTCCAACTAGGGAAGAGACCAGTCACCCTATCTAGGAGTCCTATGGATCCCTTGCTAGGCAGCAGCTAGACTGAAATCTAGCACTGGTCCCTTCTAGATTTTCCAGAATCCCATTAGCTAATTCTACTCTACATATTTCCAGAGAACACTAGGTCTCACTTCAAAGTTCTATAAAGAATTGTTTCAAATAAGAATGAGGGCCAATCAGCCCACCCTTAATTGAGTGCTCACCCAGACTGCCAGAGGTTGGAGGCTGCTGGAGGATGGAATTCCTTAGCAGGGAGTAGCAGGGAGCTGCAGGTGGCCGATTTGGACATTTGGAAGAGTAGCTCTTCTCCAAAGGCACTGAGAAGACTTCTTCAAAAGGTTAATTTCTTTCTGGAAGGAAATCACCTTTACTACAAGGGCCGAGGCAAAGGGCAGAAGATTTTTAACAGGGAGGAAAAGCGAAAAACCTGCCAGGAAGGCCACATTTCTGAGGATGCCACCTAGATATCCTTTGACCCAGTGGTACCTCTGTTGGGTATATACCCCAAAGAGGTGAAAGAGGTAAAGGACACCTGTGTATAAAAATAGTCACAGCAGCTCTTTTTGTAGTGGCAAAGGACTGGAAACCCATCTATCAATGGGGGAATGGAGAAAGGTTGAACAAGTTGTGGTATATATGTTGTCCTTGAGTATGTTCTACTCGCCATGGCTCCATCTGGGGTTTGCTTGCCTAAGAGTGATTTGCCTTGTCCTTCTCCAACTCATTTTATAATGCAAACTGAAACCAACAGGGTAAGACTTGCCCAGAGTCACACAGCTAATAAGGGTCTGAGGCTAGATTTGAACTCAGGCCCTCCTAATTCCCAGGCCAGTGCTCTATCCCCCAAGCCACTGAGTTACCCTTATGGTATATGAATGGAATATTATTGTGCTATAAGAAATGACTGAAGAGAAAAAAATCGGGAAGAGGCACATGAACAGATACTGAAATGAGAACCAGGTAAACAATTTCTACAATAACAATGTTATAGGAAGAAACAACTTTGAAAGACTTTTGAAAGCTCTCAGCAATGCAGTGATGAAATATGTCTACAGAATGTTTAATGGGGGTGAAGCGTGCTCCCCGCTCCTTCAGATGTGAGGGACTCAAAAGGTAAACAGAGGCAGATTTTTATACCAGAATCCTATCTGCTTGATTATGCACATTTGTTAACAAGGTTTTCTTTTTCTTGTGTTCTCTTTCTTCTCCTTGACTTTTCTCTTTTAATTTGGGAGGATGGTTCATAGGAGGAAGAGAAAACAAATGCTTGTTCATGTTTTCCATGTATGTGTTGTGGGGGTGTGTATGTATGTGTGTGTGTTGTGGGGAGTGTGTATGTATGTGTGTGTGTGTGTGTGTGTGATATTTTAGTGCAGCTAGGTGGTGTAGTGAATAGAGTTGTACCAGGTCTGGAGTCAGGAAGACTCATTTTCCTGAGTGCAGATCTGACCTCAGATACTTACCAGCTGTGTGACTCTGGGCAAGTCACATCACCCTCTTGGCCTCAGTTTCCCCATCTGTAAAATGGGCCGCAGAAGGAAACAGCGAACCACTCTAGTGTCTTTGCCAAGAAAACCCCAAGCGGTGTTGTAAAGAATCAGACATGACTAAGATGATTCAACAACAAAATAATTTAAAATCTACTCTATAAAAATGTAGCTGCATGCTGAATATGTTAAAATTCTGTGAAAGCAATGCCTGATCACATAAAACCAGAGATTACAGCAAAAGGGAGACAAAGCAATCAATAAACATGTACTGAGCACCAGCTCTGCGCTAGGCATTGTCCTAAGTGTTGGGCACAGAAGGCACAAATGAAATGCCTTGATTTCGAGTAGCTTTCCTGGTGGGGAAGACAACATATTTCTAAAACGAATTCAGGGTCATCTTTTTAGAGCAAGGTCACTGACCTCTGGGGAGATTGAAAAAGCCTTCAAGGAGAAGCTGAAGGGAATACCTGGTTTCAATGGCTAGGTCACCCTGGGAAGTCACTTAAATTTTCAGTGCCTACAGGCCAGCCTCAAAGATTTAAGCTGCAGAACACATGCCCCCTCACTGGACACTCCTAACACCAGTGAAGTCACAGGTGGGGAAAGTGGGGAGATGATTTATTTACAAGTCACAACCTCTGAGGGGCTTACATTGAGGGTCTAGTGGAGGAAGGTGGTGCTAGGCTCAGGGAGCGTGCAGCATGAGCAGCTTGAGCTGTCCCAAGGCAGAGTGTGTCCATTAGAGGGGTGACCTCACTGGTGCCCTTCAAGTGCTAGGCCACTGGCCCATTGGTCAGGTGTGTTGGAGGCTCATCTTCCTTATCTTTACAATGAACCTATGATCCTATGATTATTTCTGTTATTTACCTTGGGTGATCCTGAATAGGGCCTTGGTTTCCTCATGTTCTCATCTGCAGAATGATGGAGTAAGGTTGGGTGACCTCTAAGGTCCCTCTCAACTTCTCAGCTTCAGATATCCTAGCATTCTAGCTGCACTTACCCCTTTTTGATCTCCAGGCGCTCTCTCTCTCTCTCTCTCTCTCTCTCTCTCTTTCTCTCTCTCTCTCTGCTTCTCCTCTTAGTCCCTAATAAGAAAATTCTCCAAATTAAAGAAGCATCTTCCATTGATATCCTCCTAGGACTTGGTCTCTATAGAAATGGCATTACAACATGTCCATTTCCTAAGGCATTACTTAGCATTCTAGGGGATAACAGAAAACCCTGGGAATGAGCCTCTAGTAGTGAGCGACTAGTATTTTCACACTGAATCGTGGAAATAGGCCCTTAGGCTTAGTTCTGTATGAAGGGAGAAATAATTCTGGTTCTTATGGAGTTTGTTTGTGTCTTAAACCTAAGTGAAGGGATGAGGGCTCCACCCCAGTTACAGTCAGTCAGTCAAAAGCGGTTTCCCAAGTACCTCCCAATGTAATCATATCAGAGAACATTAGAGCTAGAAGCAATATTAGAAAATAGGACACAGAGCATCTGAGCTGGGAGAGACCTTGGAATAAATGTCAGTTTATAGATTCAGAGGTAAAGGGAATACCCCACATCATCCACTCACCCTGCCACCCTCATTTTATTTATGAGGAAATTGAGAATCAGAGAGCTTAGGTGACTAACCCAGGATTATACAGGTAGAAAGTAAGGGTAGAACAAGTCAACCAATCAACATTGAGTACCTACCTCACCCTGAAACTTCTCATACTGGAAGTACCTTCTGCCCCTCCAGCTCCTTCCTCTAATTGGCCGGCTCCTCTTAGCACCCCCATTTTAAGAGAGTAAAAGCACAAAACCAAGGCCAGTCAAGTCTACATTCTCCTCCAAGCTCTACTGTTGACACTCCAGACTTTCTCTGGGGTCATGCTTTCACATGGGTACCTCTCCCACCCCCTTCAGTTTTCTTTTATGTGTTGTCTTCTCCCCTTAGAATATAAACTCCCTGAGGACAGGGCTGTCTTTCTGTTTCTGGAACCATCCTCAAAAGTCCATTTGCATGAGGATTCTCCTCATCATTGGAGATTGGTTACATACTACTCCACCCTCACATAGGTATATATACAATACATAAATACACACATACATGTGTGTGCATATATATGTCTATACCCATATGTGTATATATCTATATATGCATATTTATCTACATTCATCTCAAAAGAAACATGAGATGCACAGATTTAGAGACTAACCCAAATGTTCGCATGAACTATTTGTACCCTACCTGTGGTTGAGCCTTCTGAACTCATATTGGTCTGATCAGTCACAGTCAGACACACTGAAACTTGACCCCAACATAGTGATGTCATTTTGATACTCTTCAAGAAAGAAGGACAACAACAAAGCAAACAATTTAACTATGGATAAATATCTCTATTTGGGAGAGCTCTACACATCTACATAAATATATATGTATAGATAGATAGATAGATAGATAGATGTAATGACTGGTGTCCCCTACATGTAGCAGAATAGACATGCCTAGCCTCTTCTTCCCCTTCTCCTTTTCTGAGGAAGACTATTTCTTCTCAGGAGGGGATGCAGGAGGTTAGGGCTAGAAGCTTAGAAGCTTGGCCACTCTGTTCTCCTCAGAGAGAGGGAATGCCTGGCTAGAATTGCGTCTGTCTGTTCCCTTAAATATTATGAGTCTAGGGGGTATAGTTTTTAGGTTCCAACTAAACTTCTAACCACTGTTCACTGATGAACCCCAAGGAAGACCCCAAGTTTTATATCCAACACCTGACTCTCTTCTCACTGAATACCATTTCCACAAGGAACATACACAGCAATTAGCACAGAAACCCATTTATCCAAGTAAATAGTAAAACAGAAGTAAGAGAAAGTATACCTAGATGAATATATACCAGACAAGACAAAGTGAAGGAGCTCTCCCACTGGAAACAAGGAAACTCAGCTCAACCAAGAGAGTCCTAGAAAACCCCTAAGGGGAAATTCCCTGAAGTCTCTAGTATAGCAATCTGGGGAAAGTAACATGAGAGTGTAACATCTCTCTTGTTGGCTTCTTCTCAGAGCCTTATTCTCCTTCAGCAACCTGAACTGGGGTTGGCGTTGTCCATCATCTCTCTCAAAGCTGGAAACATCCAATATAGGGACCACAAAAATTCAGAGATTCAAGAGCCTTGAAGAGACTCAAGCCAGTCCAAAGAGTGGAGCAGGGTATTGAGCTCCACCCTAGGAGTGGCATAGAGTAGGTTCTTAATAAATGAGTGTGGGTTGGTTGATTGAAACTCTAGGAGTGAAGATTCACGGAAATTCTAGGAGGAGAGAGGCCCATACCATTACTCTTCTGTGTCAAAACTCTTTACACTCTCAAGTAAGATCAGCTAGGGCATGTCCAAAAGCTGTAACTCTGCAGTATAAGCACCAGAATCGGCACTTTTAAACAAGGGTGATTAAATAAGGGTGCTGTATTCAGGGAACTCTACAGAGTATTATCTGCGAGGGCACGTGGTGACTATACGCCTAACTACACGCGGGATCTATCCATGAACACAACAATCAAGCGAAAGCAATCTGTGCGGCTAACAGCAAAGCTGCTGCAATAACACTATCCATGGGCCTCCTTATAAAACGCACTAGTGTAATGCAGAACGACGAACAAACAGACATTGCTCTAGCGTGGCGTCGTCAAATGAATATAACCATAAAGTAATAACAATAAAAAGAAACCCAAGCATACTCTCACATGCAGGATTTCACACATATAGCAGCAAATATAGACAATTAAATAAATGCAAGGTGCATTTCACATGGGCCATCTCTAGCGTTCTCACCTAGGTACAGGTATAACTGTATCTTCATATCTACCTAGAATTGTCATTGATATCCACCAATGAGGAGAGAATCCCACATCAGTGGGCTTTGGGAGTTGGATAGAAGTGTGTGTATGTGTATATTTTTTATTGTTCAGTCATTTTTAGTTGTGTCGGATTCTTTGTGATCCCATTTGGGGTTTTCTTGGTCAAGACACTAGAGTGGTTTGTAATTTCCTTCTCCAGGTCATTTTACAGATGAAGAATTAAGGCACAGTTAAGTGACTTGCCCAGGGTCACACAGTTAGTGTCTGAGGCCAGATTTGAACTCAGGGGAAGATGAGTCTTCCTGACACTCTAACCACTGCTCCACCTAGCTGCCCTATTGAGCCACCTAGCTGTCTCTGAACTAGATAAATTTGTGTTGGAATGGTAGTAGATAGAAAGCCAGAGCCAGAGCCAGAAAGACTTATATATGTACACACTCTGTTCCTTGATAGAATATAAGCTTCTTGAGGGCAGGGACTGCTTCATATTTGTCTTTATATCCCCAGTGACAAGCAAGGTGCTGGCATAGAGTAGGCACTTAATAAGTGAGTGTGGGTTAGTTGACTGAAATTCTAGAAAGATAAAGGATTAGAGGGATCTGAGAAGACTTATCAACACCGGATCTAGAAGGAAGAACAATATTGTAAGTAGAAGAGATGAGGAAGGAAGTCATCCTAGGGTTGTAGAAGAATGACTGCCAAAGCATGGCTGTAGGAGAGGGTATGCCAATGTGGGGAAATTAATCATTTAGTTTGGCTGGGATGTGGAATCCTGCCTTGGTATAAGCCAGATTGTGGAAAGCTTTACATAATGGGCTAAGAAATTTGTGTTTTATCCTTTGTACCACAGGGAACCAGTGTGGTCTTGGGTCATGTTCAGAGCTGTGTTTTAGGAAAATTATTTTGGTAGCTTTGTGATGGGTAGATTGGACTTGGGGGAAGACTGAGCATTCAGACCAATTAGGAAGTTATTTATACACGTTGATTATAGAGGTAATGAGGGCCTGCACTAGGAAAATGACCATATGAATGCAGTGAAGAGAACTGATTGGAGAAATTTTATGGTGATAGAACTGACAGGACTTGGAAAATGACTGGATATGGGTCACAAGGGAGAGAAGAGCGAGGATGATGCAAAGATCGTGAACCTGGGGAACATAGAGAATCGTGCCTTCAAGGCATTGTTCTAAAGAAAGCATTTTGTAAACCTATAACCATGAGTTGTTATTATTTCAGGCAAAAGACCAAGGACAGCGTTCTGGGTCACCCACCAGGGATTACCTTCTACAATAACATGGAACTATGAATGAATTGTTTTTGTGTCTGATCATTCAACCAGTTCCAAATAGTGTTTGCCTAACCTATGTCTCTCTATCTCATACATAAAGACAATAGAACGAATATAGAACGAATTCCTCAGATGCTTTGCTGGAGTCCAAGTGTCCTATGTGTTGTACAATATGGGTTAGGCCCACCCTTCCTCTTTCTCTCTTTCAAGGGGAGTTGGTTTCTCCTAAAAGGAGACAAAGTAGTTTCAGGAATTGTTAAGCCCCTGATGCAGCTTCCTGGTCACTTAAGAGCACAAAAGTCCTACCCACAGGCAGTTGAGACATCCCTAGTTGATGAACTTCTGCAGACCTGGCCAATCACCAAGCCTTTCATCATGTCCTCCCCTAATGACCAGATGGTTTTCATATGGAGACAAGAGGCCATGTCTAGAGAACCCAAGCGCCACTTTAACCTTGTTGCTTTTCCTTGCTATGTGAAGACCAAGTAAATCTCCTTTTGTTAACTGTTCAATGACTTACAAACACTTCATTGCATCCCAGCACTGGACCCAAACTGAGAGGACTGCTGGTGATTCAAGCCTATAGCTAGAATGCTATGCCTTTAGCCTTCCTCTGATCTAGCCCTCTTCTTCCTTTGGAACAGAACATGAGGTTAGTTTGTCACGCCCTGCTCTTCATGAAGTCACTCTAGCTCAGTGATGCTGCTTCCATCTCTAATTGTTTACAAATCACGCCCCCCCCCCCATAACAGGCTCTACCATTTTTCTGAGAGTGGAAGGAGCTGGTCTTTTGGAGGGCAGTTTTCCCAATAATTGTTTTCACTGAAAGCTGACTCTGAGCCATAGATAAGAAGAGTCAAGGGGACATGATGTGGCCACTCTATTCATTCTGATGAGGTTTTTTTTGTTGTTGTTATTCAGTGATTTCAGTCCCATCCTATTCTCTGTGACCCTATTTGGGGTTTTCTTGGCAAAGATACTGGAATGGCTCACCCTTGCTTTCTCCAGCTCATTTTACACATGGGGAAACTGAGGCAAACAGGGTAAAGTGACTTGCCCAGGATCACACAGCTAGTAAGTGATTAAAACCGGATTTAGACTCAGGGAGATGAGCCTTCCTAACTGCAAGCCTACCACTCTATCCTATGTACCAACTAGCCACCCCTTAAACAAGGCTAATCATGGTAATTTTAACAAGGCCACTGAGCAAATTTCCAGGAAACGGCTAGTGAAGGTTCTTAAAAGTTGGCTCAGACCTTGAATTTCAAGCTTAGCTCAGACGTCATGACTTCAGTTGGGGAAAAAAGGGTTTGTTTTGTTAAAAAGCCAAACACCTGTTGCCTTCAAGTACACAGCTGGGATACACCCAACAGCAGTAAGTGATTTACTTGTGAGTGATTTCATGACAGGGTTCCCTTTATGTCTACTTTGAGCCCTGAGGAGAAGGGCATATGAGGCAGGGGCTTGAGCATGGGGAGAGATCCTGGAGTGGTTCGCCATGTCCTTCTCCAACTCATTTTACAGATGAGCACCCTGAAGCAAACAGGACTAAGTGACTTGCTTAGGGTCTCACAGCTAGGCACTGAGGCCAGAATGAACTTGGGAAGATGAGTCTTCCTGGCTCCAGGCCTGGAGCTCTATCCACTGCACCAGCTAGCTGTCACCTTCCTTAACATTATGGAAAGCAAAGATATGAAAGGTGCTTCAAGGAGAAAAATACTGAAGAAAAGGGATCTGAGGGAGCAAAAGGGAATCTTGACAACTCCAAAAGTCTGATGGTGAAAACTGCTATCCCCATCCAGAGAGAGAACTATGGAGACTGAATGTTGAGGGAAGCAGACCATTTTCATTTTTTTTTGTTTTTCTGGGATTTTTTGTGGTTTTAGTCTTTTGTTCTATTTCTTTGTTCACAACAAGACTTATGTGGAACGATGTTTAACATGTTTGCATGTGTATAACTTGTATCACATTGCTTACCATCTTGGGAAGGGGGAAGGAGGGGAAAAAAAGAGGGAGAAAAAGTGAAACTCGAATCCCTATTTTAAAAAATGACTGTTGAAAACTATCTTTATGTGTAATTGGGAAAAATGAAAGACTATTTACAAAAATGTTTTAAAAAAGGAAATCTTGACCTAGGTCAGGAGGTTGGAACAAAAGAATAGGGTACAAGCTGAAGGGAAGAGGAACGGTGTCATAGGAAGGGCCCTGGACTGGAAAGCAGAAAACCTGGGTTCGATTCCCTGCTTTGCCACAGTAAGCTTTCGTAAGCTAGGCAAGTCCCCGCCACTCTGTGGGTCTCCTTTTCCTTATCTGTAAAATGAGGAGACAGATCTAGAATGAGAAGTTTTTAAACTGGAAAAAACCAGACAGTTATACAGATAGCTATATTTCGAGATAATTTTTTGGTAACCCTGTGTATTTTATTTCTAAATTTCAAAACATTCTTTTAATCTTAGCTTCGTTGGATTGATTTGTGTAAAAACTTTGTTGTTTTCTGTAATTGAAGTTACCCACCTTCCCCTCTACTACGATCCTCCCCAACTTGTTAGGTCATGAACCTTCCTCCTGTCTATAGATCTGAAATGTAATTTTGTCCGCATTTCTTGAATTTGTTCACCACGTGACCTTTGATGTCTACATCGTCTCTCCCGTTATCTTGGTATAAAGTGTAAGGTGCTGGTCTGACTCTAACTTCTTCCATACTTCTGTTCAATTTCCCAACAGTTTTTGTCAAATAATAAAGCCTTATCTAGCTAGGATCGCAGTGTTTATCAAATACTAGGATACTAAACACATTTGTTTCTGAATTCCAGTTAACTACTTTGTTCCACTAATTGATCTCTGCATTTTTTAAACACTACCAAATTGTTTTGTGAATTAATAACAATAATAATAGCACTTCTTCTGTGCCAGACACTGGGCTAAGAGCTTTACAGTTATTATCTCCTGTAATCTCATAATTATCATTATCCCATTTTACAGATGAGAAGCATGAGGCAAACAAAGATGTTGTGTCCAGGGCCACACGGCTAATTGTCTGAGGTCAGATTTGATCTTCGGTCTTGCTGCCTCTGAGCCCTGTACTCTATCCATTTCACCATCCTGTTACCACTTAATTACTGCTTCAGGGTATAGTTCAAGATCTGGCACTACTAAGCCCCTATCATTTCCACTTCTTTTCATTATTTCCCCTGAGATCCTTTGCCTTTTTTTTTCTAATTTTAGCACTTTTTTTGTTCTATAAAATAATCCTTTGGTAGTTTAAAAAACGAACTAGGGGAAAAGCTTTATAGCAAGTTTCTGTAATAAAGGTCTCATTTTCAATATATATGAGGGACTAATTTCAATTTGTAAGACTAAGAGCTATTCCCCAGTTGATAAATGGGGGAACAGACAGTTCTCAAGGGAAGAAACCCAAGCTATCTATAGCTATATGAGAGAGGGGAAAAAATGCTCCAAATCAGTGCTAATTAGAGAAATGCAAATTAAAGCAATTCTGAAATTCTACTTCACACTTCTCAGAGTAACAACGATGACAAAAAAGGAAAAATGAAAAATGTTGGAGGCACTGTGAGAAAATAGGCACACTGATACACACTCTTGGTAAAACCCTGAATGGTTACAATTGCGGAAAGCAGTTTGGAATTATACATAAAAATTGAATAAACAATGATTGCCCCTTGACCCTGCTATATTATGCCTATCCTCCCAAAAGATCAAAGAAATGGGGAAAAGATCCTATATTTACAGAAATATTTATAGCAATTCCTTTTGCGGTGGCAAAAACAAAACGAAATAAAGCAAAACCCTGAAAGCTAAAGGAATATCTATCAACTGAAGATGGTAGTATATAAATGAGATGGGACAATATTGTACTGTAAGAAGTGTGGCAATGAATTATTTCAGAGACATAAAAAACACCGATATGAATAGGTCAGAGTAAGATAAGCATGAACAGGACAATTTATACCATAACTTCGTTATTGTAAAAATAGTTTTTAAGGACTTTTACAAACTGATGAAGAAGGAAATGAATAAAACCAAGAGAAAAATTTCTGTAACAGTGATACTGTTAAAACAACTTTTCTGCGTGACCTTAGGCAAGTCACTTAACCCCAATTGCCCTGCCTTTCCCCCTCCAGAAAGACAAAGACAAACAACTCTGGAAGCTTTAAGAATTGAGAGGGATGCAATGACCATCCATGATTCCAAAGGATGAATGATGAAACATACAATCTATATTCTGACAGTGATAGATTTAGAGTGCACAATTTTATACATACGTATACAAAATATACATACATATTGTGCATGTGCATGTATATATATTTACATATACACATACACCCACATTTACATACAGACAATGAGGGAATTCGTTTTGCTTGACTATGAATATTGTTACACGGAACTTCTTCCTTTTTTTACAGTGGGCTGAGGGGATAAAAGGGAGAGAAAAATAGATTTCTGTTAAGACAATTTTTTAAAAATAAAGAGGTGGGGGAATACTACAGATGTGGAATGTTATAGGCATTTTCAGGTGAATACATAGTATTGCAAGTTTGGCTTAATTGTCTTACTTTGTTACACGGGACCAAATGTGGTAAGGGCAATCTGTAAATGTAATATGAAACAAAGCATATCAACTCTAAATTTTAAAAACTTTAAATAATAATAATAAATAATTGTTCATTAATGAAATAATAATATATTATATACCATATTATGCTGTATTATATGTGTTATACATAATATAAATATATAAATAATAAA
Organism: Pseudocheirus occidentalis; assembly: GCA_028646575.1. NCBI lineage: Eukaryota > Metazoa > Chordata > Mammalia > Diprotodontia > Pseudocheiridae > Pseudocheirus > Pseudocheirus occidentalis. The sequence goes on along the minus strand of CM053601.1, from coordinate 175,593,815 downwards.
ATTAATAAAATAATGAAAGCTTAAATAAACTTTAACAAAACTAAAAAAAAAACCCAACCATTAATCAGAAAGGAGATCTATAGACTTTACTAGGCCAAAGTCTAGGCAGAGGTTTACTGGAGCCAACTAGAACCAATCACAAGAGCTGATTATTAAATTTTCAGAGTGAGTATTTACATGGAAATCAGTGTTTCAAAGAAGGGTTTAAATTATTCTGTTGCTGATCATCTCTTCCAGGGCTGGGGAACCTGTGGCCCTCTAGGTCCTTAAAGTCCACATTTGAATTCAGTCAAAGGGCCACACTTGAGGAACCAAAGGGCCACATGTGGCCTCAAGACTGAAAGTTCCCCACCCCGATCCATACTTAAGAAAGTTATAAAAAAAATGTTAATTATGCAGATTAGTCTTAAAAGTGTATCATGCCTCCTTCTTTCCCCTTTATCTCCCCCCCCACAAAAAAAAGCAAATCATAAAACATTCATCAGAATACCACTAGATCCAGGACCTAATAATGGCTCAGAACCCTTCTCACTCTAAGCCTACAACCTTAGGACACTACTAATTAATAGATATGTTTCCTCCCCTGGAGGGGGAGCTAGATCCTCCTAGGAGGAAGGAAGGCATCCATGGGTGTCATTGGAATGGGAGAAGAGACAAGAGGAAATAACTGGTTACTCCCTCCTGAGGGCTCTGGAGAAGGCTCTTTGTGGAGCTCACATAAACCATAGGTAGGTTTGATGTCTTCCTGGAGCATGTGGGCAAAACTAATTACCCTTAGCCATTCCTAGGGATATAAAGTGGGTGGCAAGAGTGGCCATGGTTCTGCCAAAAGCATCTTAGGGAGCCCTGTCAGGGGTTATGGGATGCTGGGCAAAAAAGTGAAGACCCTGGGGGTGGCTAGGTGGCGCAGTATATAGAGCACCGGCCCTGAAGTCAGGAGGACCTGAATTCAAATCGAGCCTCAGACACTTGACACACTCACCAGCCATGTGAGTATACATATATATGTATGTAAAAGCTGGGGTTCAAACCTGGGTCATTTACATAAGACTTTCCTCACTGGTGGAAAGGATTTGATAGTGAATAAGGGGTGACATTGGCTCAAGAGCTTGGGAGAAGAGAGCTTTTACTTCATTCCTGCTTTGAGAGAGGAGGAATGTGATTTCTGGCTTTCTCCAGGGAGAAATCTTGAGAGAAATGGAACAGATTTTAGAATATAGACATGTAGCACCATCCCCCAACATGTCCTTGATTTCCAGTTTGTCTCTCTAGAAACTTTAGGACATTTTCTTTGGGTGAGATTGAGAACTCTCTGACTCTCTCTGTTTCCCTCTGTCTGTCTTTCTCTGTCTGTCTGAATGGGTCTCTCTATCTATCTAGATACCTGTGTATCTATCTGTGTCTCTATCTGTATCTATGTCTTTAGCTGTTTAATTCCTGTTTCTGTCTGTCTGTCTTTGTCTTTGTCATTCCCTCTCCCTCTCTTTCTCCGTCCCTCCTTCCCTCCCTCCTTCTCTCTCTCTCTCTCTCTCTCTCTCTCTCTCACACACACACACACACACACACTAAGGGGGGGAATTCATTCACTCTGTGTATCATTTGGAATATTTTAATTTGTATGACTTATCTGAGTTTTGTTTTCTATCTGCTTAGATAAAGAAATTTAATTACTATTCACCATCCATGATTGTCCTTCATAACTAGTATTTGGTGGGAAAGAACCAAGCTTTCACATATGAGGGGCATACCTTCCTCTTGAGACTGCAATCAAAAAAGCAGCTAGAACCCAAAATCCATTTTCCTTAAATGAGTAATATTTAAGAGAATTGGAGATAGTTGCAATTATAGTCTACTCTTCCTTAGAGGAGCAGAGTAGTCAACTTCATGACCCCTCCTCCGGCTCCCTTCCTAAGTAGGAATCGAAGTCTTCCTTGGAGAGGGTGGGCAAGATTCTGGGCACAATCTATTCATGCCTCTCTGTAAGTCACATTAGGACAGCCCTTGTAGATACATATAACTTATATAGACAACACACACCTTTCATAAGTTTTCATAAAGTTTTTCAAATATGAGCAAAAGCTTTTAGTTGAAAGGGGGGAAGGCAGGGAGGAAGACGAAACATATTCATCAAATCTACAATATCACAGAAAGTATCAGATACAATGGATGGAGAAAATAGCAGCGAAAGAAACCAGTTCACAGGAAACAATACCTAGGAAGTCAAAAATAAAACCCATGACCTCAAATGTCTATATGCAATGGATAAAGTAGGAATGAGAAACAATGGGAAGAGATTTTAATGCAAAGATCAAATATTTCTGGGACTTGTTATGTTAGGACTCATGACTGGAAAATAGCCCTAGAAGACTATATTGAAAAGGAAGTCATCAACATGCATTTTAAAAGCACTTATGTGCAAGGGAATGAGCTTTATTATGA
>CM053601.1:175579234-175591276 GCA_028646575.1 Pseudocheirus occidentalis | reverse complement strand
TCTCTCAAAAGAAAGTATTCTTGACCTACCTTGATGATTAATATAATTCTTCAAAAGATAGAAAAAGTGACAAGAAGCTCTACGATCTGGGACCTGGTTTTTATATATATGGAGAGAACTAGTTGCTAAAAATAGAAATGATGGAAACTGTGGGATGATATGACCATGCCATCTCTGAATTCTTAATAGAAGAAAGTCAGGTATCATCTCCCAGAGGGAGAAAAGGGAATAAGTATAATGGGACTAGAAAGACACTTTGGGTTCAGGTTGTCACAGGCTTTCAAAACCAAATAGCATTTATATTTAGGCTTATTCACAATAGGCAACCAACGGAGTTTATTTAGTAGGGGAGCGACATCATCTTACCTTTGCTTTAGGAAAATCACTTTAACAACTGTGCAATGGATGGACTGAATTAGCAACCATATGGAGGAAGAACTGGAAAGGGTAGAGATTTAAATCAGGGGAATCACTTTAGAGGCTGTTGCAATAGTCCACGTCCGTAGTAATGAGAGCCTGGCCTAGGATGATGGTCATCAGTACAGAGAGAAAGGGATGAAGAATGAAGACACAGAAACAATTCCAGTGAGGGATAAAAAGGGGTGTCTATCTAAACAGACCAATGTGTGTTCACAGGGAATTTGATAACCAACATAAATTCTAAAGGGAAAGGAGAGAAAGAAGGAAGAGCAGATAATGAACTATGAATACCAAATCATAGCATCTTCCTGTTGAGAATGCAGCCAGGTCCCAATGAGTACAAACAATAAATCCTCTGATGAGCAAATATTATTCAAATGAGCACTATTCGAAGTTATAATTATGTAAAATATGGTCACTGGTAGCAGTCCAATGGAAATATGCAGTGTGAATTCAAATAATGAATTCAAGAGGATTTATTATTCACATGAATCAGGACCTGGCTGTAATGTCAGAAACACTAAAGTTCAGAGTGAGCTGAAACTGGTGATTAATGCTGCTGAAAATAAAAAGGGCTTTTAGAGCAATGTTGGAGAGAAGAGGAAGATGAAATAAGGGAAGGTATCACTCTTCAGGGTAGAAGAAACCAGGGGAATGCTAGAGCTAGCTGGAAACAGCTCTCTAGAACTCAGTGCTAAATTTTCAGTGTGAACTTTTACACCTTGGAAATCAGTAAATGCTACAAATCCGGGGTTGGTTCATTGTTTTGTTGATTTTCTAAGCTTAAGAAAGTGGTGGAGAAAATGTTAAAAATGTAGATTAAGCTTTAAAATGTGTCAAGTATACTTCCACCCACCCCCACCACCCACTCCAGTTGTTAAACATTTATCAGCATACCCACTGGTGACAATGACAACATACCTCAGAGGGAAACCCAAACTATTCAACAGTACTTTGACTTCTGTTTTGTCAGCTAAGCACTGAATGAAAATAGTTAATAGACAATGGAGAACCAGGATAAGTCAGGAGCTGGGAGGAGAGCAGCTTGGTGGTTTTGTTGAATTCAGGTGAACTGTAGCCTTGAATATTGAGTGGCCTGATAGATGTGATTGCTGAGCTGCAGGTGGGGATTTATGAAAGACTACAAAGAAGGGAAAAAACGTACCATAGAACCTGAAGAGGGCAAATGTATTGATTGTTCCAAAAATAGGAGAAATTCATATGGAAGTTCTGCAAACAATATGCCAGTCAACATGACTTCCATTAGTGGCAATGGTTTATGATGCTTTGTGAGCATTTAAAAGGGGAAATGGTGATCATAAGAGGCAAGAATGGCTTAATCAAGAATAGATCATGTGAAACTAACTTCATGTCCTTTCTGGACAAAGTTACAAGATGGTAGATTAATGTTATAGGGGTAGCTAGACTTCAGCAAAACTTTGGACAAAATCTATTGTACGACCCTTGAGGATAAGATGGAGACATGTGGATTAGACAAGACCGATGAATTGGAACCAGACCCAAACAATAGGGTCTATTGAGCTGATGTCAAAGGGAAGAGGGTTCCTAGTGGGACAACTGGGGGATCTGTCCTTGGTACTGAGGTATCTAAATTTTAACCAGTAACTCAGATTAAGGAAGACATAGGTGTAAGAATTATCAAATTTGCAGGTGACAGAAAGGTAGGAGGATTGGCTAGCATGTTGGTTGTCAGAATCAGGATCCAAAAAGATCAAGATCAGGCTAGAACAGTGGGCTAAAATCATCAAGACAAATTTTAATAGTGACATAATTGTCCTAACATTTGGGTTCAAAAAATCAACTTTATAGGCACAAGATAGGGAAAGCATAGTATTTACTTCAGCCAAACTACATAATAGTTTATTTGGAAAAGATTTGAAGATTTAGCAGACTGATATCTTAATATGAGTCAATGATTTGACATGACAGACCAAAGAAATGGTATTCAATCGACAAACATTTATTAATTGTCTTTATTAAGAAAAATAGTGTCCAGAATATAAAAGTTCTATTGGATTCACAGATTTAGACCTGGAGCAGACCTCAGGGACCAACCAATTCAAGCACCTAATTTTGTAGGGGAGGTGACTGAGGCCTTCCCAGGGAGGCTGAATTGTCCAAAGTGACACTGGTAGCTGAGGTGAGGCAGGATTTTAACCTTATGACAGCAGAGCCAAGGCTTTTTCCACCATAAGACACTGCCTCCATTGTATCATATTGTACCTGAAATACTGTGCCTGGTGCTGAGCGCTACATTTTAGGTAGGACTTTAACAAATGAGAATACATCCACAGAACAACCTGCATAGTGATGTCACTAGAGACCAAACCACATAAAGTTTGGTTGAAGGAACAGCAAATATTTAGCAGCAAGAAGAGAAGCCATGATAGCTATCTCCAAGTATTTGAAGAAGCAGGTTCTAAGCTATACAAAAGAAAAAGTATTCTAGCAATCAGAGCTATCCGAAAGTGGAATGGGCTGCTTCCAAAGGTTTTCCCTCCCTAGGGATATCCAAGGAGAAGTAAATGTAGTTTTAAAAAAATCTCGCTATACTCTGTAACACCACCTTTTACTGCACCTATGTTATCTTTTGTTTGCTCTGTAATCAAATTCTGGGTTTTAAATGCTAATGGGCTAGCGTAGTAGTAGTAATATTATTATTATTATTATTATTATTATTAGTAGTAGTAGTAGTAGTAGTAGTAGTAGAGGAAGAAGAAGAAGAAGAAGAAGAAGAAGAAGAAGAAGAAGAAAGAGGAGGAGGAAAAGAGAAGAAGATGATGAAGAAATATGTCTAGTGGGGTCTTGAGTAAACTACTTACCCAGTGCCCTAGGTCACTCTCTGAGATGATAAGATGAAGAATAAGTGTTGATCTTAGTTGAGAGAGGAAGCTCCATCACTGGGACTCCAATATCAGTGAAATCATGGTTCTAGTCCCTCTCTCCCCACAAAAGCCCATTAACTCACCAACTTCTTGACAATGTATTCAATGTTTTCTTTCCAACAACCCTGTGAGGTAGATAGTCTTGTTCTCTATTTTATAGATTCAGAAAAAATGCTTAAGTTCTTGCCCATGAACAGAGGGCTAATAAGGTGAAATCTGAACCAAGACCTTCTGACTCCAATCCAAGCTGCCTCTCAAATGAGGAGACTGAGACAAAGAGCTGTTCCATACTAGCAAAAGCCAAAAAGAGATGCATCCCTGGCCCCACCCTGCCTAAGTTAAGCTTGCCCAGCTCATGAATGGAGAGATCACATAGTGCCACCCCAAGACCTGACATGCTGCTCTGCCCATATCTGGTGCCTAATAGATGTTTATTAAATTCTCTCAGCACTGTGGATCCCAGGTATCCCAGATAAAAGGGTTAGTACCACCACCACCCTTTCTAGTCCTCTTCTGTGTTATTTTCCTTATCTATCCCCCACCCCCATTAGAATGTAGGCTGCTTGAGGGCAGGAAATGTCTCGTTCCCTTTTATTTGTATCCTCAGCACTTAGCACATATACTAAGTACTTAAAATATATTTCATCTCTTTACTGATTTTAGGAGGAGCCAACAACTAGAAAAGTGGGTCACAGAGATAACCGGAGCCAAAGCAAAGATAGTCCTTTAGTGCTGGACTTGAAGCGAGGAAGGACTGAGTTCAAATCCAGCCTCAGACATTCATTAACTTCATGAACCTGGGCAAATAATTTAATCTCTCTGTGCCTCAGGTTCCTCATCTGTCAAAGAGGGATAATAAGAGTTATTGTTAGGGCTATTGTAAGGATAAAATGAGATATTTGTAAAGTACTTTTCAAGCTTTAACGTGCTATAGAAATAATTAATAAATAATTAACTATAATTTTAATAAATAAATTATAATTTAATACATAAATAATAAACTATAATAATTATTAGTTAGAATTCAGCGGTTCTCAACCTGTGGGTTATGTTCAATTTGTAACAATGAAAATACACCCTGCATATCAGATATTTACATTACCATTCATAACAGTAGCAAAATTACAGTTATGAAGTAGCAACGGAAATAATTTTATGGTTGGGGGCCACCACAACATGAGGAACTGTATTAAAGGGTCATGGCATTAGGAAGGCTGAGAACCACTGAGTTAGATGAAAGCTAGCTAAGCTCCTAAGGCTACTAAGGGGGAGCCCCCGAATCCTTGGGTAGTGGTATCAGGAGTCATAATAAAAGAGGTCCTCCAGCTAGATCTGGTCCCCCGAGTAAAGAGGTCTGTGGGGAGTAGGTGGGGCCTCCTAATCTTCATGATACCTAAACAGAAATAAGTAACATGGAAGAATTTGTGTCAAAGAGAAGGATGAAGGAAACGAAGATGGAAGCGTTAGAAAGTCACCGCTTGACACCTTAGCCATAAGGGCCCCTTAACACACAAATGGCTTCACAAAATGGGGGTGAGGTGGGGAAGAGTGGCAGCAGAAAGGAGTCAAGTTAAAGCAAGCATTTATATATATATATATATATATATATACATATATATACATACATACATACGTATACGTTAACTCATATGAGCCTAGGTTTATACAATGCTTTCTTAACGTCAAGCCTGTGAAGTAACTAGGGGTAGGTATAGGCATCCCCATTTTACAGACTGGACAGCTGAGGCTCTGACAAGAAAAGTGACTTGCCTACAGTCATGCAGATAATTGGAGGCAGAACCAAGTCTTCTGATTTCATATTCAGAACATAATATCCCCACAATATCTCTAAATTAAGATTGTCACGGGATGGTCTCTAACTGCCCTCCATGGCTAAATCTGTAATACTATTATCTGTTGCACAGATGAAGAAACTGAGGCCTGAGCCGGCCAAGTCATTTTCCCAGAGTCTCATGGGTGGCAGATATGGAGGCAGGAGTAGAATCCAGGTCTTCTGACTCCAAGTTGTTTGGTCTAGCCACTACTTCCTATAGAGTGCCAGTGCCAGAATTACAACTTGAGTTCTCTGACTTCAAACCCAAGATCTTTCCACTGTGGATGCCTCCCTTACCCATCCCTTGAGCTGTTTCCTGAAGCACTCCACTATTTATTTAAAACAGCACAACTGAAGAGGCCAGAAAGCTCTGAGATGATCACTTAAGATCAGAGAATGATCAGATGATCAGAAAAATCTCAGAAGCACAAAGGGGCCCTCCGGGAGCTCTTTGTGCCATAAATATTCTTCTCCCTCCCCCACCTCCTGCAAAAATTTGGCCTTAAAGACCGCACAGTGAAAGTTCTGGAAGCTCTGGGGTATTATTCAGATTCAGAGCAAATCCATTTTCACTTTCAATCTCAGGTCTTCTCTTTTCTCACTTCAGCAGCCTTACCTTTAATACCAAAGTGAAGTCTCAGCACTTGAGGGAATTCTTCCAAAGATTTTGCATTTAAAAAAAACAGCCAGTCTGATATAAGGGGGCAGGGTTCTTAAGAAGCTTTCCATTTCAGTCGGTCAAGTAGCATCTAAACATCTACCATGTGCCAGGCCCTGTGCTAAATGAAGGGTATTCAAAGAGATATTTCATTCACTCTTACCCTTAATCAGTCAAACTCCTATTAAGCACCTAAGATTAATTTAGTGAGGCTTCTGGTAAGATGAACAGGCAGACTTTTGAGGTACCTGCTTTGGCTTGTCTCTGGTGGGGCAGGGTTTGAGCAGGGAAGGGGGCATTGTCTCTGTAGGAAGAGTGTAGTGTCTTAGAGAAGAACTGAACAGATCTAGCCTCATGCTTAATGAAAAAGGGAGCTGCTGGTGTGGCTTAAGAGGCATCAGGAAAACCCCCATTCCCCAAATATATTCCACATAAGTGACCCTAATTCTATGAAGTACAAGTAAAAAAGATGTCAGACAGAGAGGGGGAGCAGTGCAGTAAGAAGGTGTCAAAGGGGGGGGAAGTAGAGGAAGAAAGGAGCAGGGCAGGGGAGGCACAAGCCAAGATATGAGGAAGAAAATCGAAGAGGACACCTAGGAAGCATGGTGGATAGCATGCTGGACTTGGAATCAGGATGACCCAATACAATTCCCGCCTCGGAGACACTAGCTGGGTGACCTTAGGCAAGTCACTTACCCCCTCTCAGCCTCACTTTCCTCATCTATGAAATGGAGCTAAAAATAGCTATCTCAGAGGGTTGTTATCAAGCTCAACCCATACACCATATGGAAGATGCATTGTAAGACTCAAACTGTGATGTAAATTTTAGCTAATACATGGATTCTGAAATTGGTTGAATGGCCAGACCTGATGAGTAATTATTAATGGCTCTATGACAACTTGGAAAGAAGCTCCTAGTGGAGTGGTCCAGAGCAATGGGTTTGGCCCCATGCTGTTTGATATTATTAATGGTTTTAACAAAGGCATGGAAGGCACACTTGGCAAATGTGCCACTGCTGACATAAGGCTAGGAGGGACAAGCCATAATCTGAATGACAAAGTCAGGAGCCAAAAAGATGTCAACAGTCACACGTCCTGGAATCAAATCTAATAACACAAAATGTCGAAGGAGAAAACCTAAGGTTTTAGCCTCAGGTTCTGAAAGTCAACTTGACAAATATAAGATGGGGGAGGCAATTAATTTGGAAGATGTGTGGACTGTAAGCACAACATGATTCAACAGCATGCTTTGGCAGCCAAGCCGGCTCAGTCTTGGGCCGTAGGGTCTAGGACTAGAACAGGGGATTGTCATTTTAGCTGCCATCTTCTGAATGCTTTCTAGCATGTCTGTGGCATCCAGAATTGAAGATGCCACCATATAGGATATGATTTTTTCCCCAGTCATACCCTACTCATCATGATCCCATTTTGGGTTTTCTTGGCAAAGATATGGGGTAGGTTTGCCATTTCCTTCTCTAGCTTTTTTTACAGATGAGGAAACTGAGGCAAACAGTGAGAAGTAACTTACACAGGGTCACACAGCTACTATGTGTCTGAGGCTGGATTTGAACTCAGGAAGACTCATCTTCCTGGCTCCAGGCCTGACATTCCATTCACTGTGCCACCTAGCTGCCCTGTGATAGGACTGGGGCAGAGCACAGGAGAACTATGATTTCCCTAGTACTGGGCATGGCATCATCTCTCTCTTAATCCAGCCTATTATACATTAGCTTTTTCTAGTTGCCATATTATATTGTGAAGCCATTCTAAGCTATAACCCTCAGACTGCTGGGTTTGATTTTTCTAAATGAACCACTTTCTAGTCATATCTTCCTCCTCTTACATTTGTGAACTTGTTTTTTGAACCCAAGAATAAGACTTTACATTTATCCTTTTAAAATGCTATTTTATTAGATTAAACCCAATGTTCTAGATAGTCAAGATCTCTTTAGATCCTGACCTGTCATCTCCCCATGGTATCAGTCATCCCTTCAAGCTTTGTGCCACACAAATCTGATAAACACACCATCTAAATCTTTATCCATATCACTGATAAAATGCTAAACAGCAAGGAGCCCAGCACAGAACTCTGGGGCATCCCACTAAGGACCTCCTAGTAAGGTGACTGCTGAGCCATTAAGGACAGCCCTTTGGGTACGACTAGTCAATCAGTTTGGAATCCTTTTCTCTGTGACTTCTCCTTTAAAAATAAATTCTAGGGGCAGCTAGGTGGTGCAGTGAATAGAATACTGGCCCTAGAGTCAAGAGGACCTGAGTTCAAATCCACCCTCAGACACTTGACACATTTATTAGCTGTGTGACCTTGGGCAAGTCACTTGACCCCAATTGTCTTGCCATATATATATATATTCTATATGGAGTGTGGAGTTTAGAAAACTAGAGCCAGAGGAAGGGCAGTCAGAGAGACAACACACAGACCATGCCTAGAATGCTCTCCCTTCTCATCCCCACCTCCTGGCTTCCTCATCCTCCTTCAAGTCCCAGATAATATCCCTCCTCCCTTGAGGAACTTTTCCCAGTCCTTGTTAGTTCCAGTGACTTCCCTCTGAAATCCACCCTCCCATGCATTCTGCATACATCTTAGTTTACCTATTGTTTCCCCCTTCCCATTAGACTGTGAGCCCCTTGAAGGCAGGGATTTTTTTTTCCCTTTCTTTTATCATCAGTACTTAGCACAGTAGCTGACACATAGAAGCATCTAAGAAATGCTATTTGAATGACTGGCTGACTGATTACCACTGTCGATTCCCTAGAGGGAGACCTGATTGACTATGCAGCTCCTTCAAAAAAGACATGGCCCTAGGAATGGCACAGGATGGAGGTGGCATTGGATGGGGAAACTGACATCCAGATGGAAGGGACTTACTCAAAGTCACATGTGTAGTAAATGCTATGGCTGGGATTTTAACCCATGTCCTCTGATAATGTCAAATCTAGGGCCCTTTATACTATAGTCTATCCAAAAAGCAATCTTTTAAAGTAAGTATTATACATAAGTAATCCCTATAGTTCAGGGGAAAATCTGAGAGAGAAGAATACAAGGGTTGGGAAGAAAGAGGTTAGAGGGGTCCCTTCTCCTTTCTCAGTTTCATTCAGAAAAAGTGTCCATGGGCTTGGAGCATGGGGGAGTTGTGGTTTGATTGCTGATGGTGAACTAAGGAAAGATGGAAAAAAACCACCCTCATCTGCTTGGTAGATAAGGTGGTTTCCTGTCTCCTACACAGGGGGCTTGACCTTCTTGGCATTTTTCAAAATGGAGAAAGTAACAGGAGGAAACAGAAGTTGAGCCCCCTGCTCACTACTGATTAAAGAAAGGAAACAGAGGTAAAAAGGGTAGAGGGGTCGGAGAGATCTGAGGAGTCAGGAGGGATAAGCTGGACAAAGCTGAGGGAGGGTACAGGGGCAGGGGAGGAAAGACCCTATTTCTGAAGACAGAGAATTCCACCCCAGCCCTATGCTCCCTTCCATCCATAAAGAGATCCAGTCGATTGGGTGAGGTTAATAGCAAGATTTTGTGCTAAGAGAAGGAGAGGCTAGAATCATGGGTCTGGTCCTTCTGAGTGACATGATCTTGGGTATGACACTTTAGGCAACTCTAAATCTTGGTCTTAGAATATATAAAATGGAAGCGATCATATTTGCCATGCTCACCTCATAGGGCAGTTATGAGGAATTCACTCTTTATAACTTATTGTCTTTTTTTTTTTTTTGCTTTTTGCTTTTTTGGAGGGCAGTTGGGGTTAAGTGACTTGCCCAAGGTCACACGGCCAGCTTTTGTGTTAAGTGTCTGAGGCTGGATTTGAACTCAGGTACTCCTGACTCCAGGGCCGGTGCTCTACTCACTGCGCCACCTAGCCTCCCCTATAACTTATTAAGTCTTAAAACTGGAACTTCTCATTATGATGACTACCTATGTAGCATCCAGGGCAAACCTGGTTCTCCCTTTCACCTCTTAGTCCCACAGGGTCCTAAGCCTCTGATCTATAACACTGTAGACATCTTGCTTCCCAATAAACCATCTGATGCACAAACATTTGTTGAGTGCGTAATAGATGCTAGGTAATGCCCTACAAACTGAAGGTGTATGTAGAAACAATGAAACAATCCCTAGGTGCAAGAAGTTTATATTCTGATGGAGGAGATAACCAGTACATAGAAAAATACACACAGGTCTTTGATCACTGAGAAAGACCACTGACCTAATTTATCGCTTACTGCTAGACTACAAATTGATCGTGCTTGGACCATTGTCTCTCTGTTTACCTTAATTTTCTACCCAGGATGGGAGCAAGACAAGCCTCAAAGGGAAGGGAGGGGGGAGAAGGGTCCCTGAAACAGACCTGCAGGAAAAAAAAAAACCCAAGCGCTCACTGGTGAGATTTGCCCCCAGGGGCTTTTTCCATCAAGGACTTCAACCTGACTCTCCCTCCCAGCCCCAATTTCTTCTGAGTCTAGGTTTTAAAGATGGCAGACCACTGGAAGCCAGCTTCAGTAAGAATGCAAAGACACTTTACAATTTGAACTTTGTTCTTGACCCTGAAATGAGAGAAGTTTGTTTAAATCAAGGAGTGACCTGAAGATCAGGTTCCGGATGTCTACAGCATGATCCACAACACCCCACTGTCCTTGTGGAACTTAACAGAACCTTGGGACACCATCATTTGGCCTTCCTGACTATAATTTTAGCAGAACCATCTAAGGATCTCTATGAGTCTCCTGAATCAGAGAAACAGATCTTCTAGAGGGCCCTTTCTTCAGAACTGCTCTGAGAACACACCCAGCTTCAGAATGCCCAAGGAGGGATATTTTCAGAAACCAAACACCTACTTCAGAGCCTGAAGATATAACATGCTGATGAAATGGACATTGGGAATGTGTTACTAGGAATGACACTGAATGCTTCCCCTCCCTCTCATTCCTTCCCTATGTTTCTGTAAGGCCCACTTACCAAAAGGGAATGCCCCCAGTGGAGTTTGTCAATGTTCATCAAAGATTAAGCTTGATGGTTTGGGGGCCATCTCTCTCAAGTTAGTCCTATTAAAATAGGATATCTGAGATAAAATTTCTTTAGTCCCTATTTGAACATATTGGGATTTGAACAAGCATTAGAACAAGCAGAAATTCTAGCTGGAGAGAAGTTCTTTGTTTCTTGACCATTGCTTCAGCTTTACTATCATTACAGATTGATAGACATACCTGATTTTTACTATACTCTGATTTGTCATTTTAATCAGGATTAGTGATTCATGGGAGGCATGGCCTCCCATTTGACCCCATGGTCAAAGTGGGGAATTATAAATCTGAAAATTGATTTTAATTCTATTTTTAAGACAGTCAAGCTGGCATGGGCAGCAAGGTGGTACAGTGCATACAATGCTGGGCCTAGAGTCAGAAAGACTCATCTTCTTGAATACAAATCCAGCTCAGACCCTTACTAGGTGTGTGTGATCCTGGGCAAGTCACTTAACCCTGTTTGCCTCAATTTCCTCAATCTATGAATGAGCTAGAGAAGAAAATGGCAAACCACTCCAATATCTTTGCCAAGAAAACCCCAAATGGGGTCATAGAAAGTTGGATAGGAGTGAAAAGAAGAGATGTGGTGGAAAGACAAAGATAAAAGGAAGCAGGGATTAAGAAGAAGGATAATGCCAGAGAGGAATTAGTGATGAGGAAACAAGCTTCCTTATCCTGAAGGTGGAATTAAAAGGATGGAAAAGACTTTTAATCTAATGGGATTCTTTAAATTGCCTCTTAAGCAGCAGGGAAATGGAGGGACAAATTGTTATACAAGAACATAATGGAATATTATTGCATCATAAATGACAAAAGAGATGATTTCAGAGAATCCTGGATAATGGGAATTGATGCAGAGTGAAGGGAGCAGACCAGGAGAACAATTTATACAAAGACAACAACATTTTAAAGAAAAACAACTTTGAAAAACAATAACTCTGACCAATGCAGTCACCAACCATGTATCCAGAGAACCCAGAATGAAAACTGTTCCCTATCTCCTGACAGAAGTGATTAACACAAGTTTCCGAAAGATGCATACAGTTGTGAATACAGCCACTGGGTGGATTCATCGTACTTAACCAGTTTTATTTGATGTGATTTGATATTTCCTTCCTTCCTTCCTTCCTTCCTTCCTTCCTTCCTTTCTTCTATCCTTCTTTCCTTCCTTCCTTTCCTTCCTTTCTTCC
>CM053601.1:175547010-175579134 GCA_028646575.1 Pseudocheirus occidentalis | reverse complement strand
CTTCCTTCCTTCCTTCCTTCCTTCCTTCCTTCCTTCTTTCCTTCTTTTTTCTCTATCCTCTCTGTGTCTGTCTCTATCTTTCTCTCCCTCTCTGGCTTTGTCTATCTCTCTGTCTCTGTTTTTAATTGGTTGGTTAGCAGTAGTGATGCCAAAATTTTAAAAGGGGACCACTACAACATTTTTTTAAAAAATTCACACAAGAGAAAGAAATTCAGATGAAAGCACAGACGAGCAGGATAATTTTGAAAGTAACGTGAAAAAATGTTCAGAATAAATCTTCCCCTCCCCCAAAAAAGAAGAAAATGCCAGAAAAGAGCTCAGTTGAAGGAGCTGAGAGGATTTCTCTAGAAAAGGGAAAACTTGGTGCGAAGCTCATAGCTTTTTTAAGCACTGGAAGGGTGATACTGTGGAAGAAGAATTCGGCTTTTTCTGTTGGATCCCAGGGTTGGAAGGAGGAGCACTGGGGGAAATGACAAAAAAACAGATTTAGGCTATTTTCAGTGAAAAGCTTTCTTTTCATCAGAGCTCTACCAAAGTGCCACTCTCCAGGAAAAGTGGCTTTGTTGGTGGCCTTCAAGACCAGATTGTCTGACTCCTGGGTGGGTGTTGCCAAAGAAGCCTTGGTCAGGTACAGGTTGGACCACAGGGGTCTGAGGTCCCCTCCAACGGGAGATTCTGTCTTTCTCTGAGCCTGGTTTCCTAGATCCCAGGTCCATCCCAGATCCCTCTTTCTCTTCCATTTCCCTTACTAGTTTCCCAGGTCTTGTCTGACAGCTGAGCTGTTGTTCTGGGATGAGAGTTGCCTGAAGCACACTGAGTTTCTTCCTGGGTGGTCCCAGGCTGACCTGGCTGGGAGACCAGGAGAGATACAGAGGCTAAAGCCAGCAGCTCTCCCCCAGACCCAGAACAAGGACTAAGGAAGGAGTGGAGGGGAGAGAAAGAGGGGCCTGCAGCTTGGGGAGCAGAGGCTGCACAGCTCAGGGGACTGATGACTAAGGACACACTGTTTATCCTGGCTCAGTGGATGAATGTGTAGGGGAGGTAAACAGGAATGAGAGGAGGAGGACTTGATTGATGAAGCTTGAAAAACTTCCGGCTGCTATAGCAATAGAAAAGTCATCCCAGTGAGGGGAGGGCCAGAACCTCCCCTGCTTCCTGTGTGCTGGATATGGGCGGGTGGGGGAGAAGGGCATAGCCTGATACTGTGGAAGGAACATTCACTTTAGAGTCCAAGGCCCCAGGTTCAAATGCTGCCTCTGCTACTTATTACCTGCAGTTTTCATTGAGTCCCTTCCCCAGCCCAGATCTTACCACCCTGATCTGTAAAATGAAGGGCTTTTTTTCACCTCTAAATCTGTGACCAGATTTGTTTGTATTTCTGGCCCTTCTGAGGCCCCCTCAGCTACAATCCAATGGTAGATAACCCCCACAGCGGTTTCACAGGGGTCAGTTCTCCCAGAATCACAGATCTGGAGCTGAGCTAGAAGAGGCCCTGAGGGACCCTTAAGTCCAGGGGCAGTCAAAGGCCCCTCTAGGGCTCCTTTGCCTGAAGGGCCTCACTTGAGGACCTAGAGGGTCATATGTAACCTCAAGGCCACAGGTTCCCCACCCCTGTGTCTGGTCTAACCTCCTCGTTTTACAGATGAGGGTCCAGAGAAGTTAAGCAACTTGCCCAAGGTCACACAGAAGTGGGTTCTGAACCCAGGACATTCTCTGACTGCAAATCCATCTCTCTTTCCCTGTACCACATTCTTTTCTTACATTTAGAACTAGGAGGGTCCTTAGAGATCATTTACTCCAATCTTATTTTTAAAGTGCAGAACAATGAGGCCCTGAGAGGGGGTAGTGGTTTGTCTGAGTCTAAATTGCCTTGGCTGAAATCTGGTGGAAGCTGCTCCCGGGCTGTTTCTGTCTAGGGCCTGGTAGAGCCCCATCTGGGTGTGACCCAGTTAACAGGCCCTGGCATCCGGCAGAAAGGCTGTGCCCTGCACTGTGGGCCCCACCGCCTCCTCCCCTGCTCTGGTTCTGCACAGTGTCTGGGCCTCTGCCACCTTTCTGCCATAGCTCCTTTAGCCTCTGGACCTGGCCACATTGCATGCAGACTGAAAGGAGCCTTCGAGGTTAGTTGGCATTGCCCCATGGTGCCAGCAGCTGACATGGTTCCAGACACGGAGCCACTCACCAAGGTCCCTGGGTCAGCTGGGAGCCCAGGGCTGTGGAGAGGAAAGAATGATTCTCAGCCTCAGTCCTTTGACTACAGAATTCTACTGGGCTCTAATTTCTGGAGTCTTGGGATCCCCAGAGCCATGGGCTGAAGCTGCTAGATGAAGCTGTGTGTAGATGTGCACAGATGGGAGGTTTGGCGAAAAGAATTAGAAGTCAATCTATCAGTCGTCTACTAAGAGCCAACCATACATTATAGAGATTGGAAAGCTGAAATCTAGAAAGGAGACAACTTGTTGAAATCCTACAGCTGGTAAGAAACAGAATTAGGATTTAAACTCACCTTATCTGACTTCAGACTCATCTGTAATATGAGGGATTGGACTTGATGACCACTAAGGTCCCTTCCAGCCTTCAAAACCCAGTGTCTTCCAGGGATCTCAAATTGGATGGCCAGCAAACCATCTTGACGAGTTCAGAACTGAACTTACTACCTTGCCCCTATACCCTTCTCCCACCTAATCCCTCTATCACGGTCAAGAGCAATACTGTCCTCCTAGTCCCTGGGGCCCACGGCCGAGGAATCACCACCCACTCCTCACTGTCCCTCACCCCCCACATCCAATCTGCTGGCAAGGTCTATTGATCTCAGATCTTCAGCCTCTCTCCAATCCACCCCCCTCTCTCCTCTGGCATTGCTTCCCCCCTGGAGAGGATCCTGATCACCTCACGCTTGGACTTGCTGGTGTCGCTGCCTGCCTCAGCTCTCTCCTCCCTCCCCTCTATTCTCCATTTAGCTACTAAAGTGATTTTCCCAAAGCACATGCTACCCCTCTACTCAATCAATCCTAGTGGCTCCCTTTGCCTCCAAGATTAAAAACAAAATCCTGTGGCATTCAAAGCCTTCATAACCTTGCCCCCTCCCACATTCCCAGTCTTCTCACACTTGATACACACACATCCATCACCCCCACTCTTCGATCCAGTGACACTGGTCACCTCACCATTCCCCAAACAAGACAGTCTGTCTCTCAGCTCTTGGTGCTTCTTCTGGCTGGCTTCCATGCCTGGCATTGTCTCCCTCCTCATCTCTGCCTCTGGGGCTTCCCTGGGTTCCTCCAAGTCACAACTACAATCCAACTTTCTGCAGAAAGCCTTTCCCCATCCCTCTTAATTCTAGTGCTTTCCATCTCTTAACTTTCAGTGTTCATCCTGTACCTAGTTATCTGTATGTCTCCCCCCCATTAGACTGTAAGCTCCTTGAGGCCAGAGCCTGCCTTTTGCCTTTCTTCATATCCCCAGTGTTTAACACACTGCTGAACCCATAGTAGGTACTTAATGAATGCTTAGTGACTTGGGGACTATGAACTCTTGCCCAACTGCATAGCCTAAAGTAGAATTAGGCACATAATAGGTGCTTATGTAATAGAAGGACTGAGTAATGAAGTCCCAGTAAGTAATTGTCCATGTATTGATATGGGGAAGTGTGGAACAAGAAAGCCCCTCGGAATCAATCAATAGCTTTCTCCTCCCTGACACCTTATGATCTAAGGTCCCTTACATGATGTTCTCTTCTGAGATTCTCTCCAGCTCTAAAGAGCTCATCAGGTCCCATGGTCCAATGATCATCTCTATCCCAATGACACCCAGATCTACATAGCAAGCCCTGGTCTTGTTTTTGAGCTACAATCACACATGTCCAACTGTCTCTTGAGCATCTAAACTAGAAGCCCCCTAGGCATCTCAAAGGCAACCTATTCAAAGCAGAACTCCTTCCCTCTCCCCCAAATCTTCCCCTCCTTTCAATTTCCCAGATAGTGTTGAGGACACCACCATCCTTCCAGTCACCCAGGCTTGCAGCCTTAGTGTTATCTTTAACTCCTCTCTCTCAGTCTCAGAGTGAGCGTAAGAGAGAGGATGAGAAGGATTTTTAAGTACCAGATATGTGGGGTACTGGAGGGAGAGAGAGAGAGAGAGAGAGAGAGAGAGAGAGAGAGAGAGAGAGAGAGAGAGAGAGAGGAGAGAGAGAGGAGGGGTAGAGGGAGGGAGGGAGAGAGAGAGAAATGAAACCATCCCTTTCTTCAGTGAACCTGCATTCTATTAGGAGAAAAAACCCGAATGCACATAATAACTAGCATTTATATGGCACTTTAAGGTTTGCAAAGTACTTAACAAATATTCTCTCATTTTATCCTCATAGCAACCCAGGAAGGTAAATGCTGTGATCGTTGCCAATTTACCAATGGAGAAACTGAGGCACACAGAGATAAGTGGAATCACACAGCCAGTAAATGTCTGAAGCTAGACATAATACAGACATTTGTGTATACATAAAAATATACTCAAAATAAATGCAGGATAATTTGGAGGGAGAGTCACTAGCAGCTGGAGCAATCAGGAAAGAACTCATGTAGCTTACTCTTGCGCTGAGCTTTGAAAGAAATGAGAGATTCTAAGAGCAGAAATGAAGAGAGCGCCTTCCTTGTGCAAAGGCACAGGGATGGCATGAGGAACATGTGTGAGGAACATCAAGAAAGTCACCTTGGCTGGACCCTGGAGAGCACGAAAGGAAAGCATGTAGAGCATAAAGGTTGGAAAGTATTTCCGAGCCAGGTTGTGAAGGGTTTTTAATGCCAAAGAGAGAGCTGCTGGATGTCATTGAGTAAGGGAGTGACCTATGCTTTAGGAAGATCGCTTTGGGAACTATGTAGGTGCATTGGAAGGGAAAGAGACTTCAGGCAGGGATGGCTATCAACGAAGATGTAACCTAGTTAAGACATGATAGGGATCTGAACTAAGGTTGCTGTTGTTCTGTCATTCAGGCATGTCCAACTCTTTATGACCCTGTTTGGGGGCTTTCTTGGCAAAGATACTAGACTTTGTCCAAGAAGGCAATTGGTGAGGGGGGACTAGAGCGTGGGAAAGAGACCAAGACTAGAGACAGAGATCTGACTTTATTTGTGTGAAAAATGTTTTATAGTTGTGTTCATATAGTTCCTGAGTCTGTCTTGGCAGAGAGACTCCCAAGGATTTTACATTGTCTCCAGTTATTTAAAATGGAATTTCTCTTTCTGTCTCTTGCTGCTAGATTTTGTAGGCAATATCTAGAAATGCTGATGATTTACATGGGTTTATGTCCAGCAACTTTGCTAAACTTTTTAATAATTTCAAGTAGTTTTTAGTTGATTCTCTAGGTTTTTCTAAGTATAACATCATATCTGCAAAGAGGGACAGCTTTGTTTCCTCACTGCCTAGTCTCATTCCTTCTATTTCTTTTTCTTTTCTTATTGCTATAGCTAACATTTCTTTTATTTTATTTATTTAATTTAATTTTAATTTTTGCTTTTTGGAGAGCAATTGGGGTTAAGTGACTTGCCCAAAGTCACACAGCTAGTAAGCGTGTCAAGTGTTTGAGGCCAGATTTGAACGCCTGACTCCAGGGCTGTTGTTCTATTCACGGCACCACCTAGCCACCCCTTATAGCTAACATTTCTAGTACAATATTAAATATAGAGGTGATAATGAGCACCCTTGCTTTACCCCGATTGTATTGGGAAGGCTTTATCAACACTTTTGACATTCTGACCCCTAGTTATCTCATCCTAATTATAACTCCACTCCATATTTCCTACAAGGGAACCATGAATCTATATGCCTGCCAACCACTGTCTTTTTTTTTAAATCTTTGCTAATAAATAGGATAGCTGCTGCGGTGTGGGGTATGAGAAATCTTTTGGCATTCAAAAGTGGCTCTCACTCACATCCCTAATGTGGGAGTACAGAAAGAATATAAGGCTTGTCCCTGTCTTCACAGGAATGGTACTTCACAGTCTAGACAATTAGTGTTCTCCTCTCTCAATAAATCCCTTGGCTCCCTATTATCTTTAGGATCAACTACAAACCTCTTGATTTGGTATTTAGAGTTCTTTACCACATGTCTTCGGGACACTTTTTCAGCTTTATCACACACTTCTTGTCATGCACTCTAAGGTCTAATCAAACTCTCCTTGCTGTCCCCACCCTCCATCCCCATGCTAGCAATGTTCTCTCTTCTTCTCAGTCCCTCAGATTCCCTACTTCCATTCAGGACTGAGCTCAAGCATCACCTCCTAGGTGAGGTCTTGTATTTCCTCAGCTGCTAATGCCTTTGCTCCCCCAATCACCTTGAATCATTTTTATTTTCACAACACACATGTAATACACATCTGTGTGATGTGTATATATGTATACATATGTGTTCTCCCCTTCTAAACTACTAACTCCTTAAGTAAGGAAACCAGCATTTATGAAGCGCCTACTGTGTTCCAGGTTCTGTGCTAAGTGCTTTACAAATATCATCTCATCTGAACCTGAGAGGTAGGTGCTATTTTTATCCCCATTCTGTAATTGAGGAAACTGAGGCAAACAGGTTAAGTGACTTGCCTAGGGTCACAGAGCTAGTAAGTTTCTGAGGCTGGATTGGAACTCAGGTCTTCCCTAGTCCAAGTCCAGCCCTCCAGGCACCATGGTGCCACCTAGCTGACAAGAACAGTTTTTTATTTCTTCTTTGTATCCCCAGTGCCTACCATTGTGCTCCGCAGAGTGTTTATCGATTGACTAACTGATTGATGGATCCTCTCATTCCAGGGTCTTTGCTGTGGGCACAGAGCCCCTGAAAGTTTAGCCAAGATATGCCAAACTCTCTTTCTCTGCTCAGAACTGGTAATGAAAGCCCTCAGTGCCCCAAGCTTTTAACACATAAAAGTAGAGGTGCTAATGTATGAATCCCCTGGTGTATAATTAGTACAGGTTGGGGTTTTTTGTCTGGTTTTTTAGCATATGTGAAATGCACGTAAGTCCTCCATCCCTTTCTCCCCAAGGTTCTTCACCCCCTGCTGTGTTAGTTTTGTCTGACACCAGCCTAGAAAACTGCAGCAAGAAGCTCTACCTCAGCCTTAAACCTTGCCTCTTGGTCTCTCCCTCTATGTCCAGAGTCTTGGATTCTGATTCATCTCAGGTTTTCAACATTCTTAGCCAGCTGGTTCTGTGCCTCAGTTTCCCATCTGTCAGATGGACCGCTAATACCCACTTTCCCTTCCCTCTTGGGAGTGCTGGGAAGATGTGTGTGGGTCCTTTGTGAGGAATGGGGAGGGAGAAGATATTCTCTGTGGAGAAAAAACAAAATAGAACCAGAACAATTTGCATGATGGCTACAATGAAAACATCCCTGAAAGGAGAACACTAATTGTCTAGATCTTCTATATATCTAAAAGAAAACTGTAACCCTCTTGTTTTACAGATGAGGAAACTGAGGCTTATGGAGAGAGACTAATCCAAGGTCAAACAGATGGTGTCAGGAATGAGATTTGAACCTAGGATTTGAGACCTCAGAGTTAGGACTCTTTCCATTGGACCTGTACCATGCGCTGAGTCCCTGTACCACAGTGCTGGAATCAGATTCTGGGCTGATACAGAAAGAATAGAGCATGTGTGTGTATACACTTACTAGCTATGTGACCCTGGATAAATCACTTAACTTCTGTCTGCCTCCGTTTCCTCTCTGTGAGATGTGGATAATAGTAGCATCTACCTCCTGGGATTGTTGGGACAATCAAATGAGATGATATTTCGTCAAGTTCTTAGTGTGGTGGCTGGCGTGGCAGTTGCTATGTAAATGTTAGCTATTCATTATTTATTACCATTTTAAACATGAAGAAATTAGGTCCAAGGAGGTGACAGTCACATAGATAGCAAATGTCAGTGAGGGAAGTCAAGCTCAAGTCTACCTGACTTTAGGTCTGTCCCACTGTGTCTCTAGGCTAGAAGCTGGTGGGGGCACAGGGAGAACATAGGGATTCCTGTCTCCAGGTCGTTAAAGGGCATATACCACATGACAGTCACAGGCAGCTCCAGCTGAGTGGGAACCAAAGATTCAAAGGTTGGAATACTCCTCACAGAGCTATGAAAATGAGCCTGGGTAGAGGCTGGGGGAGCAGCTCCAGGGCCAGAAATAGGGATAGCTGAGACAGCTGCCCCTGCCTGCTATGGGGCATCCTCCACTGGCCACTGGCCAAGGAAAGTGGGATCTCCCTCCAGCTCAGGTCTCTAACAGATGGCCTGCTGAGGTCTCCCCTCTCCTTGCCAAGGCTGACCTGTAGTCTCCCCTTAGAAACTATTCAGTGGCAAAGCCAGGTATAAGCATGGTCTCTCCTCTTCCCAGGGTCCATAGTAGAAGAGAAGCTAAAACCAATTCCTGTCACAAAGAAAAGAATGAAAATATACCTTCCTCATCTTAGAAGAGATACAGAAGACTAGGGGAGTAGAATATTACCAATATGGTCACTTTGTTAGTTGAGTTTTGCTCAGTTTTTTTTCCACAAGGGAAGGATGGTTCAGTGCAAAAATATATCTGGAAATATCTGAAAAATCTAAACAATATCTGAAAGATATTCAGAAAGATATCTGAAAAACATATCATTTGTTGGGTTTAGGTTTTGGTTTTTTGGAGGCAGTGGGGGTTAAGTGGCTTTCCCAGGGCCAGAGAGCTAGTAAGTATCTGTGGTTGAATTTGAACTCAAGTCTTCCTGACTCTATCCACTGAGCCACCTAGCTGCCTGGAAATCATTTGTTGTTAAAAGAGGGATACCAATTGGGGGAAACCAATCAATCAACATTTATTAAGTGCCTACAGAGTGCTAGGCAAGGTGAAAGGTGCTGGGGATAGAAAAAGAGGCAAAAGATAGTCCTTGCCCTCAAGGAGCTTACATTTTAATTGGGGAGTCAATAGGCAAACAAAGCAAATTATCCAAAGGATAAATGAGAAATGATTAACCGGGAAAGCTCTCGAATTAAGAGGCTTTGGGAAAGGCTTCCTGTAGAAGTGCAAATATAGTTGGAGGTCAGTAGTCAGAGAAGGAGGGAGAGCATTCCAGAAATGGGGACAGCCAGAAAAAATAAAATTCTAGTACAAATCTTTAAAAATAAATAAGCAAGAAGTTATCTTTGAAGACTGGGATAGCATGACTAAGTGACTTCGTAGCATGGCTAAGAATAACAGAATTTCGGGCTGTGAGGGACTTTAGTAATCATCTCGTTTTCAACCCTCCCATTTTACAGAGGAAGCTGAGGCTCAGCAAGGGGTAAGTCCCTAAGAGAGCCTGTGAAGAGGTTCACAAACATAAGTCTTCTGCCTCCACCTCTTGCATTCTCTCCATGATACTAAGTAAATGTTTAGGATGAAATGGTAGATGCAGATGGAGATTGAGGAAAAAAAAGCAGCCAGATGTATTTGGAAAGAGAACTAATCCAGAAGTCAGTAAACTAGGGCTCAATCCCACTTCAGACTCACAAGGCTGCATGACCTTGGGCAGGGTTAGGGACTGAATGGCATCTGTATAAGGAAAATGCAGGCCCACTAAGAGATACTCTTCTATCATCGGAAGGATCTCAAAGGGCAATGGGATTTAGAATTGGAGAGTATCTTATAAGCTAGTCCAGCCCCTTCATTTTACAAAGCAAGAGAATGCTTAGAGAATTTGAGTGACTTGCCCATGGTCAGAGAACTAATAACTCTTGCCATCACCTTGCCTCCTAGCAAACACTGCGGCCATGGAGACAAGAAAATACAATAGTCTGGCCAGAAAGTATAGCTGAGATGGCCTCTTCCAAAGAATGAAGTACCGTCTATCTCCATGGTACCTCAGTATATTACAAGACTCCCCCACTGAGAGTTTTCAAGACTCTCTGCCCAAGGTCTTGGGGCTAAGATCAGGAGGTGCCTCACCAGGTGACTTCCATCTTATGTTAGGAGAAGACAAGACTTAGAGGGAACATGATAGATGTTCTCGAATATTTTCTATGTCATGTAGAGATGAGACTTTTTCTGTTTGGTCCCAGAGGGTAGAAGTAGAAGGGCAATAGGTGAAAGAGGTATGTTTCTATTCAGCATAAATATGGGGAACATGGGGTCATAGATTTATAGGTGAAAGGGACATTTAACCTAGTCCAACACTTATTTTACAAAAGAAGAAGTTGATGCACTTGTTGGCCTTGTCCAAGATCACACAGATAATGTCTGACATAGGTTTTAAATCTAAGTTGTCCAGATTCCAGGTCCAATGTCCTCCCATTGGATGAATAAGGAAACAAGTGAGTTCATCTTTAATAACAAGATAGGTGAGGAGATGGGATTACAAGACTGTGGGGTATCTGGACTTACCTATATTCCCCCTCAATTCCTATCTAGAAGTTCCAAGAAGTTTCTTCCAACCCCTCCCCTTCCCAACTCCCTGATTCTAGATAAGGAGGATCTGGGACCAGTATCCCAAAAAAGGGGGTAAAGAGCTGGGACTGCCATTTGGGGATCTGTCAGGCACTGCCCATCAACGATTTTTTTCTAGGTCTCCAGAATGACCAGAATCAGGGTTCTGGGAAATGTCACTTCTAAACTAAAGATAAAGGTAAGGTTTTTATTCTAAACATTGGGAGCTGGAAAGAGGTACAAGAGCTCCGGGGATGTGGGTTGAGGGAGGGGCCAGCTTTGACCAGCCACCCACCTCCATTCCAAGAGCAGTACCATGAAAAACCCTGGCTTGCTGATTATTCCCTCCATGGGGTTGGGGCTTCGTTTCTCCATTAGTAGAAGGAGGAAGCTTGGCTAGATAACAATTAGTACCCTTTCTATTTATAAATCCCATTATCCCAGTGACTAGGGAGTCTCTAAGCCCTTGGTAGCTCTAACAAGCTAATAATGATTCTAATAAGACCATCTTTCATCAGGATTAGGTACAAAAGTTCAGTTTTCTTTCTCAAGGATATTTCCTGGACTACCCCACCCCAGACCTTTAATTAACTTCCATCTTCTCTCCCATATCCCAGAACATAGCAGGCCTCAAAGCTGGACTAACTGCCCCCCACCCCAGTCCAGACAAGATGGGCAAGACATTCCTAGAGCCAAAGGAAATCACCCTAGGTTAGATCAATGGAAGGAAGTGATGGCCACTGACCTTGTATGTAAACATGAAGATCAAAGGAAAGGAACCTAATCCCACAACATATGGGCCATCTCTCCGAATCATGAGTGACCCAACACGTAGAAGGGGATGGAAGACAACAGAAATGGCTGGTCTCTTTCCTCCTCGTTTAACCCAGAAAAGAGATTTCCTCATTGGTGAGATGAGGGGAGGGAGAAGGGAGAAGGAACCAACATACCAACATTACATCATTAGAAATGAATTCTCTTGTGTTTGAACATTGCCCTCTTTCTTTTTTCTCCAACATTATTTCTTTTGAATATTAAGTCATTGATGTGTGACCTTGACTAATCACTGCTCTCTGATTCTCAGTTTACCCCTCTGTAAAATGAAGATGAGCTCTAAAATCTACACTATGTTTATATTGTATAGATTTTGTTGTTTCTTATCCTTTGCTTTCAGAAAGGACCACTGACAGGTTGGGGTGTTGTCTTGACTTGATTTGGAATTGGATTTAAGTGAGGCAGAGCTACACAAAGTTACTAATCTCACTCTCTTTTCCTGAGTCATTGAAGTCCAGGGGCAAGTCCAGATAAAAGTCAAAATGACTGCTGACAGATGGCCCAGAATGCAGTGGGTGACCTTGGCGTCTTCAATGCCTGACCAAGCTCTAAGCACTCCACAGCACCTGCTTCATGGCCATTGGAACAAATTATTCTCATCCACCCATTCCACTGGGAAGATGAGGGGAAGTTTTCACATACTTGAGCTAGTCATCCCCCTAACTCACCCCAGGTTTGAGGCCAGTCCATTACCCTCAGGGGGAAGCTAGGTGGTGAACAGTGAAGAGTGCTGTGCTTGGAGGCCATCTGGACTCATCTTCCTGAGTTCAAATTTGGCCTCAGACGCTTACCAGCTGTATGGCCTTGGGCAAGTCACTTAACCCTATTTACCTCAGTTTCCTCATCTGTAAAATGAGCTGGAAAAGGAAATGGCAAACCCTCCAGTACCTTTGGCCAAGAAACCCCCAAAGGATCACAAAGAGTCAGACAAGATGAAAATGACTAAAACCCAACAATAGTTGCCCTCAACCTAGTTTGTGCACGCGCGCACACACACACATGCACACACATACACATGCATGCACACATACACACATGTGCACACATGCACACTTACGCAATGCACACGTGCACACATGCATGCATACACACCCATGCACGCACACACGTGCACACATGCACACACATGCACACACACGCACGCACACACATGCGCGCACGCACACACAGTAGATACTATAGAAATGCCTGTTCCCTTCCCCTTTCAAACCTCTGAGCCTCAGTTTCCTCATGTATTTAAAGAGGGGCATAACTTGCACTACTCAATCAGACCAGGTAGATTGCTGCGATCCAAGCACATTGTAAAATGTAAAATAAAAGTGGAAACTATCACTCTCATTATCCAACACCCCCCACTTCCTTTGAGCTCGTCTCCCCTTAGAACAGCAGCAGAGATGACAATCAAAGGGTCAGTGGGCAGCTGCTTCATGTGACTGAGATATTTACAGGAAATGGTTTGGTTCGGTCCATTCTCATCATGAGACAGCCCCACATTCCACCCTTTTCTTTTTCTCCTCCCCCCAACTTTCCCCTTGGGAATCAAAACTAAAAGAGCCTGCTCAGAATCTCAGAGACATGGAGGGGGGATGGGATCTCAGATGACATCCAGTCCAGTCCCTCCCTACCCTGATCATAACTGACTCTACAACAGCTTCAGACGGTGGTCAGCTGTTGTACTCTCTTGAAGGGAGAATTCCAGTGATGGAGGTCACTATAGATGGAGGCAGGTTATTTCACTTTGGGGGCAGCTAGGTGGTGCAGAGGATACAGCTCTGGGCCTAGAGTCAGGAAGACTCATCCTCCTGATTCAAATCAGGTCTCAAATACTTCCTAGCTGAGTGACCCTGGGCAAGTCACTTAACCCTGTTTGCCTCACTTTCCTCATCTGTCAAATGAGCTGGAGAAAGAAATGGTGAATGACTCCAGTATCTCTGCCAAGAAAACCCCAAATGAGGTCATGAAGAGTCAGACATGACCCCAAAACAACATTTCAGCTTTGGACAGCTAGACCTATGTTATTCTAAGTGGCCAGAACAACAATCCAGCTGTTACCCTCTGCCTTCCTGAAAGGTTATATCACCAGTTGCCAGTTTCTGTATGAGGTAGAAGGCAGTAGATAAAAGAATCATAGATTATTAGAATAGGAAGAGACCTTTTGACATCATATAGGATAAGCCCTTCCTTTTATAGGTGAGGAAACTGAAGCCAAGACAGGCCAAGAGACTCACCCAAAGTCATCCAGCCCAGATTAGAACCTAGTTCTCCACCCTAATTCCATCCCACTTGAGGGACTTGCCCAGGGTTGGCTTTTCAGTACCACACTGAATGAATGGAATGGATGGAAAAGCACTTAGTAAGTACTTACTATGTGCCAGACACTGGTCTAAGCTCTGGTGATATAAATGTGAGAGATTCGGTCCTTACCCTTAAAAAGCTTACATTCCAGTATGGTAAGGTAGCATGTATAATGCAATGGGGGGGGGGGAGTCACAGAAGGGAGTTTTGCTTCTGAAGACTCCCTGGGATACTGAGAGGGGATATTCGGCAAGCTTTCCAGAAGCAATGGCACTATTGACTAGTTTCCCAAGCAAGAGATGGAATGGGAGGTATGCAGCAAGGAACCTTGTGGGCATTCTCCTTCCTCCGTGAAATGAAGTAGATGCCCTTGGAGCTGTCTTACAGCTAAATACGTGCATCAGCATCAAGATATAGATAGGTGCCATAGTGGATAGAGGGCTGGACTTGGAGTCAGGAAGACCTGAGCTCAAATTGTATTTAAATACTTAACTAGTTGTGTGACCCTGGGCAAGTCACTTAACTTCGGCCCCTTTCAGTTTCTTCATCTGTAAAATGGGGATAATAACAGCACCTGCCTCCCAGAGTTGTGAGGATCAAGGGAGCCAAATGAGATAAATATGTTATCTCTAAGGGTCCTTCCAGTTTTGAGGCAATGATCCTATTCTTTCTGTATCAACCCAGGGCTTGTCCTCCAAAGATGAGAAGAGAAAGATTTCCACATCCATCCACCCATCTGCCATTTTTTACGAGGTTTCTTGAGGAATGGAATGGGCATCTGATAATAAATGCTTAACTGACTACAACAGGAGGAAAAATAGCATTCTCTTCCCAAATCTCTGAGACATCTTTTTACTCTCCTGTCTCCTGAGCAACCTAGGGGTTTCAGTTAAATCAGGCAGCTGAGACTCGGAAGGACCTCCTTGAAAACAAGCATGCCCTGCCCCCTCACACACACACAACCCTACCCCCAACCACCCAAAGGATAGGAAGGAATTGTAGTGAGCCGTCATCTTTGGGAACAGGCCTGCCAAACCCAGATCAGTTCGGGTCCCTGGAGCCCCAGGGAAGGTGTCTACACAAACCAGCTTAGTGTAGGGCTTAGAGTTGGGGTTGGGAAGAGGAGATGGCTCTGAGGTCCCTGGAGAATCAATAGCCCTAGGGTGTAGACCTTGAGGACTTAGGAAATTTTGAGGCTAACTCTTTAGCCAAAGTCGATGTCTTATCATTCCTAACCTCCTTGTCATTTGGCTAGTTAGCTGCTTTCTACCTTAAACTGAGGGACTTGTTTTCTTCCCTGCCCCCAGTGGCTTTAGGGCTGCTGAAAGGGATGTAACTACAGATTTCCTGGCCCTTCTCTCCACAACATTCCCAGCAGAAGGAGCCAGACTGTAAGCAGTTGACTGACAGGTCCAGTACCAGAACTGGAAATCTGGAGACACTCAGAGACAAGAGGATAGGAATTGAGGGCAGACAGTGCCCAGAGGCTGCCTGCTGGCTATCCTTAGGTGGGCCAAAGTGTCTCTCTCTGTCATGATCCACCTTAAGAATCACAAGCAAAGAAAGAGTGGGAGTGGGAGAAGAGAGATAAAGAAATGAATCCAAGACAGCAGTTCTTTGTATTTTCACTGAGTCAGCATTAAGGAAACTTGACAGACCCTGACCAAACTCAGACCCAGTTCTCTGGACTGTAACTCCCTGGAGGGCCCCCAGAAACACACCAGCTTCCTAGGCTTCTAGTCTTCTGGCCCAGGTTCTCTGTCCCAGTTGAGCTGAAATGATGAGAGTTGCTTCCTGGAGAGGAAACCAGTCTGCAGGTCCTCCCAACCGGTCCTGTGCTCAGCTGGAACAAAACCACCATAAGAATGGGTGTCACTTACCTACCAGAAAGGTCAGAGCTGGAAGACCCCTTGGAAACCATGTGGATCAATCCTCTCATTCGGTAGAAGGTGAAAATAGTGCCCAGATTAATGAAGGGGTTTGTTAACCGTCCCAGCTAGTAAGGGCCCGAGATGGGATTTGAACTCAGGGCCAAAAGTCTGTCTGGGAAGCCCACTGACCTCCCCGGGGCTCCAGAGACCCACACTTAAACGCAGTGGATGTACTTGTTCCCAGAGCCTCCCTTTCTTTCTCTGTCAAATGAAAGTAATATGTGAAGCTCCTACCTCAAATAGACTCAAATAAGGCAGCGTTTGTAAGACGCTCCACACATGCCAATTATTATTCTCATATCAGAGAGGGGATTTCCCGCCCGGCCCTATGGAGAGGAAGTTCGATCAGCCCAAAGGTAGGCTTGGGTTTAATTTGGATCAACACTGGGATGGACATAGGGTAGTAGGGAAGGGGAAAATTTCAAGTTAATTGACACGACTTCATCAAGGTCTAGCGTGCCTCAGCCTTGATCTCTCCAAGGACCCGGGCCCCAAGTCCCCCCACCCCATCCCAGCCCGCGTGCACACACACACACACACACACACACACACACACACACACACCCCAAGCCCAAGAGCCGGGCGCTGCAAACAGCCAGGTAGACGGACAGACACCCTCAGAATAACGAATGCACTGTGCAAATATATGGTTTTATTTCTCTGTTCTGGAAACCTCACAGACACATCCAGGTAGAAAGAGTATTAAATAAATGCGGTTTACGATTGAAATGCAAAAATAAATAGACTCCGGAAGCTTCGCGGTAGCACAAGTCCCACTGTTGCGGCGGGCTGGTAGAAAAGTATTGGGGCGCCGTGGGGGGGGCAGGGAAGGGGAGGATAGATGGAACCCGGAGCTCCCTACAATCAGAGACAAGTACACAGAGGCATTCCTAGAAAATATCCCAATCTCAGTCTCTCTCTCTCTCTCTCTCTCTCTCTCTCTCTCTCTCTCTCTCTCTCTCTCTCTCTCTCTCTCTCTCTCTCTCTCTCTCTCTCTCTCTCTCTCTCTCTCCCCCTCCCTCCACTCCTAGAACCAGGCATGTTCACAGCGGGGTTTGTACTGGGCAGAGTAAAAGAAAAGAAGAAAAGGGGGGAGGGGGTAGGAGCCCATCCCTTGGCCCCCTGGACTGCCTCGCCCCGGCAGCTGCCCCGCCTCGCTCCAGGTCCCGGCACCGGGTAAGCACTCGGAGGAGGGCAATGAGTTCGCAGCTTGGCCAGTGTAGAAGCAGAGACCAGGGGCTCGGCAGGCAGCCCCCCAGGGCAGGAGCCAAATCTAGTCTTTGGCCGGCCGGCCAGCCAGCCACCGGGGAGCGGAACGGGGGGAGGGGCAGTCTCATAGAGCCGAATCCGAGTCGCTAGAGTCCAGGCTGTTCCGCATCTTGCAGCTGCCGAGCTGCTCCCGCGGCAGGCTGAGGTTCTGGGTGCTCCGACGCAGGCACTCGAGCGACTGCAGGAAGGACTTCTTGGCCTTCTCCTCCTCCATGGGGGACACCCCCTCTTCCTCCACCTCCTGGATCTCGTCGAATGTCACCGGCTGGGTCTTGAAGCGCGACTGGCGGGGCCGCCGCAGCTTGCCTTTGCCCCGGGGCAGCTTAGTGGGCCGCGCGGGTTGCGGGAATTCGTCGGCCAGGCACACGAAGTGAGGCATGACCGCCTGGTAGCTGGAGCAGATGCCCATCAGCTCTGGCGGCTTGGCTGCCGCGGCCGCCGCGGCCGCTGCCATAGGGCTGCTGGCCGGCCCGGGACCGGGCTCTGGGGAGGCGCCGGGGACGGGCGGCGGCGTGCAGGCGCGCACTCCCCCCGGGCCGGGCGGGCTGGGAACCGGCGGCTCCCCCCGGGGCGCGGCCCGACGTCCGCCGGCCGGGGGATCCAATCTGCTGCCGGGGCGGTGGGCGAGCGGGAAGAGGCGGCCCGCGGGGGGCTGCAGGGGTCACCGGCGGCCAACGGTGCCCGCGGCGACCGCCTCCCCGTCTAGGGGCCCGCTGGTGCCGACTGTCGGAGGAGCCCTCTCTCGGGCTGGGAACGTGGGGGAATGCAGAGGCTGCTCGCGCTGCCTTCCCAAAGCTGCTGATGCTGATGCTGATGCTGATGCTGGGCTGGGCTGGGCCGGGCTGGGACTGGGATGCGGGTGCGGCGGTTGCGGGCGCTAGTGCTTGTGGCCCGTTAGTTACAGCTCCTGCGTCGCTGCCCTCACTCCTACCCGGCTTCTGCCGCTGCTGCTGCCGCTGCGTCTGCCTCGAGGTCGCCGGCTCCCCTCACTTATATAGCCCCCGCCTGCCCACACGGGAGCATGCTCAGATGATAACAAATTCCATTTAAAGCTTGCGGGCCTGGCTCTCTTCCGCCTGACGTCTCCGGCTCAGTTCATTAAAATAACCCTCCCCTCTTTCTCCCTCCCGCCCCCCCTCCCACCTTGCTCCTCTCGGTCAGGGATTCGAGAGGGACTCTCAAAGGTAGAGACAGCTCCCGAGCAGACACTGGGGAGTTTACCCGAACATCCTGCTGCTCTCCCTGCCCCCAGGCTTGGAGATACAAAAGTTAAGATTCAGAGCGGGGAAAGGCTTAGCTCAAATCAAAGTTTTTATAGCTGGGCTGGACCTTGGAAATCGTCTAGTCCATCACACACACACACACACACACACACACACACACACACACACCATACACACAATTTTACTGTGACGCCGAGATGCTAAGCAACTCGATTAAAGTTATAGGCTCATAGACCTAGCCCACCCTTCTCGAGTATCTGCTTTCTGTGGGGATGAGCCCAGCAGGTTAAGCGGCTTGCTCCAGGTCACCAAAGAAATAAACATCAGAGGAAAGACTGGAACCCCAGATTCTCTGACCCCGGCTACCTCTTTTCACTGTACAGCACTGCCTCATCAGGTAGGAAGGGGCAGAGTCAGGATTCCAAACCTGACAAGGCACCCGAAAGCAGGAGTTCTCAGCCATGCTTGTGTCATGGATTCTTTTAGCTGGCTGGTGAAAAATAGTGGATCCTCTTCTCAGAATAAAGTTTTTAAACGTACATAAAATAAATGGGACTACAAAGGAAAACAGTTGGGATTGAAATAAAGTTCTCTTTTTCCTTTTCCAAGGTTACAATCCCCCCAAGCTTATCTAATCGCTCCCCGATCTGTGGACCTTAATATAAGAACTCTCTCCCCCAAGTCAGTGCTTTTTCAAAGGTTACTGACCATTAGGAGGAGTTTTCTTTGGCAAATCTGTAAGCCTGGTTGTATTCGTGCTCTGGTCTGGTCCAGGGTCCTTCCAGTTTCCCTCTTTCTTAAATGGGCATGATATTCCATTCTCTCACTTCTTTCCTCCCAGGTTTCCTTCAGGGAAAGTTTTTTGTAAACCTTAAAAATGGTTCTAGGAATGTTTTTTTTTTTTTTTAATAAATTTTATCCCCTACTCGGAGACTGGCTCCTCCTCCGGGGACTGCTCAGTCACCAACATCCAGGGATAGAAAGTCATGAAGAAGGAGGGGGGAGAAAGGGGAGGATATATGGTCTGGTATCCCTTTTTACCTTAGGGAATATTGTTCCCTAGAGTGTCTGTTGATGTCCCCAAACTTCAGTTTATTATAAAATACCAGGAAAGAGGGAGACATTCCAGAAGGTCTGTTAAGGTGAAAAGCATATTGGATTTGGGGTGTAGGGGAATGTGGGCTCAAGTCCATAGTTTCTCTGTTAAAGCCTTTCAGGATCTGACTCCAGCCGCTGTTAAAGCCTTACATGTTCTTGACAGTCTAGTCAAACTGACCTGCTTGACCTCACCCATGATACCCTATTTCCCATAGCCATGACTTTGCACAGGCCGTTTCCCATTCCTGGTATGCCTTCCCTCCTCAGCTCTAACTCTCAAGATTGTTAGTTTCCTTCAAAGTTTAACTTCTACATGAAACCTTTCCCAATCCATCCATTCCAGGTGCTAGTGCCTTCCCTCAAAAAATTACCTTCCATTTATTTTTTTAAAAGGGGGAAGGCAGGGCAATTGGGGTTAAGTGACTTGCCCAAGGTCACACAGTTAGTTAAGTGTCAAGTGTCTGAGGCCAGATTTGAACCCAGGTCCTCCTGACTCCAGGACTGGTGCTCTATTTACTGCACCACCTAGCTGCCCCCTTCCATTTTTTAAGGGCCCTACTATGCACCAAGCACTGGGGACACAAAAGACAGCAAAAGTCCCTGCTCTCAAGGAGCTCCCAGTCTACCACAATGTCTGGCCTATAACAGAAGCATAATAAATACCTGTTGACTTACTGCTCCCTGAATGATCTTGGGCAATTTGATAAGCATTTACTAAACATCAGGCAGGAGCAATACAATGACAAGAATAAAACAGTTCTTCCATTCAAGGAATTCACGTTCTACTGGAGGAAACAAATAACACAGATAGTAAGTAGTGGGGCACAGTAGCAAGAGCACCAGCATCAAATGTCCTGGGTTCAAATCCTGTCTGTGATGCATTCTTTATGTGACCTTGGGCAGGTCCCTTAATCTACCCAGGCCTCAGTTTTCTCATCTTCCAATAAGAAGATAGGGCCAGATGACTTCTAAGACCCCTCACAGCTCTAAATCTTTAATGAGTAAGAAGCACTTACTTTCTCAGGGGTCTCCTCAAGTATGCCACTTTTCCTTCAACCTTAACATACATCAATTAAACCTTTACCCCTACTAGACTAGACAGTGTTCAGTCATTTTTCAATCATGTCTAACACTGCATTGATTCCATTTGGGGTTTTCTTGGCAAAGGTACTGGAGGGGTTTGTCATTTCCTTCTCTAGATCATTTGAGAGATGAGGAAACTGAGGCAAACAGGGTTAAGTGACTTGCCCAGGGTCACACAGCTAGTAAGTGTCTGAGGCCAGATTTGAACTCAGGAAAAGGAGTCTTCTTTATTTCAGACACAGTGTCCTGTGCACTGCACCACCTAGCTGCCCCTTGGACTGGGTAACAGAATCATAGACTTTGAATTGGTAGGTTCCTCTGAAGGAATCTCTACCCAAAGCATGAATCCTGTCTAATGCATCCCTGAGAAGTGGCCATTTAGCATTTTATTGAAGTCCTCCCAATGGAAGCAACTTATAACCCTAGAGACAAACCATGTCCCTTTTGGAAAGCTCTGATTATTAAGGAGATTATTCTTTATGGGGAGCTCAAAGCTCCCATTTCCCTTGAATTGTCACCCAGTGGTCTAAGTTCTGCTCCCTAAGACCAAGCCATAAAGCCCAATTCCTTTTCACTGTGACAACCTTTCAAATACTAGAACACTCTAACCATATCTCACTAACTCTTCTCTTTCCTGGGCTAAACATGCAGTTCTTTCAACTGGATCTTGTTCAGGATGGATTTGCGTTCTGTCCCCATTCCTGTGTACCTCCCTTGGAGACTCCTGCTTGCTCATGTCACATCTCCAAGGTTCCCTTTCAACTCTAGTTTCTGTGATTCCAAAGCTAAACCACAGATGACCCTTGTCCTCACTAAGCTTTGAATCTAGTAAAGAGGATGATATGGTCACAGATAAATAGAATGACCTAGCTATTCAAAGGACAAAATCACCAGGTTGAAAAGGACTTCAGTGGCCACCTAGTCCAACCAAGAACTGAAAAAAGCATTGCCTCTACAATATACTCGAATGGTCATCCCGTCTTTGCTTGAAGACACCCTGTCAGGAGAAACTCAGTGCCTCCTGAGGCAGTTGTTTCAAAGTTTTTCCCTATATCAAACCTACATTTGTAGCTTCCACCCATCATTCCTAGCTCTGTCTTCTGGAGTCAAAAAGAATGAGTGCAATCCCTGCTTCAGGTGTCAGTCCTTCAAATAATAGGAGACAGTTCTCATGTGCCACCAGGAGTTTTCTCATTTCCAAGCTAAATATTCCTGATTCTTTCAACCTTGTATGGAATGAACTCCAGGGTCTTGAAAGTCAGATGACCTGGGCATGATTCCCTCTTTGGTCAAATCTACCCTTTGTGCCCTTGGGCAATATTCAACCTCTCTGGACCTCACTGTTCTTATGTGTAAACAAAGGGGCTGGATTAGATGGCACCTAAGGTCCCTTTCAGGGGCAGCTGGGTGTCAGAAATAGATAAAGTGTGGGGACCAGAGTCAGGAAAACCTGAGTTCAAATTTGGCCTCAGACATGTACAGCTATGGCTTTGAGACCTTGGACAAGTCACTTGACCCGGTTTGCCTCAGTTTCTTCATTTGTAAAATGAACTGGAGAAGGAAATGACAAACCACTCCAGAATCTCTGCCAAGTAAACCCCAAAAGGGGTCTCAGAGAATAAGATACTACTGAAATGATTGAACAAAGAAGGTCCCTTTTAGTTTTAAACCTATGAGCCTATGATCCTTTACCGTTCTGGCTGGCCTCTTCTATTTTATCCACTATCTTCTGTGCTCTCCACTTTAATCATTGTCCTCTACCTAATTCCCTTATCTACTCTCCTGTACACCAATGGTGTCAAATTCAAATAGAAATATGGCTACCATATACATACATACATACATATATATGTATATATATATATACACGCACACACACAGACATATATATGTATGGATTCCAGGGCAGAGAAGCACATATTGACTTAGAAAACCAGATATTAACATTATCTATGTTTTATTGTATTTAGGGACGTTAAAATATTCCCAATTACATTTTAAATTTGTGACATGTTTGACGCCTCAATCACATTCTCTTTTACCAATGTCCTTTCTAAAAGGTGGTACCCTCGATTGATGCTTAGAGAGGGATGCTGGGGGTCAGTAACTTCTTTCTATACAGTGAGAAAGTGGTTCCCTACTTATTTCTCCCTTCTCTTTGGTTCTGTCTTCACCATCTCCATATTGATCTCTCCAAGCAAGCAAATATTTATTATGTACCTATAAAGTACTGAGTAACTGAGCTAGGCACTAGGAGGTAGAGCCACAAAAGTGAGACAGCATCTGCCCTCAATGAAGTTCTTCTAGGAAAGACATTGTGTTCACTCTGTCTCTTTCATCTATTTCACTGTCTCCACTTCTTTTCCTTCCTCTTTTAATTTCATGGCTGCAGTTACCATCTGCAGTGATCTTTGGGCCCAAGAATAGAAAATCTGACACTACTTCCATTTCCTCTCCCTCTCTTTGCCAGGAAGTGATGGGACCAGTTGCTATGATCTTAGTGTTTAAATGTTAAACTTCAAGCCAGCTTTTACACTTTCCTCCTTCACCCTCATCAAGAGGCTTCTTAATTCTTCTTCACTTTGCCATCAGAAAGTTTAGAGTATGAAGAGCTCTAATCAGTTGCCCTGAGGTCTGTGACCCTAGATGATCAGAAAAATGGCCAGTGGAATCTACAGCCATATGGAAAAAAATGCTCTAAATCACTACTAATTGGAGAAATGCAAATTAAAACAACTTTAGGTACTATCTCATACCTATTAGATTGGCTAATAGGACAGAAAATAACAATGACAAATGTTGGAGGGGATGTGGGAAATTGAGACAGCAAGGCACTGTTGGCAGAGTTGTGAACTGATTCAACCATTATTTAGAGCAATTTGGAACTTTGCCCAAATATTTATAGCAAATCTTTTCTGGTGGCAAAGAATTAGAAACTGAGGGGATGCCCATCAATTGGAAAATGGATGAACAATTTGTGGTATATAATTGTGATGAAATAGTATTGCGCTATAAGAAATGATGGACAGGACACTCTCAGAAAAACCTGGAAATACTTACATGAATTGATGCAAAGAGAAATTAGTAGAACCAGGAGAAAATTGTATACAGTAACCACAGTATTGCAAGATGACCAATGGTGAATGACTTAGCTATTCTCAGCAATGCCATGATCCAAGACAATTCTAGAGGAATTATGATAAAAAAAAAAAAGGCCAGCCATTCCCAGAGAAAGAACTGATGGAGTCTGAATACAGAATGAAGCATACTTTTTTTCACTGTCTTTCTTTTTCTTGGATTTTTATTTTGGTCTGTGTTTCCTTTTGCAACATGACTAATATAGAAATGTTTTGCATGACTACATATGTATAACCTGCATCAAATTGCTTGCCTTCTCAATGAAGGGGGTAGGGAGGGAGAGAGTAAATTTGGAACTCGATTTTAAAAACAAAAGTTGAAAATTGCTTTTATGTGTTATTGGGGAAAATTAAAACATTCACTTAAAAAAGAATTTATTGCTGTTCAGCTATTTCAGCAGTGTCTGACTCTTCATGACCCCATTTGAGGTTTTCTTGGGAAAGAAACTAGAGTGGTCTGACAATTCCTTCTCTAGCTCCTTTTATAGATGAAGAAATGGAGCAAACAGGGTTAAGTGATTTTCCCAGGTCACATAGTGTCTAAGTCTGGATTTGAACTCAGACCTTCTTGACTCCAGGCTCAGTGCTCTACCCACTGTGCCACCCAGCTGCCCCTACATTCTGTCCGTCTTGCCCTAAGAGCCTGGGGCCCTCTCCATGCTATGAGAGGGGCTGGAGAGGAACTTTAATGCATGGTCATGACTGCATAGATTAAATAATGGGAATCCCTAGGCTGATACCTTTGTTAAAGTCAGCCTTGTTTACCCAGACTTTGAACCCAGATACACTCAGACCCTTTCCTAACATCTGGAAACCATGACCCTTCTGCCAGGGTGGGACACAAGCTGGTCACAAATCAAACACCAGAAATGAGGATTTCTGAAATTGGAACTGGTAGCAACTGAGATTGACGGGGAATGATGCCTAACAGTGTCTGTTGGACAAATCTGCTGGGCGGTTCTCTGACGTCCCAGGGCAAAGACTCCAGAGCACCTGATTAGAGTTCTGCATACACTAAGCTTTCTGATGGCAGAAAGTGAAGAAGAATTAAGAAGCTTCTTGATGAGGGTGAAAGAGGAGAATGTAAAAGCTGGCTTGAAGCTAAAACATTTAAAAACTAAGATCATGGTAACTGGTCCCATCACTTCCTGGCAAAGAGAGGGAGGGGAAATGAAATCAGTGTCAGATTTTCTATTCTTGGACTCAAAGATCGCTGCAGATGGCAAGGGCAGGCATGAAATTAAAAGATGCTTGCTCCTTGGAGGGAAAGCTATGGCAAATCTGGACAGCATATGAAAAAGCAGAGATGTCAACTTGTTGACAAAGGTCCATTTAGTCAAAGCTATGGTTTTCCCAGTAGAAAGGTATGGCTGTGAGGGTCGGACTATAAGGAAAGCTGAGCACCCCAAAATCAATGCTTTTGATTGTGGTGCTGGAGAAGGTTTTTGAGAGCCCCTTGGATGGCAAGGAGGTCAACTCAGTCGATATTTAAAGAAATTAATTCAGATTACCCTTTGGAAGGATAAGTACTGAGGCTGAAGCTTAAACGCTTTGGCTGCATAATGAGAAGACAGAACTGGATGGAAAAGACCCTGATGTTGGGAAAGACTGAAGACAAAAGCAGACAGAGATGGCAGAGGAAGAGATGGATAGATAGTGTCATGGAAGCAATGAACATGAACTTGGGCAGACTTCAGAAGACAGCGCAGAACAGAAAAATCAGGAAGAGGCAAACACGATTCAGTGAATGAACAACAATACACTAAGTTTGATATAGATATGACTGACACAAACAAAAGCTCTTTGGAGGTCATCACTAATTTTTAAGTTTCAAGGGGTCTTGAGACTGAAAAATTGAGAGTTGCCAATCTCGATAACTATCAGTTGTAGCAGAGGCTGACATGCATGAGTAGCAGGAATTTTCTCATAAAGTTACACATACCAATGAAATCCTAAGTCCAGTCCTTATCCCTATCCTGGAACAAAGAATGAATGAATGAATGAATGAATGAATGAATATGAGTCACCCCGAAGAAGCCCATGCTACCCGCTCACTTCCTTATTTAACCCAGCTACTGGGGAGGGATACAGAAGAGCAAGTTAGAAGTTGGCAAATATGAGAATGAGCTCTCTGCACCCCACTCCCCCAGTTCTGTCCACTGTATATAACTGTTTCTTCTCTCTGTTCTTTACCCCCTGCACCCACCTCACTCATATACTGTAAGGAAAGTACTTGGTCAATCCTAAAGTACTATGGAAACTGGCATTACTGGTATTATTTGGGGTGGAGATTATATTACATAAAATGCTATGTTATATAGATAAAACATTTGCAGGTCAGGGCCTGGAATGGTCCAAATTCAAGCTCCCTTCACCCTCTGAACTTCCCCTGTCCCCGAAAGCTGGGAAAAGCCTCCCACCTCCTCCCTGCTCAGGGGAAGAGGCAGGTATCAGCTTCACTGGAGAGCCCTGGTTTAGAGTATGAGATCATCCCCCAGGAAGCCATCTCCAGGGAAGCTCTCCCTATGGCCTCCTGCTCATCGAAAGCCTGAGGGAGGAGGGAGTGAGAGGGGAGGGAGAGGAGAAGGAGAGGGAGAAGACAGAGAAGGGGGAGAAGGAGAGGTGATAAAGACAATGAGGATAAGAATAACTCCCCTGGATATGATGCTGATGAGGAGAGGGGGTCTCTCCACACAGGCTCTAATGAGATGCCTGGATCCTGAGAGGTAGCTTACCCTGACCTCCCCCACCCTAATGACCATGGGATGAGACCTACCACCCCAAATAAATATAGCTGAGCTCTCCCCACCCCCTCCCCTTTACTACCCTCTCCCAGTGAGTGCTTTCATGTAGGGAGGGGGGGTCACTTTAACCAGGTCACCACAGACTTGGCTGTGAGATTGAAGGGAGCCAGAAAACTTGGATTTGAGGTCCAGTTCGGCTGCTTTTATGACCATATTGCTCAAGGCAAATCGCCCAACCCTGCCTGGTTTTGTTTGACCATTCCTTACAAACGTTACTAGGGAGGGATGGGGGCTGGAAAGGTTTGGTGATAGGAAAATACAAGAAAGTATCAATGAAGCATTGTATAAAAACCGGAAGCCAGTGAAAGGAAGTTT
The DNA here is from genome assembly GCA_028646575.1 of Pseudocheirus occidentalis. Lineage (NCBI taxonomy): Eukaryota > Metazoa > Chordata > Mammalia > Diprotodontia > Pseudocheiridae > Pseudocheirus > Pseudocheirus occidentalis. Next base: position 175,552,743 of record CM053601.1, on the reverse strand, counting down.
AGTCAAGCACTGGGACAAGCAGGGCAACTTTGTTATTATTATGTTAGATGTAATAGTTACTTTTTAAAAAACCACAAAGTTGACAAGAATAATAAGGGTTGATATTTACATATCACTGAAGGCTTTCAAAGCTCTTTGCACATATTATCCATTTGGTCTCATACACAGCTTTCTTTTGTGTTCTTTGTTTATTTAAATGTTGATTCTGACAAAGTTCATAATTTTTTAAAAAATTAAGCCTCTCTGGGCGTTTCCTCACATGTTGAAGAAGTGTAGCTTAGATGAGCTCTCCATTTCCTTCCAGATTTATGAATCACATCAGACACTGGACCTCAGATGAAGTTAAGGGAGATCCTTGGGGGGGGGGGTGGGAGGGTCATCTCTGCCTATGTGGGAGGAGGAAGAATCATTTGATAATTGCTTGACCCCCAACTCTCTACCCCAAAGGTCTCTTTCCCCAAAGGTCGTAGGTTCAGAGGGGCCTATCTCTCTATGGACTTTTCCAAGAATGATGGATGCTCTGCCTTCTGGAATCATATGCTGAAGAGTGGGGAAAGGGGGAATCAACTGAGAGAAACAAAGAGAATTTAGACGGAAAAAGAGACTGACCTTCAGTCGGGAAGAAAGGGTTTTGGGTCCAGGAATCCACTATACTCTGGACTCTTCTACGGAGACAGTTCTCTGGGTCTCGGACTAATAGGACTCTTGGTTTGGGTTATAGTTGAGTTAGGGTAAAACACTGGAGTCTGGTCATTAATTTTTACAAATGGGGCCAACGCTAATATGGCATGTGTCACATCCGAGCTGGGGAGGAGGGATTTGGTGATGTGTGTGTGTGTGTGTGTGTGTGTGTGTGTGTGTGTGTGTGTGTGTTAGGGTGAGTGTGCTAGGTAGGATAACAGACCCGACATCAAACCTGGGAATGCAGGGAACGTATCACAGAAAAACAACTATATAGGGAATCAGGAAACATATGCCCCAGTGGTCTCGGTGTTTATGCCATTAATCAACAGAGTGACTTTGGGCAAGTCCTTTCCCTTTTCTAGATGTGTAAAATGAAAGCCTCAGCCCTGAAGATCCTAAGGTGCCGCCTAGTTCCAGCATTCTGTCTTCTATATTCTAAAGTCCCTTAGAGCTCTGGCAGTCTGTGTTTTATGTGCTGTGTGCTAAGGTCCTTCTTCCTCTGACATTCTGTGCACTAAGGACCCTTTCAGCTCTGATTCTCTATGTCCTAACATAAAGCAGGAAGGTTATAAGATCTGGAACTGGAAGAGACATTAGAGAACATCTTATCAAACCCCTTCACCTTACAGATGAGGAAACATTTGTTAAACTGAATTCAAACAATTAGCAAGCATTAATTAATTATTATTAAGCCCCTACTACTGACCAGGTACTGTTAGACACTGAAGACAGATACAAAGGACAGAAATGAAAAAGTCCCTCCCTGCCCTCAAAGAGCTTAATTCTATCTAGAAAGGTAGCATATATGTATATGTGTGTATACATATGTGTATATATACATACCCACATATATACATATGAATAGCATATATACATGTGTGCATATGTTAAATACGGGGTCACTGTCCTTGCCACAGTGCTTTGCTGAAATCCAAGTACAGTGTACCACTGGAGTATAAAAGCAGGCTGTATGCCCAAGGTCACAGGAGAAATAAGTGGCAGAGCCGGGATTTGAATCCAGGCTCTAGTCTATGAGCCTTCCGGCTCTAACACTCCATAACCTTAAATGGAAACGAGGGTTTTCTTCTGAAGGAACAGCTTGGTCTTCAGTCTGGGGCAGAAGAAAGGAAAAAGTACAATATCTTGGGGAGGAAGGTGGGCTGGGGTAAATGGAAAGCCATCGATGGAGAGCAGCTCTGGCGGGCTTGGGGCTACCACCACCACCATCTCCCCCCAGTTTTGACTTAACAGTAGAGCTATGGTTAAAAAAAATTAGGAAGATTCTCAGCTGTGTCTCCTGGGGCTTCACCCAAAGGAACTCCAAATATCTCAATCATCCTCCCCAAAGCTTCTGCTCCTGAGTAGGGAGCCAGGGACACACAGGGACACACTAGGCCTCAGAGAGGTATGACACATCAGCAGGACCAAACGGCAAGCTAGGCCTCCTAATCCATTCTCTGGCCTTCTATCCATTGAAGGGGAAAGTAGGAGGTGGAGGCCTGGGTCAGCCCAAACCACCACGACAGAATCAGCCAGGCTTTGGGTTCCTCCAGTTCAGAAACAGACAAGACCTGGGCTGCTGGTCAGCTGGAAACCAGATTCTTCCTGGCTGCCAGTCCCTACTTTCCAGTTTGTGTCTGATCCCAACCCCTCTCCTCCCCCCACCCCCAAGCTGCCCCAGGAGACCAGGTCTAGGGTTCAAAAGTCTAACTAAGAAAATCATACTTTGGAATCACATGATAGTTTGGTCTTCAAGAGGAGTTTCTTTTGCCTGGTTCATTCTGGAAGTTGGATTTATTTGCTCCCATCTGGTGCACGGGAAAGTTTGCATGGGCAAATATGTCTACATGTATGTGTGTCCAAGTGTGTGAGAATGATATGAGAAAGTGTGACTAGTGTATGAGAGTATATGTGTGTGCTTTAGTGCAGTGCTTGTGCTTGGCTGTGTGTGCATGTGTGTGTGTGTGTGTGTGTGTGTGTGTGTGTGTGTGTGTGTAGTGGGGTAGAATGAGGGATATGGGGACCCACTGAACAACACCATGGCCCTGGTGGGGAGTCTTCCTGATCCTTATTTGAGGCCCAGGGTGAGGAGCTGGACTTCTCCTTCTAGCACCCACCTTCTCCTCCCCACCTCCACTCCCCACCAAGCCCTCTGAACAAAGCCTGTGAGTTCAGCATCGGACCAACTGGCTCTACCACACTCAGAATTAGCACTTAGTCTGGTACAATTATGAACATCAAAGTGTTTGGATAATTTTGCAGGAGGGTTACCATGGCAATCCCTAGCGAGCTCCAAAAGGGGCTCTCTGTGTGTATGGGAAGGGGGGAAGGAGGGGAGGGAAGGAGAGAGAGAGGATATGCAGTGACAGGCCCTGAAGTTAGGTTTTCACTTCTCCCCCCATCCCCACTGAGCTCATTCCTGGAGCTGAGCTCACTGCTCTAATCTGGGACGCTCACTGTACATGCAACGGGACACCTCTGGTGGGGGCAGGGAAGGGAGTCATCTGACAGGACTGGCACAGTTGCTTGCCCTGTCCTACCCCTCCTCGCCTCTGGATTTTCCCAACTCTGATTCAAAGGGGAATAGTGCCCAGGGAAATTTTCCCCATAAACTATGCAGGGCTACTTTGGAGAGAAGGGGAGGGCTGGATGGGATGATTAAACCAGAAGCATCTTTGCCCTCTCCTTAATCTGTAATCTCATTACCCTTCAAAGAATCTCGTTATGGTAATGGATTACCAGTCCAGAGGTTGAACATTTCCCTTCTCTCTGAGACATTTCTAGTAGACTTAAGTGCCCAGCCCCCAGAGGACAAGGTTTATGAATAATAATCATCTTAATGACAATCATCCTACCTTTGGATTGTAGAGTGTTTATTACTCTTCAAAGCCCTCTCCATCCATGAGCTCACTCGATCCTCACAATAACCCGAAGAGGTTTTTGTTTTTTCCCCCTCATTCATTTATCCAGCAAATGTGTGTAAAATGCCTACTTCCCATAATGTTTGGGGCATAGGTAGACGTGGCAAATACTATGACTCCCATTTCAGGCATGAGGCAATTGGGGTCTGAGAAGATGAAGTAATTTAAGCAAAGGCACAGCAAGATTTTGGTTTTTTGTTTTGTTTTCTTTTCTGGACCTATGATGTCATTAGTGAGGGGAGCCCCCGTTGTGGCTCCTGCACCAAGGCAGGTCAGCAATTTCCCTGTAATTTATAGTTTTAGAGCTTTTCCTAAGGACCCAGAAGTTAAACAATGAGCCTGTGGTTACAAAGCTGGGCTTTTTTAGGTTTTTCTGACTCCAAGACTCCTCCTCTACACTGTTTCTGTGAAGCAAATAAGTCTATAGAAATGATCATTTCTCGGTGATACAAAGAAAAACTAGAAGGAAAGAATAGAGAAATCCCATTCAAAATAGCTACAAAATGCATACAAAATTTCAGTGTTCATTTAACAAATCAAACTCAGGTCTTCTATAAATATAATATCAAAACATTCCTTTTTAAATTTTAATTTTATTTATTTATTTTTAGTTTTCAACATTCATTTCCACAAGATTTTTGACTTACAATTGTTTCTCACCATCTTTCCCCTACCCCAACCCCAAAATAGCAAGCCTGCTGAATACCCCCTTTCCCAATCTGTTCTCTCTTATATCCTTCCCATCCCCCCCTCTAACTTTCTAGTAGGGCAAGATAGATTTCTATATCTCAGTGCCTGTATATCTTATTTCCCAGTTGCATGTAAAAAAGTTTTTTTGAACATTTGTTTTTAAAACTTTAAGTTCCAGATTTTTTTCCTTTCTCCCCTCCTCACCCACCCCCACTGGAAAGATAAGCAACTGAATATAGATTGTACATGTGTAGTTATCCAAATCATTTCCATAATTGTTATATTGTGAAAGACTAACTATATTTCCCTCCATCCTATCTCACCCACCACTTACTCTATTTTCTCCTTTGACCCTATTGCTTTTCAAAAAATGTTTGCTTCTAACTATCCTCTCCCCCAATATGCCCTCCCTTCTGTCATCCCCCCTCTTATCCCCTATCCCTCTATTTTCCTGTAGGGTAGGATAACCAATTGAGTGTGTATGTTATTCCCTCTTTAAGCCAAATTCAATGAGAATCATGTTGTCCCATTCCCTTTCACCTTCCTGCTCCTCCCCTCCATTGTAATAGTTTTGTCTTGCCTTTTATATGAGATAATTTACCCTAATCTCTCTCTCTCCCTTTCTCCTTCTCTAATACATTCCTCTCTCACCTCTTAATTTTATTTTTTAGATATCATCCCCTCGTATTCAACTTATCCTGTGTCCTCTGTCTATGTATACATGAATATACACATGCCCACACACACATATATATATTTATATACATATACACCCTTCTATACATATATATGTGTATATATATATGTAATGTATAAATATATACATATATATTCCCTTCAACTATCCTCATACTGAGAAAATTCTTGAGTTACAATTATTGTTTTTGCAATGCAGGAATGTAAATAGTTCAACTTTAATAAGTTCCTTTTGATTTCTTTTTCCTGTTTACCTTTTCATGCTTCTTGTATTTGAAAGTCAAATTTTCTTGTTCAGCTCTGGTTTTTTTCATCAAGAATGCTTGAAAATCCTCTATTTCACTGAATGACCATATTTTCCCCTGAAGCATTATATTCAGTTTTGCTGGGTAGGTGATTCTTGGTTTTAGTCCTAGCTCCTTTGATCTCCAGAATATCATATTCCAAGCCCTTTGATCCCATAATGTAGAAGCTTCTAGGTCTTGTGTCATCCTGATTGTGTTTCCACAATACTTGAATTGTTTCTTCCTGACTGCTTGCAGTATTTTCTCTTTGACCTGAGAAGTAAGGAATTTGACTGTAATATTCCTAGGAGTTTTCTTTTGGGGATCTTTTTCTAGAGGTGATCAGTGAATTCTTTCCATTTCTATTTTGCCCTCTTGTTCTAGAATATCAGGACAATTTTGCTTGATAATTTCTTGCAAGATAGTATCTAGGCTCTTCTTTTGATCACGGCTTTCAG
>CM053601.1:175535230-175546510 GCA_028646575.1 Pseudocheirus occidentalis | reverse complement strand
TCGGTCATTTTTTTTTTCAGTTGTGTCCAATTCTTCATGGTCCCATGTAGGGTTTTCTTGGTGTGGTTTGCCATTTCCTTCTCCAACTCATTTTACAGATGAGGAAACTGAGGTAAACAGGGTGAAGCAACTTGCCCAGGATCACACAGCCAGTAAGTATCTGAGGCCAAATGTGAACTCAGAAAGATGAGTCTTCCTAGCTTCAGGCCCAGTGCTCTGTGCACTATGATGCCACCTAGCTGCCCAATGACTTTCCATTTTTCCTGTTTCGGCTCCATCAGCTAACTTGCTGTCTCCTCCCCACACCCAACCCAAGGACACCTTTTCCCATCTCTAAGCCAGCCTGCATCCTCGGAAGCTACTGCTTCCTCACTTTCATCACCAGGCTCTACAAGAAGTCTATACTATCCCTTCCCAGTTGTTAGCGCCTCTTCCTCCCAAAACATTACTTTGTACATACTTGAATTCACTGCTCCGTGAACTGTATTTCATTTCAGTAGAGTATAAGCTTCTTGTCGGCAAGGACTGCTTTTGCTTTTGTCTTTATCACTTATCTCCTGTGCCTACTATGCAGAAGGCACTGAAAAACCAATAAACAAGCATTTATTATTAAACTGACTACTCTGTGTCAGACAACAGGTCAGAGGAACATATATTTAGAGCCAAAAGAGACCTTTGAGACCACTGGGTCCAACTCCCCCATTTTACAGATTGAAGAAGGTTAACTGACTTTACCCAGGACCAGATAGCTGATATCTGGGTAAGGATTTAAACTCAGGTCTTTTAGATTCCTCGTCTACGGCTTTCTCCATTGTGCTCCCTACCTGGTTCCACAATTGAATTGGAAGCTTTTTAAAGTTCAGCTTAAGACTATTACATCTTATCTTCTCTTTATCCATTATGACTTTGGACAAATCACATCACTTTTCTGGCCTCAGTTTCCCCATCTGTAAAACGAGAGGGTTGGTTACTTCCAGCACTAGAACTCGGATCCTCACCAGGTTCTGTGTCTTGCCCATATGGAACCTAATTAGCAAGTGGAGATACAGATGGATGTGCATGAAGTTGGCCTTGCAGAGAGCCAATCATATTCTTCACCTCCATGGCTGAACCCAAAAGGACACCAGGGTCCTCGTCTCCAAACCCTTTCTCACCTTTAGTGGAGAGATGAGGATGGGAGTATATCAGCAACCACACCGGCATCCCCAGGATGGCTGCTAGCACAAGTTCTTGGCTCTGCTTTACTAGGACAGACAGCTGTTTAAGGCTTGGCCAACAATCTTTTTTAATTATATTCACTACCTCAGGGGAAAAGTCAGCACCCTGAACTTCAGAGAAAATACAAGCAAAGAAATAAAGACCAACAGACAGGGCTCTGACTGCCTGAAGCAACTATATACTTTACATCCATCCCTAGCTTGAGAGAGCCTTTACATCTGAGCAGGCCGGGAGTTCTGACCATGTGGCCACTCAGAATCTCCACCAGAGAATCACAAGTTCCTTCTCATAAGCAAAAAGCATCACAACCCTCATGACTCAGTGGCCAATTAGAAATTAGTAAAAGTTGTAAAAGCCTTCCTACAAAAGCTTCCCTTAATGGACTCCAAGTGAGGCCTATTAATGGGTGGGGAAGATCTTTTATCCCATTAACATTTTAGGAAGGCAGCTGGGTATAAGGGGAAAAAAAACAAAGATGTAGACAGGAGGCAGGAGAGCCAAGAGAAAACGTGACCTAGGACCCAGTCCCAGCTCTGCCAGCCGGCTCACTGTGTGCCTTGGTTGTACAAATCACCTAATGTCTATTTCTTCATCTGTTACATGCAGGTCATGATCTCTGCCTCACAGGGTCACTGTGAGCATCACCAGGGATGTGGAACGAGCATTCAGATCCTAAGCATGGTACACTCTCTAGGCACAAGATGGTGACAAGATAACATCTGAGAGAATGGGCAGTGGGGAAGTAGCAGGGGCCAGGAAGGAAGGCAATGACAGAGAAGGAAAATGGGTCATGAAAGAAAGCATACTTGGGGTGGGGAGGGCAGACAGGAAGAACAAGAACACAGTTTTCATTCCTGACGCCAGGCTTCCTATTCCCAACAACGGATTCAGGCCTTCTGAATTACAAAATTCCCTTGTTTGGGGGGCAATTTAGACCACTGGACTTGGAGTCTGAATGCCTAGATTTAATCAGTAAATAAGCATTTATTAAATGCCTACTAGATGGTATGGACACAAAGAAATGAAGCCATGCCTGCCCTCAAGGAGTTTATGTTCTATCATTCTCCACTCACTAGGTGAATGACCTAGAGCAGGTCACATCCTTTACTGAATCTCAGTTTCTCCATATGTAAAATGATGAAGTGGCCCTAGATGGTCTCCATGGTCATTCCAGATCTAGAACCTACCATGCTATGATCTGTACTCAAAGGACATCCTTCCCTCTCCCCCTTCTGTTAGTCTACAAAAAAAACCCAATCAGGATGGACCTATGGACAGATCTCCCAGAGGTAGACCCTTTCCATTCCTAACATTACAGGAGTCTAGTAAAGCCTGGGTTCAGAATAATAGAATTCCATGCAGCTGTCCCCCCCCTCTCCTGCCAACCCCCTACCTGAAGGTGAGACACTGGTTTCGATGGGAACCTCTACCCTGGAGAGGGGGGAGTCATTCTGTCCTCTCTCCAGAAAGCTGTGCTCTGTTTGCTGGTCCTTGGGGGAGGTTGGCTGGTAGGCCATGGAGGGAGGAGGTTGAGGGGGCTCCTCCTGTTCATCAGACTCCACCTGCTCACATTTGATCTCCATCAGCTCTGGAGGGTGTTGGGGATGACCAATGGGGAGGCTGGAAGGGGTGATATGAGGACGGTAACTTTCCACCAAGTCTCCAGGCAGCCCAGGCTGAGTGACCACATTCTCCATTGTGGGGTTGTAGCTGATGGAAGGCCTGCTGGTAAGGACCCTGTCCATCACCTCGTAGAACTTCCAGGTGCGGCCTCCCCTAGGGCCTTTGTTGCTGTCCTTGATCTTCCGATATTCCAACTTCATCTTCTTGATCTTCTCCCGGCACTGATCCCCGGTACGGAGGATCCCCTTGTCCCGGAGCACCTCCGCGATCCGGTTAAAGACATGCTGGTTCCGAAGACAGCTCTCCAGCTCCAACTGGACCGACTTGTCAGCCCACAGCTGGAGCAGCTCCATCACCTCAGGATCTGACCAGTTGCTTCCCCGTTCATACTTGCGGCCCCGGAAATCCATGCGCCCACCCCGGGCTACAGCAGTCCTCCTACCCTCCCCCACCACACGAGCCGTGAGGGGCATGGGAAAAGAGATCTGAGGTTGGAACAGGGAAAGTGGAGGGAAATGGCTTCAAAGTAGTGTTGGAAGGGAGGAGATGAGTATAGGGCAGCTTTCTTAAAGGCTGACAGTGCCGCTGGGAGGAAAATGTATGTGTGAAGCTGGGCTAAGAAAAGAGAAGGTCAGAAGTTTTAAGATCCCGCATGGGACTCTGGGAGAAAGGGAAGAAAGAAGGCTGGAGTCAGACTAAAGAAGGAAAAGTCAGAGAAGCGACCCTGATGCCCTGGGAAAAGACGAATCAGGGGATCTCTGTTCAAATCCCTGGTCTGCCACTGTTAACCTGTACAGTCTGGACTAATCTCTCTCTGTCCTCCTTTGAGAACAGAACCAGATGACTTCTAGCTCTCAATCGCGAGCCTACTATTTTCAGTTCCATTTAGGCAACCTGGGCCTCAGTTTACCCATCTCCAAAAGAATGCTAGACCTGGTTAGATAACACCTCTAACGCTAAAGTCCTTCGATCTCCTCACAGTCCAGCACGACTGCTAAAACTAGTGGTCTAGGCAATGACCCCGAATTTCGGGGTTTCAGCTCCCCGTTCTCAGCTTCCTTCTTGACCTAAGGTACTTTGTCATTCTAATGCACAAGAAGTCCATAACAAAGAGTTGATTTGTGACACGGTGAGTAAAGGCCTGGGGGTTCAGTCCTTTCCTGACTCTGTGCAGACCCAAGGAAAAGGTCGGCGGAAAGGGGAGTCCTCAAGCCCCTAAGCCTCCCTTGTCTCCCTGCTCTCTCCCTCGGCTCCCAGGGTCCCCTAGAAGCAGGAGTCCGTAGCTTGGCTCGGATCGGATCGGCACGGCTTGGGGCTTGGTCTTACTGCCTCCTCAGTGGTCCAGGACTGCACACCAAGAACCAGCCCCGGAGGAAAGGTGGTGGTGGGTGCGTGGGTGGGAGTGGGGGCTGGAAGAGGGGGCTGGGGAGCAGGGCTGGCCGCCAGTTCACATCCGGGTTGACGGCACATGCGTGCAGCCTTTATTCCGGGATAACTTTGACCCGTGTCAGTCAAATGCTTCTCCGAATGCGGGTGCAGCTGGGCTAAACCGGGATAAGATGCTGCGCACGTTCCCCGCCTCCGCCCCGCCCTCCCCAGTCCCCTTAGCCTGGCCTCCTCCCCACCCCAACCCCCACACTACCCTGGCTCTCAGACCTGGCCCCAAGGGGCCTTGGGATGCCAGTCCCTCCTTCCCCTCCATCCTGTATCCCATCTCCATCCTGCCCTCAAAGCTTCCTGTGCGCCCTGGGGCGGAGCTCCCTCTCCTGGACCAGGCAGGCTCAGCTTCATCCCCAGATATCCCAGGAGAGAGCACGCCCGCCCGCCCCAGCCGAGACTGTCACCGACCGCTCCCCCCACCCCCACATTCCCTCTCTTGCCCCTCCCCCAAGGAAAGGAAAGATGCGGAATACTCCTCCACCCTAAGTTCGAATCCCTACTCTTAGACAAAATAATCAGGCCGTTGAGAGTGACTGAACAAAGTGGAAAGGACCTTACAGTTCATCCCAACTCATTCAAATCTCCTCCCAGGCCAGCGTTCTTGTTTTACAGTTGAGGAAATTGAGGCCCAGACAAGGGGAAGAGCAGGGGTGCAACTCAAATCCTCCCATGCCAGATTCTCTTTGTTTTCCACTTCCCCCGTCTGCTGAGCCCCAGATTTCCAAGGAGAGCTCTTTATCAACCTTAAAGGACATTGAGTATGCATTATGGCTCCCCCCTCCCCCCAGCCATCAGCTCTGTCAAACAGCATTACAGCCAGATGTCCAAGTGGAATATGGGTAATAAAAATAACAGTAATGAGGAGGAAGAGCAGGAGGAGGAGGAGGAGGAGGAAGAGACCTATGTTATCATCAATGTAAGGAGCTCCCAGTGAGAGATCCCTTCTGCCAGTACAGACCACCAGGCTTGGAGGGTTGTTGGGGCTGAGAGGTTATGAGTGATTGGCCTAGTAACTGACTACAGAGTCAGTAAGTGGTGTTAGAATTGCGGCTTGAACCTGGCTTTTCCTACTCTATGAACAGTATCCACTAGGCTGCACTGTATCTCCAGGAGAAAGTAAAAGCCTAAATGTAGAGTGATGTATGTGTAAGACCATGTGTGTGTATGCGTATGTGTGTGTGAAGATATATGTGTATGTGTATAATACACACGTACATATCTGTACATAAATACTTAGATCTCGGATTTAGAAGGAAGCTTAGAGGTTATCTAGTCCAGTGCACTTATTCTGAAGATAAGGTAACATATCCAAAGAGTTCAAGGGACTTGCTCACACAGATAGTGTATTATAGTGTTATAATAGTGACATGCTCGATAAAATAATTAGCTCATTTTAGGCCTAAGGGCAGTAGGACGCCTATGGTCTGTGTGGTCCCGTTGTTATTAGTGTTAGGGAGTTAGAGGAAAAGTTATGGGCTTATCAATTGCTTTGGGCCCCCACTTAGGAAAATTCCTAATGTTTAGGCGGACATTAGGTTCTCTGCTTAAATTTTTTTTATCTCTAGTTAAATACCAACCTCTTTGCAATTGAGACAAATTTCACTTTACTGGAAATGTTTAGGTAATGAAACCATGATTATTATTATGGTACACATAGATAAACAGGAACCTGCAAGGGGAGTGAGAGGAAAAGCCAACCTTTTCTTGAGACTTCCCGCAGCTCTGGATGCCTCTAGAAGTGATGGCTTTTCTTGATAACTGCCTTCTGTGCAGCTGTCAGCTCAGGCTGACCTTCATTTGAGGTGACTCTCCTGCCTAACTCAGCACTTAATAATCTGAGCTGTCTTGATGCTTTCATACAGGACTTAGAGCTCTGTCACTCAATGCTACCTTTATATTCTCTATTCCCCCTCCCCAGTTTTGATATGAGCTGCCCCCTTGAAATCTCTGAGAGTGTATTATCAATAATTCCAAACCATAGGTAGCTCGGAGTGGTGCCATTCATAATCAAATCTGGTTATTACAATTCTTCCCTCTCGAGAAGATTTCAATTCCCATTGTAAGGTGGAAAAACTCTGTCTTCAAGTTCTGATACCAAGAGAGCCTCCTCCCTTCCCAGTCTGGGAAGAAATACAACTCTCAAGGTCTCTACTGCCTTGGCACCCCTCCCTCCACACGGCAGAGAGGCAAAAACTTGTTGAAATAACGGATACATTCATGTGATAATGACAATTGATGCCTAAGCAAAATTGCTAGTTTCTGTGCCCGTAGAAAACAAGATATTCAGCATAATTAACAAACTATACAACACATAGCTGATGCTAATGCAAAGATAAATGTATCACAGAGAAAAATAATAAAACCAGAACATCCAGCAATTAATATGTGCAGCAAGGAACAAATCTAATTACATGCAAGGTGTGCGTTGCATCAGTGAGGATTGCCATTACTGTTTAATGGGTAAGCGTTTCCTCAGGGATGTCGTAGGTTAGTTCAGTCGCTGCTCTTCTGTAACCTGCTGAGTTATCTACTCCTGTATCACTGTTGATAGATGGTATTGGCTGACCAGAATCCTAATCAGAACCACAGTCCTATCTTCCTAAATCTGGGTTTATAGGACATCTACCAGGGGTTTTCATCCTTGAGGAACGGTACACAAAGTCTTTGTCATTTAAAGTACCTATTTCCGAGTCACTCTCTGGGGAAATCTGTCTGAAACTGGGGAATTCCAGAAATTGAGTAAGTGTGGCTTTCCAGGAAAACTCCTAAAGAGGAACTTTAGGAGTCTGGGCATCTAGGGACGCCTCAGTTTTGACCAGGTTTCCTTCTTTTTCTCATTTTTTGATCCCTCCCAACTTTGGCCAGAAAAAGATCTTGCCGATTTCGAAGGGTCCAGAGGATTTAGACTTCTCGTCTTCCCACTGGTGCCCAGCTGATGGCAGTGTTTGTATTAGGAGCTAAGTACAGACTGAATACAGATTCACAGCTCAATGAGGATTCCAGGAAAGAAGGTACACAGTAGCTAAGGTAACTTCTTAATGAGCCCCCCCCTCCCCTACCTCTCCCCATTCTCCCACCTCTTCCCCCCTTCTCCCTCCCCACAAGATCTACCAGATGTGGAAAGGCTTCTGGGAATTTCCCCCAGGAAGGACTAGTTGAAAAAGAGCCTAGCTAAGAGTAGAGCGGCTAATTATCAGAAGAGAGAGCTGGATACCACAGGACTAAAGGATTTTCTTTGTTTATTCTCCCCCTTCCAAGTCTTCATTCAGTCCATTTCCCCTCCTACTAGGAATGAATGCTCTCCTTTTCTCTCCCTCTCTTCATGTGTAGGATTCCTCCCCATCTTTTAAAACTCAAATCAAAGGAAGGAAGGAAACAAACTTTTTAAAAGAACCTACTATGTGCCAGGCACTGTGCTAAGTGTTTTACTTATATTATCTCATTTGATAAAGACAACCACACCCTGAGTAATGCTCTTCTCTGTTCTACTCAGGACCTCAGACAGCGCTCTTGGGACATCCCTTTAATGACCTCATCTCCTTTGATGTTGTATGGTGCATGCTGGGGTCATGCCAATATCACACTGTTAGCTTCATGAGGCCAGGGGCCTAGCTTAATAATAGGGACCCTGATTTCATTAGTATAGGGAACTCCCAGGTAAGGAAACTCCCTCCACCACATCTGGTTGGCACTTCCTCTGTAACTTAGTCTGAGAGAGTTTCCTCTAGCACCGAAGGTTAAGTTACTTGTCCAGGGTCATTCAGACTCTGTGTCTTTCTGGCTTTGATTTAATTTTATTCTAAATCCCTGGTTTGCCACTTGTTACCTGTATATCTTTGGGTAAGTTGCTTAATTTCCCTGAGCCTCTGAACAATGAAGCCTTTAGGTGGCTTCTCTGCCAACAAGGCTGACACCCTCTTCTGTTTTCTGCAGCTCTCCCCCACTCTCACAACTAGTTTTGTCCAGGTGAAAAAATTCCTAATTCTAGTTTGTTTAGAGCCATCTATCTTCCCCAGGTTAAGTCGACTTAACTTAAACATTTATTAAGCACTGACTGCATGCAAAGTATTGGATTAACCTCTACTGAAGAAATGGGGACTGTTTAGCAGGATGTAGAGAGGAGAAGCTCAGAACTGTCACTAGAGGGGATGCTGGTCCAGCCATCAGAGAGAGGGTAGAGATTAGGATGAGGGCCCTGCCCAGGGACCAGCATTTGTAGCTGAGAAGACTTGTTTTCTTCCACGGTAAGGGCAACATGTACACTGGAATGACCTTCCTTCGTGTTCACCTTTCACCTCTGGCATTTAAAGCCCTTTATAACCCAGCCCTGATCTCTCTTTCCAGTCTTATTCCCATGACTTTCACACACTCTATAATCCAGTCAAACTGGCCTTTTTACTGTTGCTCATCACTGGCACTCCATTTACCATTGCCATGCCTTTGACCTGGCTATGCCCCATTCCTATCTCTCCACTAAGTCCCATCCAACAACTCCCTCCCTGAAAGCCAAAGCTTCCAAAGGAAACCTTTGCTGGGTCTGTATAGTAGCAGTAGTCTGTGCTACTTCCTCCCTGCATGACCTTGGACAAATCATTTACCTTTTTCTAGAATCCAATTTCCTTGTCTGAATTAAAATGAGAGGAGTAGAGGATGGATTTTACAGGATCATATATTTAGAGCTGGCACAGAATCCTTCCTTTTATAATTGAGGAAACTTTAGCCCATGGACGTCAAGTGACTGCCCAGGTGTTTGTCCTAAAGCACAGGTCTAGCCATGCCACTCCCTTTTCTAGTAGCTCCCTCTTACTTCCAAGATCAGATATAAAATCCTCTGCTAATAAAAACTCTTCAGAATGTGACTCTTCCTGTTTTTGAGGCTCCTTACATTTAATTCCCTGTAAGCATTCTACCGTCCAGCTACACTGACACGTTCCTCAAACATGACACTCTCTTTCCCATCATTGTGCCACCACTCCTGGAAAGCTCTCTCTCTGCACCCATACCTCTCAGTGGCCCTGGTTTCCTTCAACAATCAGCTCCAATCCCACCTTCTTCAGAAGGCTGCCTCTGGATCCCACTCCCCACCCCCAGCTCCAAGTGCCTTCCTCCCTGAGGCTTTTTGTTCACTTGCTTCAGTCATATCTGACTCTTCCTGACCCCCTTTGGGATTTTCTTAGCAAAGCTACAGAAGTGGTTTGCCATTTCCTTCTCCCACTGATTTTACTGAAACAGGCAAACAGATTAAGGAACTTGCCCTGAGTGGCAGAACTATTAGTGTCTGAGACAGCATTTGAACTTGGGTCCTCCTGACTTCTGGTCCAGTGTTCTATTTACTTTGCCACCAAGTTGCCAACAACAACATATGTATTTACAGTTGTTTCTGTCATTAGAATGTGAATTCCTCCAGGGCAAGGGTTGTTCTTTTGGTTTGGTTTGGTTTTTACTTTCTTCCTTCTCCCCCTCCCCCCACTTAGTACAGGTACATAGGAAACACTTAATACATACATGTTGACTTCGATTCCCCCTCCCCCCACTTCCATTTTTTGATGGCACATTGGGTCTGAGCTTCCTTCTCTATGAAACAGGAAAGATGATATCTGAGGTGCCTTCTAGCTCTGACATTCTGTGGTTCCCCATGTAATCCTATTAAAAGACATTGCGGAAATCAGTAACTACCAAATTAACATGCTAACTGTGTTTTCTCTCTGAAAGCAGAGTTCAGTGGAATAACTTTTAAAAGCTTTTATTTTAGGAATCTGATAGAACATGGGCCCTAAGAGACTTCCCTTTAAAAGCCCCCAAATCTTCATGATCTGTCATTTCTCAGTTTCCCTGTTTCATTTCTACCTTCTCTTTCTTGACTGACATTCATATCACAGTGTAGACTGTTGGTGCTCAAAGAGCCTTGGAACCTGTAATGCAGAGCATGTTCTGTGCTGTTGGGAGCTGACTCAGCCCATAGGACCATAGACTCAAAGCTAGAAGGAAATCAGAGGTTACTAAGCCCAACCTCCTCAACTTTACAGACAAGGAAACTGAGGGGTTTTTTTTTTAGAAAGTGAATTGCTCATGGTGATTCAGGAAGCATGTATCAGATAGGAGACTTGAACCCAGGACTTTCTAACTCTAAGTCAGAGCATGATGTCCACTATATGATGCTGGGAGAGCTTTATTTCCCGTCATCTTGAGAACCGACCAAGAAGACTGGCGTCTTCCAGCTGTAACTAAGCAGCTAGGTGGCACCATAGTGCCTAAAGCACTGGAGCTGGAATCAAGAAGGCCTGCATTCAAATGTGATTTTAGACTCTTACTAGCTGTGTGACTTTGGACAAGTCACTTTACCTCTCTGTCTGCTTCCGCTTCCTCAACAGTAAAAGTAGGATAATAACTGTACCTACCTCCCAGGGGTGTTGTGAGAATCAAATCAGATCTTTGTAAAATACTTAGCACAGTGCTGGGCACATAGTAATCACTCCATGAATGTTCATTCCCTTCCCTTTGTATACTCTGCCTTCCTTTGTCACCACCCTCTAAGGACTCTACTAGGAGATGAGAAAACTGATAAAGCCAACAGCCAAGTCTGGCTTAAAATTGGGGTCTTGTGACTTCAAATTCAGTTTGCTTTCCACTTATGACCCTGCCTTTCCGTGATCTGTCTTCTGTATTGAAAGCTCTAAACAAGAAAGCCTTTCTAACAGCCCCCTTTGGCTCAGCTAAAGGATCTTAACCCTTCAAGTGAGTGAATTTTTCTAAAAGTTGATTGAGGCTACTAGTTAATCATCAATGGGAGGCACACTGGTGGGGCCTCATGAATGGCAGCATTAGAAACTAGAGGGCCACATGTGACCTTAAGGGTGCAGGTTTCCCACCCCTGGTCTAGTCACTAGTAAGCACCTGCTGTATACAAGGCATTGTGCTAAGCACCGGGGGTATAAAGAAAGGTAAAATGTAGTCTTTGCCCTTAAGCTCACAATCTAGTGGGGTAAATGACATATAAAA
>CM053601.1:175510913-175526319 GCA_028646575.1 Pseudocheirus occidentalis | reverse complement strand
TATTTTTCAAGGTGTTATTTTCTTCATTGTATTTTTGGGTCTCATTTAGCAGGCTGTTGACTCATTTTTCATGATTTTCTTGCATCATTCTCATTTCTCTTCCCAATTTTTCCTCCACTTCTCTTACTTGATTTTCAAAATCCTTCTTGAGCTCCTCCATCGCCTATAACCAGTTTATATTTTCTTGGAGGCTTTTGATGCAGGACTCCTGACTTCACTGTCATCCTCCTGCTCCATGTCTTGATCATTTTTGTCCCCCCAAAAGGAATCTATGGTCTATTTGTGTTTCCTGCATTTGCTCTTATTTCCAGCCAATTACTTGGCTTTTGAGTTCTTTGCTACAGCAGAACTCTGCTTCCAGAGAGGGGAGAGCTTTGTCCCAAATTGCTGGGGTTTTTGCAGTTGCCAGAGCTATTAGGAGGGTGCCCTCTCTACAGTCTCCAAAAGCTCTAGTACACTGGTGTTTCTCACCCCAGGATCACCACCCAAGACTGCAACACAGATCCAAGCAGGTTAAAGCAAGAGTGGTTACCCTCTGAATGGTCACTTGGCCCCCACTGATCTGTAGACCAGGAGCTCCTAAGGCACTCAGGCGGCCACTGCCCATCCAGCTGTTTCTCACCCCAGGGACAGGGACCAGACCATGCTCTTTGGTCCCTCCTGTTCCAAGAGAGTTCCACACTGACCTTTTACTTTGTTTTTGGCATTTATGGGTTGAGAAGTCTGGAAGCCACCACAGCTCCTGGTGATTCACTCTCCTTAAGTCTGCTCAGGCTACTGCTGGTCAGGGCCACCCTGGGGCTAGAACCTTGTGGCTCCTGAGGGACTGGGCTAAGCTCCTAGAACACTGCAACAGACCTTTCCTGTGGGCCTACCAGGCTGCCTTCAGTGGGAGATTTGTTTTTCTCTATCACTTTGTGGGTTCTGTAGCTTTAAAATTTGTTTAAAGCCATTTTTTTTTACAGGTTTTGGAATTGTTTGGAGCCAAAGCCCATACCAAGTTTGTGCTTCTGTTCTGCCACCTTGGCTCTGTCCTCCCACAACATTCTTTACAGAGGTAAGATTTCAAAAGCTAAAGAGATATTGATTTTGCACAGTTTGGCTATACCAGTGCAAACATTATAATGATACATAAATTAATTTACATATTTAGCACTTATACTAATTGAGTTTTCAAGGACTTTACAGAATTATGCAAAAATAACAATAAAATTCATTTGAAAGAATAGCAGGTCTATAATTCCAAAGGCAAGGAAGAAAAAAAAATCATGAATGAAAGTCATAGACTTTTTAGATCTCAAATTATTTATAAAATCATTTTTAAAATAATTCAGTATTAGTTAAGACACAGAATAATAGGATATAACTAAGGCTCAGAAACAGTCAAATATAGAAACTCAGTCATCAATTAACTCAAGAATACAAACTACTTGAGGGAAAGATTTCCTCTTCATTAAAAACTTCTGAAGGAAAGTAGAAAGAAGTTAAGCAGAAATAGGTTTAGATTAGAAACTTACAGGATATATCACAAAAATTCCATATGGAAAACCAGACTAAATATATAAAAGGGTACATCATTAAAAAAAAAAGTAAAGGAGAATACTAACTAGGGGGAAGAGGGGGAAGGTAATTCTTAACTAAACAAGGGATTGTTGTTGTTCTGCCAATTAGAGTTTTCTTGGCAAAGATACTGGAGTGGTTTTACCATTGCCTTCTCTGGCTCATTTTATAGATAAGGAAACTGAGGAAAACAGAGTAAAGTGACTTGTCCAGGGTCACACAGCTAGTAAGTGTCTGAGGCCAGATTTTAACTCAGAAAGATGAGTCTCCCTGACTTCAGATCCAGCAGTCTATCCACCTCACCACCCAGCTGCAAAACAAGAGCTAGATAGAGGTTGTCATAAAAAGTAAAATACATAATTTGAATTGTCTGAAATACAAAAACTTTTCCACAAATAAAATCAGCACAACCAGAACAAGAAGAGAAAATGAATGGGGGAAAAATCTTTGTATCCATCTTTTACTCTCAGGTAAAAGTTGGACATCCAAGAGATAACAGAAATTGATATAAATGAATGAAATCAAGCAAAGCAAGGGAAGAGCAGAACCAGAACTAGAACTTAGAATTCTTTTGAGACACTGCCTCTGGGCAAGAAAGTTCCCTGGAATGGGATGCTTTCAGAGGCTTACAAACCTATGCATTTACATCCTGCTTCCATGCATGGTGCTGAGCACTGTTAATACAAATACAAGCAGAAATAAAGCTAGTCCCTGCTCTTAAAGAGGGCATTCTATGCACAAAAGGGAGCTAGGGGAGGAAAACAAGACAGTCAGGATGAAAGCCTAGAAATGAATGAAAACATGGGTGGCCTGTACATTTCCTTTAAAATGGAGGTGCTTGGAGGAACTGTGCAATCAGAAGAAGGGGCCCCAGAGGAAGAGTGAATTTCCATGGTTGTAATAAAGGATGCTGGGGATTGAGAGAGAAAGTCTAGGGAGTCAGGAGTGGAGCCTGAGGAGGAGATGCATGGGAGATGGACTGGTGAATTCAAGGAGCAGAAAAAGCCAGTCAGGGTAGATCACAGAATTCAGGAAGAGGAGCAATGGGCAATGAGCATGGACATTTAGGTTGGGAAACCTACCTAAACAGAGGTAGACTTGATCCTATAGGCAATAGGAAGTTGCTGAAGTGTATTCACCAGGGAAGGACATGACATGCACTTAAAGAAAATCACTTTTGGAGCTAGCTATGTGGTGTATGAACTCTGGCAGGGAGAGCCTTGAAGCAGGAATCTCATCCTTTCTCTCTTCCTCCTCCCTGCCCTCAAAGTTACTGGAGGAATATGTTCCCTTCTGCTCCTGGGAGACTAATGAGATTTCATTTTCCTTAAGTACCTAATAATAAAGTCAGGGCAAGCTGATCCTTCTAAGAGCCCTAAGCTCAGCCCCTGCTTGGTAAGGCCAGGACACCAACCCCCAGCTCTGAGTACCTCACTGGCAACACAGCCACTCTCCAAGGACAGTCTCTGTACCTCAGCCAAATGGGTTCTAAGTGGGGCTCCGGCCACAGAAGTTTAATAGGCTGGGGAAGATGGGTTGGGAAAGGCTCATTAGGTCTTATTTAGCCCAGCCTCCGAGGGAGCACAGAGGACTCCTTCCCGGCAGCATCTCCTCTGGGATAGTGGTTCCCAAATGGAGTTTGGGAAGCAGCCATTGTGTATAAAGGATTCAATGGCACCAAAATACATCTCTAGAGAAGGGATAAAAGGGGGAGGGGGATTGGGGAGAAGTGGGGGATTGGTGAGTAGAGAGGACAGAGTACCCTAATCACTGGATCATAGATCCAGGGCTGGAAAGAAGCTTGGAGGTCATTGAATACAATTCCCTCGTGTTACAGATAAGGACACTGAGGCCCAGGGATGTCATATCTCTATTCCCCCCCCCCCCCCGCAACTATCCCCTGCCCTTGCTTGATCTTGTGAAACTGAGGTCCAAAGAAACCATGGTCAAGGTCACACATTAAGTGACCGAGTCAGCTAAAGGGCAGCACTTGAGAACCTAGGGAGCCACACGTGGCCTTGAGGCTGCTGGTTCTCCACCCCTGATCTAGCCCAACCCTCTTCATTCTGAAGCTAAGGAAACCTAGTAAGAAAGTAAATTGTCCAAGATGACTATTCCTGCCTTCCTTGCACCATCCTCCCAGCTTCTAGGAGTGAAATAAATTAGACAACTCCCTGGAGTGCCAACATCCAATATGCCTCTGCCTCCTCCTCCCTTTGAGAAGCTGAGTCCTTCCGTCATCTTAGGGAAAAGAGTTGGGAATTCTCAATAAGCCCAGCCCTCTGACCTGGCAAGCCAGTCCTGGCTCCATTCCTCTCTTCCACCGGAGGGGTAATAAGACTGAGATTGTTGTGCTCCCCAAGCCATATCAATAAGCCCTTGTAAAATATTAGAGATGTCTCAGAATCACATCTGCTCCAGGAGGAGGTTTTTAGATGTCTCATTTGCAATCCTATTCATGCTGGTAAATAAAAAGCCATTTCATTTAACTACTGTGCAGGATTGGGGGCTGAGAAAAAGAAAAAAAACCACTACCAAAGCCAGCCACAGAATTTAATCACGAAAGGTTTACATGAAAGGAAAGGAAGGGAAGAAAACCAGAATAGGATTTTTTAAACTTAAATGAGCACCATTAAAAAAATGCATTTTGGAAAGAGTCTGTCCTAGAATATAAACTTAGGGACAGGACTGACTGTCTTCTTCGTGTTCTCCAAGCTCGATGAAGGTTTAAAAAAAAAAACCCATTATTTGGCAAGGACAACAGACAGTGAGACCACAGTGTCCTTGACAAGTAGTAATATTGACTTATACATGGAAACCTTGACTCCACTCCTGGAGTAATTTCAGATTAGTGTTAGAGATCTTAAAGCATGTTTAGAACAGCAACAACTCCTGTTTGCTCAGTGTGAGAATGAAATGCACTAGGGATAAAGGTAAAGTCTTATGCATGAGTTCAAAGGATCAACTTGAGAAAAACAGGCTGAAAGAGGTATGGTAAGATATCGGTCTGCCTGGAGAGTTTAGTAAACTCTAAGCTCCATGTGATATGATAGCTAACAAAGCGAAGGCAAGCCTGGGCTGACTCCAGAGCAGTATAGCTTCTAGGCAGAGTGAACAGAAAGGCAGCATTGGAGTCAGGAAGATCTGGATTGAATTCCCTACTCTGACAAATACTGACTGTGTGACCCAAGGCAAACCTAGAAAACTTTCAGCATCCCTGATGCTGGGACATTATTCCTCCCCCATCCTACCTTCCCTATTGCCACTGAGGGCAACAACATCCTCCAGGTCCTCCAGACTCACAATCTAGGCGCCTGCCTGGACTCCTCGCTATCTCTCTCCAGGCCCCCTTCCCCCCACTGAAGTTGATGCCAAGGTCTGTCACTTTCAATTACACCCCCTTCTCTCCTTTGACATAGCCTCCAATGCAGGCCCTCATCACCCCATGCCTGGACTACCTTGCTAGCTTCTGGTGGGTCTGCCTGCCTGTCTCAAGTCTCTCCCCATTCCAACCCATCATCCAATCAGTCACCAGCGATTTTCCTAAAGCATAGGTCCAACCATGTCCCCTCCTCTCCCCACTCAGTAAATGAAGGAGATTCCCTGTTGCCTCTAGGAGTAAATACAAAATCCTCTTCCTGTTGTTCAAAGCCCTTTATAATTGGGTGCCCCCTCCCACCTCTCCAGCCTTCTTACACCTGATCCTCTGAAATACTCTTCGCTGCAGTGACCCTGGCCTCTGGGCTACTCCACCCTTTGGCTCTGGGCATTTTCTCTGAACCCCTCTCCCTCCTCACCCCTGCCTGGCTTTCCTGACTCCCACTAAGTCCTGACTAAAATCCTACCTTCTCCAAGCCCTCTTAATTCCAGGACCTTCATTATGTCCTCTTTATCCTTGCTTTGTGTATATTTGTTTGCATGCAGTCTCCCCCATTAGACTGCAAGCTCCCTGAGGTCAGGAATTGTCTTTGGCCTGTTTTTGTAGCCCCAGGCCTGGCACACAGTAGGCGCTTAATAACTAATTGTCTAATTGTCTGTTGTTGGAGGCACCACTGTCCTCCCCTCATCCTGTACCACAACCTCAGTGTGCACTTTCACTCCTGACTGTCAGCTCCTTCCTCCTTCAGTGTCTTCCAAGTACTTTAAACATCTTGTACGCATTTCCACGTTTGCATGTGGTCTCCCTCATTAGAATGTGAGCTCGTGGAAGAAAGAGGCCATGTTTTTGTCTTTTTTTTTGTATCCCCAACACTTAGCACAGTGCCTAACATAGAGTAAACGCTTACTAAATGCATGTGGACTGACTGCTGAATCTAAGGTTATACTTTGCCCAACAGCTGCCATCTAGTTAGAAGAGCAAATTTTTTCACTTTGCAGTGCTTTGGCCCACCACCAGTTTTTGTACAGCCTATGAGCTAAGAATGATTTTTATCTTTTTTAAATAAAGTTTTATTATTTTTTAAAATGTAAAAACCAATGAAGTCCAGACCAAAGTTCCAGACCAAAAAATAAGGAAATCTCACCGTTCCCTAGTCTGATCAGACTACTCCTTCAGTATGGTGCTCAGTTCTAGGCACCACATTTCAGGAGACAGGGAATAAGTATTTACAGGCCACCTACTATGTGACAAGCATGTTACAAAATTATGTCACTTGATCCTCCTCCCCCTGAGAGAAAGGTGCTATTTCCCTCATTTGACAGTTGAGGAAACTGAGGCAGAAGCTTAAGTGACTTGCCTATGGTTGCACAACTAACTAGTTTGCGTCTGAGACAGGACGTGGACCCAGGTCTTCCTGACTCCAGGCCCAGGGCTCTATCCAAGGGGCTACCAGCCGCTTCTAGAATGGAGGAGGCTCAAAAAGGATCTTGATAAACCAGGAAACATCCAGATGACCCAACCAGAATGGCTATTCAATTGAAAGAATGAGGGCTATTTAGCCTAGAGAAGACTTGAGAGGAGGAGGGGAGAAGCAAGAGAGCTGCTGGTGATTAAAAAGCTAGAAGAATCTGAGACATAGCAGATAGAGTCAGCAAGATCTGGGTTCAAGCCCTTCTAGGGAAAGGGAAAGGTGCCGGCTGTGACCTTGGCCAAAACACTCACAGTCCACCTTCTAAGACTCTCAGTTGAAGAGACTGATCTCCACTGGGAGATGGAATCTCCCCAGGAAAGATACTTAAACCTCCCTAGGCCTCAGTTGCCCACCTGTAAAGCAAAATGCCCCACACTTTGTCCTATGTCATTTGAAGAGTTGTCACATGGAAGAAGGAAGCAATTCTAGCTGTTCTCAAGGGGCAGAAGCAGGAACAATGTGTGGAAGTCACAAGCAGGGAAGCCTGGCCTTGCCATCAGGCCAAGCTTCCAAACACTGAAGGAAAGGCGTTTGACCTTGGATGCGCCATTTCACCTCTCAGGACTCTGGCTTCTTCATATCCAGAATGGGGGAGCTGGGTGGGAAGGTCTCCTTCCAGTGCTGCTGCTCTGGCTGCTCCACATGACTCTCATCCCCTTTCCTTCCCCGCGCAGATTCCTTTGATGAATGGTCTGCGCTCATACTCCTGCCAATGGATGGTTCTTCATGTGTTTATACTCACATCCTGTCTGCCCGGACTTCATCATGGGCTGGGGGGCAGGGGCCACATTTCTTTTTCTTTGTCTCTCCAGCCCAAGGCTGTCCCTCCCCAGAGCAAGGCTCAATAAATATTTCTTTATGATGATAAAACCTCATCACGGTACTGGAACAACATTCACAAAGATCGGTGACATCATTCTTGCCGAGCCAAATGGCTTTTTCTTCCAGCATCAGTTTTCTTGACTTCTCTGCAACTTGTCACAGCTCTGACCACCCTACCCTCTCCTGGAAACTCTCTGGCTGCGGCGACAGCTTATGTTCTCTCTGATTAATCTGCATTCCTCTGGCTGGCTCCTCTGCCTCTTTCCCCACTCACCACCCCCAACTTTTGGCTTTCTATATAGTTCAGTCCTTGGCACTTTCCTTCTCTGTCTCGACATCTTCTCCATCTGCTTTCATGATATCACCTTGAAATGGTTGGCTCTCCAATTCACACGGCTGATTTTGAGGTCCTGGCGGAGCTCCCTCTATCTCTTTTACTTATCCTTTTATCTTTTTTGAAGGTCCTACTTGGATTCCTACCATCACCATCTCCTCCAACCTAAGCTCGTCACTTTCCTCCTCCGACCAGGCCTCCCAGGCTCCCCTTCACTAGCTTGGTCAATGGCACCACCGAGGTCTCATCCTCTCTGGGGGCAACCCTGCTTCTCCTCACTGAATGATGAGTCCTATGAGATGCTTTCCATCTCCTGTATAAAGGACCACAGGCTTACAGATGTAGAGATGGAACAGACCTGTGCATCCCTTTGGTCCATCACTTCATTTTACAGCTGAGAAAACTGGGGCCCGGAAAGATGTGCCCAATATCATACAGGAAGAAAATGGGAGGATCTAATAAAGTAATAGCTGCATTTATACAGGGCCTACTATGTGCCAGGTACTGGGCTAAGCACTTGACAGAAATCTCATTTAATTCTCACAATAACCCTAGGAGACAGATGTTCTCATGCTCTCCATTCTGTAGATGAGGAAACTGAAGCAGAAGGAAATTAAGTGATTTGCCCAGGATCACACAGCTAGTAAGTTTGAGGCAGGATTTGAATTTAGGTCCTCTTGACTCCAAGTCCAGATCTCTGGGCACTCCGGTATCACCTAGCTGCCCCTAGATCTGAACTAGGTACTTTTATATCCACTATACCAGTGATGTCAAATTCAGATTGAAATAAGGATCTCAGGGGGTGGCTAGGTGACACAGTAAAAAGAGCACCATCCCTGGAGTCAAGAGGACCTGAGTTCAAATGCAGCCTCCAACACTTAACACAAAAACTAGCCCATGTGACCTTGAGCAAGTCACTTAACCCCAACTGCCCTCCAAAAAAAAAAAAAAAGAAGGGTCTCTAAATCATACAGAGCAATCCCTGCAGACTTACTTAGAAAACCACACATATGTAGATATGTACATGTATATTTTTTTTGTTAACACACCAACACATTAACATCAGAAACTTCATTTTAATCTGGCTCAGGCCACACTTGGGAACGCCCTGGGCTGCAGATTGCCCATGGCTATATGTCTGACGGGCTTTACACCAGGGGCCCTCCAAGAATGATTCTTCCTCTCCTTTCCTGCTCCTATCTGCTCCTGTCCAGACTCTCACAGGATCATAGGACTCAGAATTAGGAGGGACCTTAAAAAGCATTTTGTATAAACCCCGCACTTTTATCAGTGAATAAGCGAGCATTTATTACATGAAGGCTTTATTTCTGCAGCTCTCCTATGTGCCAGATGCTGCAATAGGTGCTGGGGATAGACAAAAGTGAAGTAGCCCCTGCCCTCTAGGGGCTTCCATTCAGTCAGAGAAGACAGCAGGTACACAGATCTACAAAAGAGGGCTGAGGTGAGTGTGATGGGGAGGGCAGGGGCAGCATAAAAGGCCTCATGTACAAGGTGGCTCTGGAAATGAGACCTGAAGGAGCCTTGTCCTTCTCAGAGGCACTGAGAGATCACCTTGTGTACATCCAGTAAGAGAGACATGATATAAATGGATGGGTGGATGGAGGGAGGGAGGGAGGGAGGGAAGGAGGGAGGGAGAGATGGAGGGAGGGAGGGATGGATGGATGGAGCATTTCTTAAGTACTTACTATGCTAACCACTGCACTAAGTGCTGGGGATACAATAGAAAAATAAGCTAGTCCCTGCCCTCAAGGAGCTCACATTCTAATAAGGGGGGGGGCAATACATATGGAAAGTTTCAGCTGCAGGTCAAATGAAAAAGTCCTATCGTCCTTAGGGTAGAGCAGCAAAATAGATGGTAATATCTCTTTATAGAAGTCATTTCCACTGATAAAATAGCAACAGTTTCTGATGTTGAACTGACTGAGTCAGACAGGAAGGAGAAACAACAGAAAACAGTATCAACAAAAGGGAACTATGGTGCAGAGAGGTGAAGTCCGCTGCCCTGCATCCCAAGGGAAGGATTCCAGCTTCTCCAGATTCAAATCAGCTCCTTCTGCCTCCAAATCCAATCTTCCTCCCACGGCATGCCATGGCTCCCCTCCGTCCCTTGCTCTGACTATTCCGATAGCCTGTAAGTTACCTCCTGCCTCCAATCCATCCTGCAAACAGCTGTCAGTTTCATCTTTGTGGCTTTCTTGACACTCTCCTACTCATAACTCTTCAGTGGCTCCCTATCAACCATTTCTGCAATATCATTTTAACTTCTTTGTACAGTGTTATCTAGGAAGGCATAATGGATGGGAATAATGGATAGGAAAGCTTGACTTGAAATCAAGGAAGCCTGGGCTCAAATCCTGCCTCAGAGACTTGTGAGCTATGTGACCTTGGGTAAGCCACTAAATGTCAATTTCTCCATTTGTGAAAATGAGGGATGATGATGATGATGATGATGTTTACCTTCCTGGATGACTGTTTTTTTTGTATCACATAAGATAGTTTGTGTAAAGTATTTTGCAAACCTTTAAGGGTTGCAAAGTTTGAACAACCATGCTTATTACTCTGTCCCAAACCACCTCCCTGTGCAGTTGCCATGCTGGTCTCCTTGAAGCCTCCCTACCATGAGCCAGGCTTCCATATTCCTGTTCAATATAACCATCCTTCCAGCTCCACCTCAGGTCCTAACCTCAGGCAGCCTTCTCGGGCCATCCCACCTCACATGCTCGCCTTTCATTATCTGTACTTATCATTCTGGCAATTAATCATCTACTGCCCTGTATGTTTATGTCTTGTTTCCTAAATTAGATTTAGAAGCAGCTTGAGCTGAGAGACTTGCCACCCAGCAGTGCCCAGTGGGTATGTGATAAATTTTCTGCAAAGTGAGCTGTACTGAGCCCCAAACCTGAACAGAACTCAGTTTGGAAGGGGAAAGAAAAGAGCATCCCAGGCATCCTTTATGGGTCCTCAACAGCCGGAGGCAAAAAGCGAACATGTAACATGACCCCCACAGGGCTTTTTGTGGAACTCACTCATCACTCATTCCATCTGGGGTTTGTCAGATGCCTGAATTAAGTGGGGGAAGAGTCAGAGAAATCAGACTGTGAAATCTGGGTGAGTAAGCCCATTACGTTTGGGGAGCACATGGCTTTGATTGGGGAAATCTGGGATTCCACTGGGAGCTCTCTGGCAGCTTCTCATCTGAGTGTCCTCTTCAGCCTGGACCATCGGTTGTCCCAAGAGAACCTGTAAATGCAGTGACCTTAACAAGATAAGCCCTGGACTCATGGATTTTCCATTCTGACTGTCCCTCCTGGAGCCATCGACTCTGTGTCCCTGACTGGCTTTGACTGAAGAGCCACTGGAGAATGCTAGAGCAGTGCCATGGGACAGGGGGCCCTGGACACCGCCAGGAATGGAAAACATAATGAATGACATTCATGAAGCAATGAAAAAGTGCACACAATCCTACGGCTGGTTAAGGTTTGCAGAACACTTCAGGCCTATTCTCTCATTTCAATCCACCAAGAATCAGCCAATATTGATTTAGGGTTAGACTATCTTCCACATACTGTGCTTCAGGATACTTGTCCCTGCTCTCAAGGAGCTCACATTCTAATGGGAGAGAACATCTGAGTCTTGCAACTTGGCGATGTAGGTGCTATTGCTGATTGGGGTATAGATAAAGAAACAGGCTCAGAGCAGATCAGTGACTTGCCCGGGGTCACAAGGCTAGGTCCTGTCTCAGGAGGGATATGAGCCCATCCTCCTGTCTCCAGGTGGAACTCTCCACTTCACAGAGATGGTTTGTCCCAGCCATCTTCCTCCTGACAGCTGGACCTTAGGAGATGTTTCCCAGAGGAGCTAAGCCACTTCCTGCCCCGGGGCCAGGCAGTCCTGACCAGTGAGGTCTCTGACCTCACCAGCCCCAAACCTCAGCCCTCATTGTTCTTCCATACCACCTCATCTGGATTTTTCCCCCACCTTCTAGCTCTTACTCCCATCCCAGTCATAAAATCAAAAGGACCACTGCTTCTGGAAAGGGCATCTCAAGTCAACTACCTTGCGGTGCTAATCAATACTCCAATGACTTGAAGCCAAACCAAGACCAGACCAGACCAAAGCACCCCTCCATAGCAGTCACCCTAGTCCTGTTACATCTGCTTATAGAATGTAAGCTCCTTGAGAGCAGGAGCTATCTTTGCTTTGTATTCATATCCCCAGAGCTTAGCCCAGTGCCTGGCCCAGCAGAGGCACTTAATAAATGCTTTTTCATTCATTCATTTTATACATCCATGCCCAGACAGTTGCTGAGAATACTCCTTTCCCTAGGATGCCTACAGACCCACTGTGAAACATGTCATTGGAGGGACTCTCTCCAGTTAGACAAGGGTAAGGATAACTTGTTTGGCTATTAGCGCGCACATGCACGCACACACACACACACGCATGCACACACACACAGACATGATACTTGATTCCTGATTCCTAATTCACATCAGCTGATGACCCAGTGGAAAGCCTTCCACACACACCAGGAAGTTATACGTGGGGCCAGAGAGGCCAGGAATTATCTAGGTCCTTCTGGTGAGTTGGTAGGTACAAAGCTGGGTCTCAGCTCAGCTCAACTAAATTTCAGCGCTGGCAGGAGATGCTATGACCAAATGAGCAATGTCATGAAACAGCTTTGGGTGAGACTTCAGGTCTGGTCCCCAGGTGTCCCAGAGACCTTATCACAACACTTGGTTGACTTCTTTTTGGGAAAACATTGGTCACCATTTAATGCCTTTCTACTTGTGGTCTCCAAGCACACACATACACTCAGGAAGGCAACAGGATGTCTTAGAAGTAACAGCCAATAAGTCAGGAGTCTTGGGTCCTAGTCTGGCTCTATCAGTGACTCCAGGGATGAGCCTGAGCAGCAAGATTCAGAGCTGGAAATGACCTTGGAGTCTCACCCTCTCATGTTACAAATGAGGAGACCGAGGCCCAGGGAAATGACTTGACCGAGGTGACACAAGTAGTAATGGGAAAAGTGTCATCTGAAGCCAGGTCCTCGGGCTCCAAATCCACCACACCACGCTGCCCCTGAGAGGTAGATGGTAGCAGTGGTATTTGGCAGTTAGGTGTTCAGCCCGAAGGTTCTAATCTCTCAGGTACTTGCTAGGTGGTACAGTGGACAGAGGGTCAGGCCTAGAGCCAGGAAGGCCTGAATTCAAATCTTACTTGCTACGTGACCCTGGGCAAGTCACAAGCCCTTTTGGCCTCAGTTTTCTCACCTGTAAAATGGAGATAATAATTGCCCCTCCCTCCCAGGGTTAATGTGCAGATCAAATGAGTTAATAATTAGAAAGTGCTTAGCACAGTGCTGGGCACAGAGTAGGGACTGTATAAATGTTAGTTCTTATTTCCTCCCAGCCGGTTTGTAAACTCTGTGACTGCAGGGACTGAATCTAACCCAATCTTTAAACACTCTCTCACAGAGCTCCTCACTCCTTGAGGGCAGGAACCTTTTCCTTTGGTGTTTGTAACCACAGCAACAGCACCCAGACCAGTGCCCCACACATAGTAGGTACTTAATAAATGCTTAGTGGATTGGCACAGATAGTAGGATTATGTTTAATTGATAAAAATTACAATTCTACCTTAATTTACCTACTCAGCGCTGTATCAATCAAATGATGAAAAGTTTTTTTTTTTAGAGCTAGAAAAAAGAATATCAAAATTCACCTGGAAGAACAAAAGGACCAGAATATCAAGGGAATTAATGAAAAGAAATGCAAGGGAAGGCAGCCTAGCCACACCAGATCTTAAATTGCACTATAAAGCAGCAGGCATCAAAACTACTTGGTACTGGCTGAGGAATAGAAGGGTAGATCAGTGGAACAGGCACACAAGACACAGCAGTCAGTGATTATAGCAATGATTGATTATGTAAATTTGGTAAACCCAAAGAGTCCAGCTTCTGGGATAAGAACACACTGTTGGATAAAAATTGCTGGGAAAATTGGAAAATAGTATGGCAGAAACTGGGTGGAGACCAACGTCCGACACCATATACCAGAATAAAATCCAAATGGGTACATGATCTAGGTATAAAAGCTGATACTATAAACAAATTAGGAGACCAAGGAATAGCTTATCTATCAGATTTGTGGAGAATGGAGGAATTTATGATCAAACAAGAGATAGAGAACATTATGAAATGCAAAGTGGATAATTTTGATTACATTAAATTGAAAAGTTTTTGCACAAACAAAGCCGACGCAACCAAGTTACAACCAGTGTCTGATAAAGGCCTCATTTCTAAACTATATAGAGAACTGAGTCAAATTTACAAGAATACAAGTCATTCCTCAATTGATTAATGGTCAAAGGATATGAACAGGCAATTTTCAGAGGAAAAAATTAAAGATATCTATAGTCATATGAAAAAATGCTCTAACTCACTATTGATTAGAGAGATGCAAATCAAAACAATTCTGGGGTACCACATCTCACCAGTCAGATTGGCTGAGATGACAAAACAGGAAAATGACAAATGCTGGAGAGGATATGGAAAAGCTGGAACACTAACGCATTGTTGGTGGAGCTGTGAACTGATACAACCATTCTGGAGAGCAATCTGGAACTATGCTCAAAGGGCTATAAAAATGTGCAGACCTTTTGACCCAGTAATACCACTTCTAGGGCTATATCCCAAAGAAATCACACAAGTGGGAGAAGGCCCCGTATGTACAAAATATTTATAGCAGCTCTTTTTTTGTGCTGGTGCAGAATTGGAAATCAAGGGGATGCCCATCAATTGGGGAATGGCTAAACATTCTGTGGTCTATGAATGTAATGGAATACTGTCATGCTATAAGAAATGAGGAGCAGACGGACTTCATAATAGCCTGGAGAGACTTATATAAATTGATGCTGAGTGAGGGGAACAGAACCAGGAGAGCTTTGTACACAATGACAGACACAGCGTGTGTGTGATGACTTTGATAGACTGGGCTCCTCTCAGCAATGCAAGCTTATAAGACAATTCCAAAAGACTCATGACAGAAAGGGCTGTCCACATCCAAGAATTACAGTGTGAATGCAGATTGAAGCAAACTACTTGCTGTCCTTTTTTTTTGCTTTGCTCCTTCTTTCTTGTTGTTCACTCCATTGGTTATAATTCTTCTTTACAACTTAACTAATGTTTAATGTGAAGGTATTTGTAGAACCTATATTGGACTGATGCTGCTGTGGCAAGGGAAGAGAGGTGGAAGGGGGTAGAGGGAGGGGGAGAAAATTTGGAACTCAAGAGATTGTGGAACTGAATGTTGTAAACTAAAAGCAAATTTAAAAAATAAATTAAAGGGGGGCGGAGCCAAGATGGTGGCATAGAAGCAGCAAAGTTTCGCAGCTCCCACACAGCCACCCCAAATATGCATAAAATATGACTCTAAACACATTTTAGGGCTCCCAAACTCACAAAAATACAGAAAACACATTTCTTGCTGAAGGCAGCTCGGCAGGAGGGGCTCATCTCAGCAGGTCGGGAGCCAAGGCCAGCCCAGCCCCGAACCAAAACCGCAGCCAGCCCCAGGGTGATCAGGAGGAGCCAAGCGGCAGTGTGAGTCTACCCCAGAGAACAGATCTACAGCACCTGGAGCAATCTCCACATCTATCAAGCCAGGACTAGAAAAGGTCAGTGAAAGTCAAGCTTTCAAGTTAAATTTGGGGGAGGAAAAGCCGATCTGCCCCCAGGGCAAGGAAGCGGGGGGGAATGGCAGGGTCTGCTGCAACCAGCAACTGCCTCCACGGGGCTGCTTCAGAGCTCCTGGCCTGC
>CM053601.1:175456878-175510413 GCA_028646575.1 Pseudocheirus occidentalis | reverse complement strand
TAGGTGGCGCAGTGAATAGAGCACTGGCCTTGGAGTCAGGAGGACCTGAGTTCAAATCCGGCCTCAGACACTTAACACAAAAAACTAGCCGTGTGACCTTGGGCAAGTCACTTAACCCCAACTGCCCTCCAAAAAAAAAAAAAGCAAAAAAAAAAAGAGAGAGAGCAGATCAGGGGAGGGGCTTCACAGTGGGATCGCTGTTTTGGGGTTGGGGGTAGGGGAAAGACGGGGAGAAAATTTGTAACTCAAAAAAATCTCATGGAAATGAATGATGTAAACAAGAAAACAAATAAAAATTTATATTAAAAGAAGAAAAATAAATAAATTAAAAATAAAAAAGTACACACCCTTTGACCCAGCAATACCATTTCTAGGGCTGAATCCCAAAGAGATTATAAAAATGGACCCACGTGTACAAAAATATTTAAAGCAGCTCCTTTTGTGGTGACCAAGAACTGGAAATTGAGGGGTTGCCCATCAATGGGGGAAGGGCTAAACAAGTTGTGGTATATGAATGTAATGGAATACTATTGTGCTGTAAGAAATGATGAACAGGTGAACTTCAGAGAAACCTGGAAAGATTTATATGAACTGATGCTGAGTGAGGGGAGCAGAATCAGGAGAACTTTGTGCAATGACCAACTTTGACAGGCTTAGCCCTTCTCAGCAATGCAAAGACCTAAGACAATTCCAAAGGACTCATGATGGAAAATGCCATCCACACCCAGAGAAAGAACCATGGAGTCAGAATGCAGTGAAGCAGACTCTTCTTTTTTGTATTGTTTTCTTTTGGTATTTTTTTCTCATAGTTTTCCCATTTGCTACAATTCCATGCAAAATGACTAATGTGAACATGTGTTTAATAGGAATATATGTGTAGAGCCCTTATCAGATTGCAAGCAGTCTTGGGGAAGGGAAGAAGAGCAAATTTAAAACTTATGGAAGTGAATGTTAAAAACTAAAAATAAATAATTTAATAAAAAATAAAGTATATATTTAATTGAAAAATCTCTAGGCTCAATTTCTTCCCAGCCTTCCCTCTTATCCCAGATCAAAAGAGTCTCAAATAAAATTGCTTGGATTGGCCTTGAACTTGAACTCTAAATATCTGGCATCACATTCTGAGGAAGATGCTGCTTCAGCTGAATTTCTAGGCCAAACCAGAGGGTGCTTTTCCTGAGGAAAAAACTCATGGAGTGCTATTTGTGAGCAGAAATATTTTTGTTTGGATGCGATTTTGGCAGAGATCTGGGCTATTTTTCTGTTGTGGAGCCTTGGGTCTGAGCTCTGTACGGCCCCTCTGGCCTGCGCTTTGGCAAAATTGCCTGAGAACCTGCCCCCAAATCCAGAGATCAGCCAGTGTATCTACAGGTCGTGCATCCTGCTCCAGCTAAAATCCCTCATTCTTTCAAATCATGGGTACAGACTTTTGGTGGGCAAGCCAACTAACCCTTTGCCCCTAGCTTTGTGGAAAGTTATAGTTGGTCAGTCAAGTCAGTAAGCATTTGTTAAGAAGCCAGGAACTGTGCTAAGTGCTAGGGACACAGAGAACAGAAAAGAGAAAAGCTCCCGGCCTCTTGGAGCTTTATTCTAAGCAGGAGGAGAACATACAAGCAACTAGGCACAAACCAGATATCTACCAAGGTGAAGGCGGGCAGCCTTGGAGAAGGAGACTGGGAAAGGTCTCCTGTAGAAGGCAGAATCTGGGAGGAGGAGAGCACTCCGGGCTTCAGGGACAGCTAGGACAAAGGCAGGGCATTTGGAGATGGAGCATCATGGGTGAAGAATGGTTTCACCCACTTTCTGGCCAGAGAGAAAAGATGGTAACCTGGGTCACCTGCGAGGAGACCAGAGTCACACAGTGTCTGAAGTCGGGTTTGAACTCAGGGTTTCCTGACTCCTGGTCCAGCACTCTGCACTATGGCACCACCAGCTGCCCTTCTTAAGCAGTCACTATGTCCCACACATTGGATGAAACCCAGTCTGGGAAGATAGAAAAGTGTTGGGGGAAAGATAATGAGTTTAGTTTTGGACTGGTTGTGTTTAAGATGTCTACAAGTTCAAGATGTCTAATAGGCAGCTGGCATGGGCAGCTAAGTGGTACAGAGTACAGAATGCCAGGTTCATCTTCCTGAGTTCAAATTGGGCCCCAGACACCAGCTGTGTGACTCTGGCCAAGTCACTTAACCCTGTATGCCTCAGTTTCCTCATCTGTAAAACGAGCCAGAGAAGGAAACGGCAAACCACTTCAGAATCTTTGCCAAGAAAACCCCAAATGGGTCACAAAAAGTCAGACATGACCAAAATGGTTGACAGCAAAATAGGCGGACGTGTCTGTGTGTGTGTGTGTGTGTGTGTGTGTGTGAGAGAGAGAGAGAGAGAGAAAGAGGGAGAGAGGAAGAGAGAAGGAGACAGAGAGACAGAGGGAGAGACAGAGACAGACAGAGACAGAGAGAATGGTAAGCCCTGACTTACATGGGAACTTCTTCGTTTGAAAGCTCGCTCTCTAAGCAGATCAGTAACTCCTTAGAGATCTGTGATCTTAGAGGATGGTTTGGGGGCGATGAGAAGTGAAATTCCTCACCCCTCTACGCAGCACTCTTATTTCCTGATAACTCCTGCACAAACCCACAGTCCCAGCCAGGCTCCTGTGCTCTCACTCTTTCTCTGTCCTCTCCCCTCCCCACCATCCACCTTCCCCATTATTACCCCTTGGTGCCCATTTTCATAGCCTGGAAGGAACATCCCAGCTGTCATCCCAGACAACATCCCAGCTCCTCCACTGAGTCTTCTTCCCAATAGGCACGAATGTAGGATCCAATGGAAAAAAAAAACCCACTTCCAAAGCTCTCCCTATGGAAGAAGCATTGTGCTAAGTAATTTTCTATTCAAATAGAAAGGCAAAACCAGTCACCGCGCTGAAGGCACTCACATTCAACAGAAGAGATGAATACCCATAGGAGGTTTCAGCTACAAGTGACAAGGTCCCAAGGTCACTGCTGATGTTTGTACTTCATTCTCCAAGAGGACCAAGACATCAGGAAGGTGATGTCACAACTTGCAAGTGAATTAAATCTAAGCGAGGCTGGGCTGTGCAAGGTCACTAGCCCCACTTTGTTCTCTGCAGCCATTTGGGTCCAGTGGCGAGACAGAGAGCAGGATGATGGGAGACGCTCTCCCACAAGGTCATTAGAGTACAGGAGGGAAGCAGATGGAGTCTCTCTTTCTTCATGCCCTTTCTGCCATAAAATCAAAGCTGTTCCTGATTGCTGAACCATCGATAGAGCCAAGCGCTTAGGTGGAACCTTTTGATCCTGGGTCATCAGTGGCTGCCGTGGTTGGGTTCTGGCAACTTGACTGTCTCCTGCACAATGTGAGGGGAGGTGGCGGTGGCAATGGCTTTGCTCCCTGCCACAGGTCACCAACCTGGCTCTCCCCTGATCAGGACGCCTTGCTGCTGAAGCTATTTGGGCCCATGAATAAGTGCTCTGCCTCCAACCTTCACAGCTTTATTTCCTATAATCATTCTTGGCATCGATAGTCCTGATTTTCTTATCGTCAATATTCTCAACAAGGACAAGCTGCAAGGTGTGATGGCTACAAGGGTCGGCCTGCAGGTCAGGAAGACCTAGATTTGGGTCCTGTCTCTGATAAAAGCTATGTGACCGTGGGCAGATAGTTTAATCCCTCACAATATTCTTTCACATTACCCAATTGATAAATGGTCAAAGGATATCGACAGGCAGTTTTCAGAGGAAGAAATTAAAGCTATCTATAGTCACATGAAAAAATTCTCTAAATTACTATCAACTAGAGAGATGCAAATAAAAACATCTCTGAGGTACCACATCTTACCTACCAGATTGGCTAACATGATAAAATGGAAAAATGATAAATATTGGAGAAGATGTGGAAAAGTTGGGACACTAACACATTGCAGGTGGAGTTGTGAGCTGATCCAACCACTCTGGAGAGCAATTAGGAACTATGCCCAAAGGGCTATAAAAATGTGCACTCCCTTTGACTTCTAGAGCTGTATCCCAAAAAGATCATAAAAATGGGAAAGGGACCCACATATACAAAAATATTTATAGCAGCTCTTTCTGTGGTGATCAAGAATTGAAAATTGAAGGAATGCCTATCAACTGGGAAATGGTTGAATAAGTTCTGGTATGTGAATGTAATAGAATACTATTGTGCTATAAGAAATGATGAGCAAGCTGACTTCAGAAAAACATGTAAAGACTTATATGAACTGATGCTGAGTGAAGTGAGCAGAACCAGGAGAACCCTGTACACAGTAACAGCCACAGTGCTTGGTGACTGATTTTGATAGACTTAGCCTTTTTCAGCAATGCAAGGACCTAAAAAATGCCATCCACATCCAGAGAAAGAATTATGGAGTCTGAATGCAGAGCAAAGAAGACTATTTTCTTTTTTTTTGCTTTGTTTTCTTTCTCATGGCTTCTCTCATTTGTAGTAATTCTTCTATTCAACATGACTAATGTAAAAATAGGAATGTTTAATAGGAATCTATATGTAGAGCCCATATCAGATAGCAAGTCATCTTGGGGAGGGAGGGGGAAAAAATTTAAAACTTATGGAAATGAATGCTGAAAACTAAAAATGAATAAATTAACTTAAAAAAAAGAATATTCTATCAGTTGGTAAATTGTAGCTCCACAGTGATAGGAGTTAACACACCAGGAACTCTAGACGTTGCTGAAAATCACACATTTGAACCAAAACCGTACAATGAATGAGAAGCAAACTTACATTCCTATGGTATTTAGGCTCTACAAAGTCCTTTCCTCACAAGGCTATAATGTAGACCATGAGAGTATTATTGCCTCCGTCTTAGACTGGTGTAGACAGAGACTGAGAAGTCTGTAGTTACCCAAGGAGACACACTTCAAAATGGCAAGGCCAGGAATCCTGCTGAAGGTTCCTGACTCCAAGGCCAACGTTCTTTGCCTTAGGCCAATCAGAGGGCCTCTCTTCCAGGCACATGGAATCTCTATAATTCAGGGACATAGCCTGTACTTTATCCCCCCACTGCTGGGGAGGAGTTCAATCAATAACTTTTGATGGCTAAAATCCAATCAACATTTGTGAAGTGCACATGTATAGAGGGATGGACTAGGTACTGTAGAAGACTCAAAGCTTCGGTAATACATGGCTCCAAGAGATATGTTTTATATCTCTTCATATCTCATGAAAGTGCAGAAAGTGCTCCCAGAGGCTGTTAGGAGTCAGAGCTGAGGGGATCCTGGACATGGAGTCCAACTCCTTCATTTTACAGAAGAGGAAACAAAGTGGAGACGAGCTTGGCCAGGGTCTTAGGGGAGGACAGTGCTAGATCCCAGGTGTCCTGGTTCCAAGTATGGTGCTCCTCTTTTCCTCTGACTCCCTTTCTTCCCAGGATTTTTCCTTCCATGCCAGAAGCTGGGCTGGGGCAGTGAGGGAGTCCTTGAGGTGAGGGCAAAAGGTAGAGCCCAATGAACAAAGACTTTGGAGCAGAGCTCGGGGTTAAGGAAGGAGACTTCTCTGACCCTGCATTGCTGCCAGATTTATGACAGAGGCATGAGAAGAATTAGGAAAGGCTTCCTGGAGGAAAGGGCATTTGAACTTTAAAGTATAGGTAAGAACTGTGGTGGGGAAGAGCAGGGGGAGAGGGCATCCCAGGCACAGGGAACGATATGAGCAAAGGTCTGGAAGTAGAAAAGTAGCATGCTCACAAGACAGAGAGCAGTCCGGGCTGGCTTTAGCAGAAAGTCAGCCAAAAAGCACTTACTATGTGCCCTACACAGGGCATGATACTAAGTTCTGGGGATACAAAGACAGGCAAAAACATGGTCTCTGCCCTCAAAGTGCTTACACTCTGTGTGAGAGAGAAGTATGAGATAAGGCAGCAAAGGAGTGTTAAGAGTGGGTACCGAGCATGGGTTTTGGGCGTCACTTGACCAGCAAGAGGGAGCACTGGAGAGTTTCTGAAGGCAGGGTTGGCCCCCCCAGGCCTAGGTGTGGGCAAAGGTGGTTGACCGAGTGAAAAACAACTGTGCTCCTGCTGCAGACAGGGAGGCCTGGGGCCATATCCGTCCTCCTTCAGGACCCACCTGCAGCACAAGGACCTGGGATGCAGTTCTTGAGGGGGGTAAGTTGGCTTCCCTTCCTGCAAAAAGAAAGGTTTTGAGCAGACCGAGCCCTGAAAAGGCAGCAAGCCTCCTTCGCTACTCTGGAGGTCTTTGTGCAATTAGTTGCCTGAGCGTTCATCAAAGCTCTTCTGTAGCAGGTGGGTAACTGTGACTTGATCCAAGGGCACTTGGAAGCCTAACTCTGCCCACTGCTTCCCTTATATTCCTCACACACCACCCCTCCCCTTTCATGCCTCCATGCCAGCTTCAACTGTGGTCCATTCCACGACTGTGGTCCATTTCATGGTCTCTCCACTAGCTCACCAGGGAAGGCAGAGATGGCTGCTTCCTGCTAATGATAGACCGTGGGGGTTCACTCATTTGCTCCTGAGCAGAGTATAAATCCTGCCCACTCTTCTCACAGCTCCCAAGGCTGCCATGTTACAGTGGGGCAGGGGAGAGTAGGAAGGTTCCTGGTAATGCTGCTGTACTCTGGGGGCCCCCCAATAGAGATAAGGATGCAAGGGGGCTCAATCAGGAAGAGTCAGAACTAATCTGGGTTGGGGCTCATGCAAAATTCCCACTCCAGGATGGAGAGAGGGTAGCTGATAAACTGAGCCTGGCTTTAGGTCCCCATGGGGCTGGGGACCCCAGAGGTGCAGGTCCCCTTCCCTCCTTGTTTTCCTGCTCTTCTGTATTTCCCCCAAGACACACTTAGCTGGTAAATATCCATGGAGGGGGCAGGCTGGCATACCCAGCCAGGCACTGGGGGCCAAGGAAGCTTCCTGAACAGTAAACAGATCTAACCATGATTCCAGAGAACAGATGCTAAAGCACACTGCCCGCTTCCTGACAGAGGTGTCATGGACTCCAGACCCAGAATGAGTCAGACATTTTGGGGCATGGCCAATGAAGGCATCGCTTTGTTTAATGGCATATTTGCTACAAGGATTTTTACCTCCTGTTCTGGAAGGGGTGTGCAGCACGTGAGAGAGAAAAAAAACATTTCTTAACTGCCACAAAAAGCCAAATTTAATAGCAAACAGGTCTCTATGTACATAAATGTAAAGCTTTAGATTTATAGTCTGAGGCACTGCGTTCAAATCCTATCTCTGATAATTATTAGTTATGTGACATTGTTATTTGAGTCATTTCAGTTGTGCCCAACTTTTTGTGACCTAATTTGGAGTTTTCTTGGCAAAGACACTGGAGTGGTTTGCCATTTTCTTCTCCAGATCATTTTACAGATGAGGACATCGAGGCAAAGAGAGCTAGGTGACTTGTCCAGGGCCACACAGCTGGCAAGTGTCTGAGGCCAGATTTGAACTCAGGAAGATGTCTTCCTGACTCCAGGCCCAGCACTCTCTGCACTGTGGTGCCCCTCTAGTTGCCCTCTGTGAGACACTGGGCAAGTTATTAAATCCCTCTGGGCCTTGGATGCCTCATCTGAAAAAGGGGAGAGGTCTAGACTCAGCGGCC
Source organism: Pseudocheirus occidentalis (assembly GCA_028646575.1). NCBI lineage: Eukaryota > Metazoa > Chordata > Mammalia > Diprotodontia > Pseudocheiridae > Pseudocheirus > Pseudocheirus occidentalis. The sequence continues at coordinate 175,502,800 of CM053601.1, read as the reverse complement.
TCTCAGGTTCCTTCACCTGAAGGATGACCAAACACTTTCTACACATGCTCTCCTCTGATCCCCACAACGGCCTGTGAAGTATGTGCCGTACTTACTATCTCCAGTCTTAATAAGGAAACTGAGTCCCACCAGCAGTGTTTGAGGCTCATCCAAGGGAGGCTCACCTTTTTTAAAAGGGTGGTACCATTCAATAGTATCTATTTCCATCACGATTCTCCCCCACTTCCCCCTTGTGCCCTCTCTGCCTCTCCTTTTTCCTGTTTTCCCCTAACTCAACTCTACAACCAAAACAACCCAGCCCAGTCACAGGCCTCCTTGTAGCCATTTCTAATGGGTTTTTAGAACACAATACAGAACTGAAAACAGGTGTAACTGATGAGCATCTGACTGACATCCCTAGATAGGCAGAGAGGCTGGCTTTGTGTGGCAGGAGGCACAGACGGGAAATTCCTCCTAAAGCTATGGAATTTGAATGAAAAGAAAAAAAAACATAATTACAGACAGTGGGTCAGTTCTGGGGAGGAGGGTATTGATGAAACCATGAATAAGTGAAGATTCAGACAAATAAAACACATCACGATGGAAACAGGCTTTATAAGAGAAAAATAAAGCCACCCAAGCTTCTAACTCTACACTCTAAGTGTTTATGACCAGAAAAGGCAAAGCAGGGTTGCTACGGCCAAGTGAAAGCTGCCGAGAAGCCAGGGGGCCATGCTTAGCGGCAGGGATGCTTCGCATTTTTCATAACTTTCTCCATATCCTCCCCCATCTGCAGCCTCCCATGTTACAAGATGCTCCATCTACAGCTGGTCCAAGAGATCATTCACTCCCTCAGTGAGTCAAGATGTCAGGATAAGGCACAGCTTCATGCTGGTTCTAGGGACGGGGCAAAAGGAGGATTCAACACAGCACAGAAAAATGCTTAATAAGTATGAGCTGATGAGTAGTCATGGATGGCTAAAACCCCCCTTGACTTCAGTAACGGCCGCAGCATCTGCTGATGGAAGGGACTGTAAGCGAGGAATAGGCACTGTTACTATTTCCCAGTGGGTACATCATGCCCACCAGTAGAATGTAAGCTCTCTGAGGTCAAGGGACTACCTTGTTTGTTTCTCTCTCTCTAGCAACTACTACAGGACTTTGCAGATTTTTAAATTTTATTAAACTATTATTAAATGAATGACATTTAATAAATTCTGATTGAATTGGGATACTTTGGGACCTGAAGATGGACTCAGGGTTACAGGACCCAGGATTCCTCAGGTAATTGTGTTACAGAGGAATGAAATGTCTGATATCTATAATATAAACAGAGAGCCAGATGGCAGGGAATGGATGGTGGGAAGCAAATCCTTGTGTATTCTGGCAAGGGAAGAACAATGAAAAGTTGGGAAACACTGCTCAGAGTTGATTCACTGAAAAAGTGGGGATTAAAAAGAGCAAGAAATGACTTTTCAGATCTATTTAGAGGGAAAGTATTAGTGAAGGAATAAGGGATGGGGAGCATCACAAAAGATAGGATGAACAATATTGATTGCATAAAATTACAAAGGTTTTGCACAAACAAAATCAATGCAGTTAAAATTAGAAAGGAAATAGGTACCTAGAGAAAAAATCTTTGCAGAAAGTTTTACTGAAAAGGCTTTCAATTCTAAGATGTATAAGGAATTGGTTCGATTCTAGACAGTCAATAACCATTTATTTAATACCCACTATCAGCCAGGCAATATGTAAAGAGCTAGGGATACAAAGAGAGACAAAGATGGCCCCTACAGTGTAGGACATCACAACCTAAGTGGGGGAGACAACAAACAAATACGTACAAACAAGTTAATATAGGATAAACAGGAAATGAGAGAAAAGGCACTAAAATTAAGGGGAGGGCGTTGGAAAAGGCATCTGGTAGATGAGATTTTAGTTGGGAAGGAAGAGGAGCTGAGAGAGAACCCTGAGGGACATCTATGGTCAGAGGGTGTGCTCTAGATGGGGATCTAGCAAAGGCAGGGGAGTGAGAGTCAGATAGGTAGGAGGAGACCCTGGAGAGAGAGAGAGATCAGTGTCCCAAAAACCTAGAGAGAAATCAGCAGGGTCATAGGGGTGAAGAGAGGTCAAGGAGGAGGAGGACTGAGAGAAGGCCATTGGATTTCGCAGTTAAGATATCACTGGTAACTTTGGAGAAGGCAATTTCAGTGAAATGATGAGGCTGGAAGCCAGATTGTAAAGGATTAAGAAGAGAGGAGTGTGGAGGCATCTGCTGCAGACAGCCTTTTTCAAGGTGTTTAACTACAAAAGGCAAATGAGATATGGAACGGTAATTAGCTAGGAGGAAAAGATCAAGCGAGGATCTTTTGAAGATAGGGGAGACATGGGGATGTTTGTAAGCAGTAGGGAATGATTTGGTAGAAAGGGACTCAAATGAGAGAGTGGACAAAACCAAAGGAGCAATCTGTTGGAGAAGACGGATAGAATGGGATCGTTTGTACAAGCAGACGGGTTAGCCTTGGAAAAGAAAAAGGCCACCTCTTCATAAGAAACAGGAGTGTAGGAATAGATAGTGGCAGAAGGCACCTGAGATGAGGAAGAGGCAAGGAGAGAGAGCCCTCAGCGAATGGTCTCAATTTTTTTTTGTAAAATTATCTTTCCAGGTGCTCAGCTGAGAGGGTTGAGGGAAGGGGAGCCATGAGATCTTTAAGGAGACCCGAAAGGCTTGAAGAGCTGCCGGGGAGAGTAGAATAATGAGTGGATAAGGTAGGTGTCGTGGGACTGCCTAACAGCAGGAGGGCCCAATTAAGGTTGTGTAACATAAATTTGCAGGGGACCTGATTGGGAGGGTTGCATGATTTTCTCTACCTTCATTCAGCAGTACATGTCTAGGAATAAAGGCAGTGTGGATAGTGGAAGCAATCCAATGGCAGGACACAATCATTGATTTGGTAAGGCAAAGGACTTGAGAACAGAATAGGGTGCAATGAACTGGTTCACTTAGTGCAGGGGAGAGAACTGAGGGGTGAAGGGATTGGAGGTTATGATATGGATAAAGAGTAGGGTTTGGTAAGGGAAGGGAAGAGAGGTGGAAAGTTTAGCGATTATGGTTGGATAAGGTGGTCTAATAAAGTTCTGATAGCTTTGTGTGTCACTGAGGTGGGTGGAGGAGTAGGTCATAAGAAGTGAGCAGGCTAAAGAACTGAGTGGTTAGGGCATTTCAGGAAGACTTAATGTGTATGTCTGAAGTCCCCCTGTATGAGGGCAGGAACTGAGAAGCAGAGAAAAGCTGTGAGCCATTTACTGAACTCATTGAGAAAGGCAATGACCTAGAGGTCTGCAGACAAGAGCTATCAGGATTTTGATTGGGTGCTAGATGTGAACAGCATGGACCTCAGAAGGAGAGATGACTGAGTGACACAGGTGGGGGGAGAACCTGGAATTGGCCATGGAGGACAAGGAGTACCCCAACTCCTCTGCCTTGGCTGTTGACCTGAGGACAATGGGAGGAGGTGCAGGTGGTGCTGGAAAGGATGCTCAGGAGTTTGGGGCATCAGGGGAGCCAGTGTCAGTAACAGCTAGAAGATGGAATAAGTGAGAGAGGAAATGATGAAGGACCAAGGAAAGTTTGTTATCTGGAGCAGGCATTCCAGAGAGCACAGTGGAAAGGCTGGGTGGGGTTTGGCTGGAACTTGGGGTGGGAGGATTGGGGGGATGGGAATAAAGAAAGGGGTGGTAGGGGATGGGCAATGGGCTACAGGGGTTCGGAGTCAATGGGATGTGTGGAGTGTGAGCAGGAGTGAAAAAGCTCATCACTGAGTGAAAGGTGCAACTCCTCTTCCCAAGGAAGGCTGGAGATCGGACTGGAGATGGGCACAGCGTGAGACAGAAGGCCCCATTTTGTTCTTCCTCCTCCCTCCGAAGGCTGGCGATTAGACAGGAAACAGTGCGGCAGGAGATGTTAGTCTGCATCCCCAATAATTTCCTCTTCTTCTTTGCTCAAGGTTCTGGCACAACAGGAGGGAAGATCAAAGGGAAGGCTACTCCTGTTTGCTGTGAACCCACCCTAGCTGGGAGATCAGGCTAATAGTTGGAGGTGGGAGATGGCTTGTGCTGGCCCAGACAGCAGGGCACAGCAGGCACCCAGGGGACTGCCCTCCACCCCCAGGCCTCCCCATATTGGTGCTGGACTTTGTGGGGACATTAATCAGTTTCAGCCCTGCTGTAGCAGAACACCCAAACTCAAGCAACCCACCAGGCTCGGCCTCCCCTGAAGCAGAGACTACAGGGCACTGCCACCATGCTTGGCTCCTTTGCTTTACAAAGGGAAGAGAATGAACTTGCCAACCTGACTCCAGTCTTTCAAAACCATCACTAGCAAAACAAGTGTCCCTGGGATTGGGTCAGTAGCAGTTATTAAAAATTTCCTACTTGCCTGGAAGTCTTCTCCTTCACTCCCCAACCACTGTGTAGTTTTATATGCTGCATGACTTGAATACAGTGTTAATTGTCCTTTTGAGTGAATGGTAATTCCTCAGTGAAAAAACTTTCTTAAAATTCCCAATAAACTCCAGCAAAAGAAGAAGTCAAACTATCAGAAAAATGTAATCCCCAAATAAAAAGAAAACATTTCTTAAAACCAAGAGAAGCAACCCTGATTCAGATCACCTTGGCAGAAGCTGTAATAAGCTTAAACAACGTAGGTGCTATATGGATATAGAGCACTAAGAGATGAATGCATGAATGAATGAATGAATGAATGAATGAATGAACAAATGAATGAATAAACGCACAAACAACAGGTTTTTAGACTTGGAAGTTGGAAGGGACCTCAGAGACTATCTAACCTGATTCAAATTCAACCATGAAATCTCAGCTATGATATTCTTCATCAATGCCATCTAACCACTGCTGAAGGATCCCTTGTGCTAAGGAAATAGCTCTTTCCCAGGTGTCCCACTTGGAAGCACAGGTTTGGAGCTCTGAACCTCTGTGACTCTGGCCAGGTCACTTAACTTCCTCAGGGATCAAACTCATCTATAAAACGAAGGGGGAGGACTAGCTCCTCTCTCCATCCCTTCTGAAGAAAAGATCCTGCCATCTCTGACAAAGGTCTGATGTCCAGAACATATAGGGAATTGAGAGAAATTTTAAAGGCTAAAAACTATTCCCCGATAGACAAAGCAAAGGATAGGAACAATTTTCAAAAGAAATACAAGCCACCACCAACTACACAAAAATGCTCCAAATCACTAATAAAGGAAATGCGAATTAAAATTCCCAGGGTTCACCTCACACCCACCAAACTGGCAAGAGACAAAACAGAAATACCCAGATCAGAAGAGCGATGGGAAGACAGGCAGGAAGCTGGAAAACAATTTGGAATCGGGTGAGAGTTACCCCAAAATTTTAAATTACCCCAAATGTACTATTTCCTTCAGCAATTTCTTTTAACCAGCCATCCAGAGTCATATAGTGCCTGGACACCAAGGGAGTCAGGGACAGCAAGAAAGGTCCCATATATGCTGAAATGTTCATAGTACAGAACTGTACTCATTATTTCCCTGCCTCCCTCCCCTTCTAACTTCTCTGTTGCTGTCCAGGGCATCCCCATCTTCTTCATTCCCGGAGGGGGCATCCTTTTCTCTTCCCCTATATCCAAACTGCTGCAAAGTCTAGCTGATTCTACATTCACATACATTCCACATGGACCCCTCCTTTCTATTCTCTGCCACAACTCCTACCCTGGTGAAGGCCTTCATCCCCTCACACCCGAGCCATTACAAAAGCCTTCTCCCTGCCTCTAGTCTCTCCTCATTCCAATATGTCCTCACTCAGCTGTCAAACTGATCTTCCTAAAAGCACAGGTTTGACCGAGTCATTCCCCCCCCATCCAGTAAACTCCAGTGGCTTCCAGCAAATCCTGTATGGCATTCAAAGTTGTTCACATGGCTCCCCACAAATCTTACTCTCTCCTCTTTCACTCCAGTGTCCACAAGGCTCTCCATATCCCATCTCCAGGCATTTTTACTGACTGTCCCATATGCTTGGAATTCTGCTCCCCCTTGCATCTCTGCCTTCTAGGTTTGCTGGCTTCAAGTCCCAGCTAAAATTCCACGTTCTACGTGAGGCCTTTCTAGATCCTGTTAAAGATAATGCCTTCCCTATCATGTCTAATTTATCCCTTTCGCATTGTTTGTACATAACTGTTTGCATGCTGTCTGCTCCATCAGACCGTGTCTTCTCTGAGGGCACGGCCTTTTTTTCGGCTTTCTTTGTATCCCTAGCACACCACACAATGTCTAGCACATAGAAGGTACTTAATGAAAGTTTATGACTAGTGGTGTTTATTGTAGTAACCAAAACTGTGAACAAAGTGGGTATCCGTGGACTGAGGAATGGTTAAACAGTGTAACTTTGTAATGGAATGCAGTTTGGCTGTAAGGACTAACAGATATGCAGGATTCAGAGAAACGTGGCAAACCACAAACCATCGAAGAACGGCAAAGAGTCAGAAGAACAAAATGTACATTGATTGCAATAATGCAACTGAAAACGAAATTCAGATCAGATGCAATGACTAGTGGTTCCAGATGACAGATGGTGGAAAATAATTCTTTTTTGCAGAGAAGACTGCTATTGACAGTTATATGTGACTGCTATCCAGGACACTGCTTAGTCTGTCTTTTTTTTTTGTAAGGATGGAGACCGTGTAGGGTGGGGTGGCCTACTGGAAAATCAAAAACTGAAATGCATCAGTAAAACATGGGACCCACAAATGGCTATAGAATTCCAGATGTCTTCTGACTAGAAAGAACAGAGCAGGTCAACCGCCTGGTTCCATTTGGACACTGGAATTCTCGGAAAGCATCCTAAGGTCACCCGAACCTCCTCTGAAATGTCCCATGTCACTGCTGACTCAATCTGAGCTCACAGGCGAGAGGCTGACCCTGCCTGTGTTGCTCAGGAGGCATCACCCTAACAGAAGTAGTAGGATGCAGGTGTGAAGTTGTCAGCCTGAGACATGTGAAATCATGATTCCACACTGGGAAGGATCTTGAGGGTCTATACAGTCTGTTCATCCATGGGAAGGAAAAAGGAGATTCCAAGGCTCTCTGCCAATGGGCTGCTCTGCTAATGTTGGTTAATCTGTCAACAAGAAAGAGGCAGAGACATGGTAGACGTTTGCTTTTATTTTGACAGAAAGTATTCATATCTCTCTTGAAAAAAGACTGAGGTAAATTCACAGATTCTGTAAAGTGCCTCACATTCCCTGGAGAAAAGGTGCTCTATGAAAGCCAATGGCAAAAATAATGAAAACTGCAATCGTGAGGTGTCTCAGAAGGCCACACAGCTCAACAAGCAACAAGCTCCATCCTACTCATAAACAACCACCTCAAGCCTCTCCACACTGGGCACCAGGATCACAGAGCTAAGAGCTCAGAATGGAGAGGAGATAAAACGGGGACAGGACAGCAACAAGGTCATTTCCACAACAGCTCGGTCCATGTTCTTGTTCCGTTCTCACTTATTTAAGCTAATTTCCTTTTTCTTAAAAGATTTCCCGGTCTTCTTTTGGAAATGTCCTTGCATGCCTGACCAAGAGTTCACAAAAGCACATGTTTGTTATGCACTAAGAGGCAGCAACCCTAAGCTGTTTTGGGAACCTCAGTGATGTAATGGCCTCAAGAGCCTTAGTCACAGGGTTACTGAAATCTGAGGAAAGAATCCTTAGATAATTGAGTCCCAACAGTCCCCAGGAAGGATAGCTCCCAGCATGATATTTATTCACAAGGCTTCTATTTGGCTTGGCTTTAAATGACTGCAACAATTTCTCCAGGGGATGCTAACCTATGAGGAACAGATGTCACTACCCGGATATTTGCTCTGCTATTTTGCCCAAATTTCAACCTATCACTTCTCCTGACATCACTAAATGATTCTTCTCTTCATGAGGTTCAACATGCACCACTGACAGCCCAAGGCCCGACGGATCAGCTGCCTGAGGTTCTCAGGTTGGAGGGGCTGGCTAAAGCAGAGCCCGAGAAGCTGCGTGACTCAGGGTTGTTCTGTGTGCTCTGGATATACAGCTTTCCATGACATTAGCACAGAAGGCAAGAAGTCAAGGTAAATTTCAAAGCAGCCCAGGAAAAACACCTCTGTTTAGATTTCAGCAGCTGTCTGACCAAAGAAAAATCCAGAGATGGTGGCACATATTTACATGTCAGCTTCCCTCAAGTCACAGGGGGAAGCACGTGCTATTTTCCCTTGGAGATACAAACCCATCCATTCATAGTTCTTGTATTCAAATGAAGAAAAAAGGAAAGTCAATGGAAGAAATCATCTGTGAGTACAACCACAAAGATTTTAATTTGTACAAAGCAAATCCACACATCTAAGACCTGTTGAGGGATGACTAGTCCCACAATAAGCATATTCCAAACACAAACGGTTCCATTTCACAGAACTCTCTAAGGCACCAATCAGATTCTCATCCCCTCTGGAGCTGTATCGCTAGGAGACCTTAATGTCCATGCCCACACCCTTGGAATGCTTGATGTCAAAAGCTGGAATCATTCCAAGGGCAGCTTCTCTGAGAAGGCTCTTAGGTCACTCTAGACTCCATCCCACCGTGCTCAGAGAAAACAGTTCTAAAGGTCAGGTTCACTCGTGCTTCCTTAGAGTGGTACTCCTTGGGTACCCGGTGCTACAGAGGAACAAACAAGTCATTAACTACACTGTATAACTAAGTACAGACGCAGAAAGCTATCTGCATTAAAGGCAATTTTAAGGAAAGAATGTTACTATTCTAACCTCATTAAAGTGGATTATGACAAAGGTTTCAAACGAATACTGACAATGAACTCTTGTATAAAAATTCTCTCCCTACCTTCTAATATTCCCCTCCACAAAGTGAGAACATTTGAGCACTGAAATAGTTTCATTTTCTCCAAGAAATACTCTTCATCTCGATCTCCAGCCATTCTCCCCAATTCAACATGAAGGATCCTAAATGGCAAATCTTTTAACACAAACCAAAGGGCAACATGAGACTTACCCTTCAGTGGTGACTGATCCTGGCCCTTCAACACATTAAGGAGAACTTGGCCCGAGATCCTTTTTGACTGAAGCCTTGTGTATAATATCAAATATACTGGCAATGACCAACCAATAAGCATTATCAAGCTTGATGTACTGTTAACTTCATGTCTCAATCTTTATTAAATTATGGCGCTTCCTAAATTCATAGTCCTAGGCTACACCTGGGAAATTGTACAAGAGGGCTCTTCATACTGCTTCTATGGTCTTACCTGCCAATCGGCTTGGGTAGCTCCCTCCATCATCAACAAGGTGCCATGATCCAAGGGTATCTTGACTTTTTCCATGTATGTATAGTCCCCATTCTCTTCCTGAGAAATAGCATTAAGTGAACCAAGTTATTTCCATGTGTAATGAGAATAATTAGATAGATCTGACAATGGATGGCAAGCCAGACGAAAAGTTCCATCCATTGTATCTATGACAAGTATCACATAAAGTGGTCAAAGGTATCCAGTTTTATAGTAGAGCCCACTTTACCCTACAAAGAAACCAAATTTCAATAATACAGAAACTCTCTAAACGCCACCGTGCTCAGTTCCGGTATGATGAGAAGTCAGAAAGTCAAGTTTGATTTTCAGCCCTGCCTGTGTAACCGTGGCTAAGTCCCAGCTCTCCGAGCCTCCTCATAAGGCCTCCTCCACCAGGCTGTTGTGAGACAGTGCCTTGAAAATCTTAAATCCCTACAGAATAGTCATCATTTCTTAGCATTTGGCAACAGTGCACCATCAGGTCCAATGGAACTCCAGTAGGTGACATTTCATTTTTTTAACAGTCAACAAAGAAATTCAACAACTAGGTCTTTTAAGTTATGTGGTCAGTGAGAACTCCTTTCCCAGTTCAACATCCCAAAGGATTCTTCTTCTGCTTGCTGACTCTCTCAAAAGCTGGGTACATGCAGCCTTACAGTCAAAAAGTATGATACAGCCAGGTGACGCCAGCTGTTCTAGCTCTTAGAAATCTACCATGAACTCCTGGAAGCTCAGAATGAAAATATTTTGTATTAACACTGTACCTTTCTCCCAAGGATCTCAAAGGAGGTTACGTACGTCATTTTTCAGAGCATTCACAACAAAGTACAGTGAGAGGCAGGTGGTGTTAATTCTCTTTCACAGAAGGAGAAACTAAAGAAGTGGTGAGTTAAGTAACTCTATTTGTCCCTGGGGCTTCAAGGGAGGTCAAAAGTTGAGCAAGGAGGTCCCTGGCCCCTTGCTCTCTGTTCTGAGTATAACGGGCTATCTTGTATGTCTGCTTCAGAGTTCATTTCCCTTCTGATGCAAAGACTTTGCATTTATTTGTTATCTGGGCCTAGCTTTTAATGTGTGGTTACGTTTAGATTTATTATTGTGGGTTTGCTCTTGAGAACTTCACTGTTTATAATTCTTTCTCCCAGAAAAATCAAAACCCAAACAATAATGCACTTGGATAAACAGCCTGAGTTTCAGGCCCTAACCCTCTTAAGAGCAGCTCTGGAAGGAACAGCCACAAATCACAGAAGTGGAAGTGAAACAGATGACTCGTTATTTTTTCTTTTACTGACTCCTAACGACGCATGCCTAACTATATCCCCTAAACATCCCCAGGTGACCGACTCGCCATCCAGAAGGCAATGGGGAGGTTACCCTGCTCTATGGCAACCTGGTCCTATCTTTGATTATTCCCCAGCACGAGGTTGTTCCAAGCAAAGAACAGACACACAAGATTTATGTTTTATGGGGGAAAAGACAGCAGAAGCTGAGTGCGTCATCTATGAGATTAGGGGAATCCAAGGCTGCTTGATTTAGGCAAGAGAGCTGTTAGAGCAAGGTTCACGACAGCTGGGAGGCAGAGAATGGTAACACTGGTAAACAAGCAGACTGAATAAACAGGAATGGGGAGAACATGTGCAAAAAGCAGGTAATCTGTAAATCAAGCTCAGAAACCAGAGCAGGAGCACGGAAAATAGTGGAGGAAGAAAATGTTTTTCCAAAACAAGTGACTAATTTTCAGGCGATGGATGAATTTTTCTTTTTTTTTTTCTTGTTATCTATTTCTTTGGGGCATAGGGTGGAACAAGGAAGGAGAAGAACTGAGAATGTTTGTGGATGAAACAAGAGGTTTTAAAAACCAAGGAAAATTTCACATGTAACGGGGGAAAGTCAGCACTGACAAAATGGCAGCTGCTTAATTGGCTACATTTCTACCAAAGGATTTTCACAAGAGTGTTTTAAAATTTTTTGTCACTATCTTGTTTTTACATGGGCTACATTTCCAAATGCCCCTTTCCTCTACCTAGCAAGCTATCCCTGTGTAACACACAATTTCCTTTTCTTTCTGCTCGGCTTCTCTTAATTCTTCAGGGTCACTGTCTCTCACAGTGCAGAGGAATGTTCCCTTCCTTTCACCTATCCCAATTTGCTTAGTCACTTCCCAAGGTGGGGGGAAGAAGTGCACTCTTTTGCAGCTTCCTTCTACCACAAAAAGTGGTGTTTTGACTTCACGCATATAATCAATATCCTACTGCTTACCTTCTCAAGGTGTAGAGGAAGGGCAGGAGGGAGTGAGAGAACTGGGAATTCAAAATTTTTTTAAATAACGTAGAAAAATTTTTTTAATGTAATTGGGCAATATTTAATAAAATACAATTATTTTAAAAGTGATGCTTATGAATGCTTTTGTGCACGAGACCTTTTATTCCCATGCTCACCGTCCAGACTTTGCCACCATGCAAGCTCCCTCTGCCCTTCAGCCCCTCTCCCATTGGCAGGTTCCTCCAGGAAGCTCCATTTCGAGGAAGGGCTCAAACCCACTCTGCTTCACTCCCAGGCAATGCCATTAACAATTTATCCACCCTCTCTCCATCACTGCGATTTTTTCTTCCTGTGAGTAAATTCTTTTTGGAACCTCCATTTTGTTGAAGCACCCAGACCAGCCACGATGAATTCTCTGGACTTCAGGTATTTGACACATAGTAATAAAATACTTATTACCTGACCTTTAAAAAAAACAAAACATTTTTTTCAACATTCACTTTTATCAAATTTTGAGTTCCAAATTTTTTTAACCCTCCCAGTCTCCACTCTCCAAGACCGCAAGCAGTCTGATATAGGCTATACATGTACAATCATGTTAAATACATTTCCACATTAGTCATTTTGTTAAGGAGGAATCAGAACAAAAGGGAAAAACCACAAGAAAAGACAATTTGTGAAAAAGGTGAGAATAGTCTGCTTTGGCTGCATTCAGACTCCATCAGCACTTTCCATCATGAGTCTTCTGGAATCCTGACCTGTCCTTCTTGAGGACTATGCCCAGGAACAGAATCTCTGGCAGTCATTTCATGCCTTATTTATTTATTTTTAGCCACGATCCCCAAATGCTTTCACAATCCAACCAATCATACACTGGTCTATGTCGCCTCAGCCCTTACAACACTTAGGATTTCTACCTTTTGTTATCTTTGTCCATTTGCTTGCTGTGAAGTGAAGCCTCAAGGTTGTTCTGATGTCTATTCCTATTGTTAATGAGCTGGGACAACCTTTCATGCAGCTGTTAATAGTCCATAAGCCTTCATTTGAGAATTGTTTACTCATGTCCTCTGACAACCTGATCATTTGGAAATGGCTCTTGGAATTGCTTATTTGTGTTAATTCCCTATATGGGAGGCAGACTGAGGCAGCAAAGGGTGCTCTAGGCAACTCTAGGGCTGTAACGAGGCGAAGAAGATACCAACTTGCATTGGTGGGAGCAGTTTCCTCATCTGGGAGTTTCCTATGGTAATGAAATCAAAGGTCCCGGCTCTTCCTTGTCCCTTACAAAGGCAGAGAGCGGATGCCCAAGATAACTAAGGACACAGTACAGGAATAAAACACCTGGTTGCCCCTGAAGGATTAAAGTTACCCAGCCCAGATGAACTGAAGCCTCAAATCCTGAAAGAACTGTGACAACTGAGCCACTGTCATTAATATCTGACTGTGGGAAAATGGGAGGAATACAATGTTGGAGAATCTTCACACTAGGGAAGAAAATACAGAATATGAACCATAAGTCAGTGAGCTTGAGCTTTAATTCCTCGGACATTTCTAGAAGCCATCATTCACGAGATGGTTGCCAAACATCTAAAATGGGGAGCAGGGATGACAAAGAACCAGTCTGACTTCACCAAGAACAGGCCATGCCATACCAAACACATTTCCTTTGATGACAAGGTAGCTGAACCAGTGGAGGGGAATGTTGTGGACACAGTTTATTTAAATTTCTGTAACACTTATGATACACAATCCCTTGTGGACTGGAGAACAACACAACTAGATGGACTCAGACCTGGTTGAATGGCTGGGCTCAAAGAGAAGCTGTTTGTGGTTCATGCTCAACACAGCAGGAGGTCTCCAGTGGAGGACCCCCACGAATCTGTGCCTGGCCCTGGGCTGGCTCACTTATCTACCAATGACTTGAATAGGGAGAAAGACAAATGACCCAAAGCTGGGAGAGACAGCAAACACAAGGATGACAGTTATGATCCAAAGGGATTTTGACAGGCTAGAGGATGGGGCTGAATCTAATAAGATGAAATTCAACAGGGATCAAGGTAAAGTCCTATATCTGGGAAGCGAAAATCAACTTCCCAAGAAGGGGGAGACATGGATAGCCAGTAGTTGGCTGTCATGGAATACAAGCTGAATAAAAATCAGCAGTGTGACGTAGCAGTCAAAATGAGCTACAGCGATCTTGGGTCGTATCAAGAATCTGGTGATAAGGAGTAATCCAGAACAAGGCAGCGATATTCCCAGAGTCCCCTGGCCTCATCAGACCTTGTTGGAAGCATTCTGTTCAACATAACAGACACTGATAAGGCACAGAGTGTCCAGAGGAGAACAAGGTTGATGAAGGGCGTGGAGTACTTAATTCAGGAGAATTGAGGATATTTAGGCTACAGAAGATTTGAGTGAGATACAGATAATGGCTTTCAAGTGTTTTAGAAGACTGTCATGTGGAAAAGGGACTGGACTTTATCTGGTCTCAGAGGGTACAACCTGGAGCAATGGATGGAAGCTAAAAAGATGTCAGCTTAGGTTTAATCTCATGAAACTCATCCTAACAACAAAAACTGTCCAAAAGTGGAACAGGCTGCCTAAGACGTGGCAGGGTGCCCTATCACATAAGTCTTCAAGCAGTGGCTGAGAGTGACCACTTATAAAGGGGACTCCTATCAGTTAGGGCTTGGTCTCAATGACCAACTGAAATCCCAGCTCTCCAATTCTGACACCGTGACATCTTGCATACCAGAGCCTGTTCAGAGATACTTCATGCAAAGACTTCTCCCTCAATCCACGCTTTCCCTTCTTATCCTGGCTGTAACTCATTTTATTAATGCTAAATCTTTTCAATTTCAGGTCGCTGAAAGTATCTTATGTTTAATAGACTTTTATTCCTTGTTTGGTTAAGAATTTTCACCCAGTCATACCCATGAATTGGACCCGACCCTGTTCTCTCCTCACTTTTTTTTATTATGCTCACCATTGTTTCTAAGTCTGCTGTAATGAATGGATCCTATTAGTTTTAGACATTTCTGGCTCAATGTAGCAAATACAGTAGACAAAGATAAGGGTATTCTTGGGAAAGCTGTTCTAATGAGCAAAGGCTAGACTCATGAGAGAGGCAGAAAGACATGGCATAACTGGCAAGCTACAAAGAATTATTATATTGCTTATTCCTACTTAGAATCATAGATGGCTATCTAGTCCAGTTCCCTCATTTCAAAAAGGGAGGAAACTGAGGCTCGGAGAAAGGAAATGACTTAGCCAGAGTCATTCAATGAGTGAATGGCCAAAGGGAGGACTAGCACTTCATTCTAGTTCAGTGCTCTTTGTAAATGCCTCTCTCTATATTTCTCATAATTTCCTGGTTAAAAAATGCACGTGTCTCAAATGTGCACAAGGTCACACAATAAATCACAACCAGAGTACTTACAAATGCTTCATCCTCCAGTCAAAGTTTAATGAGGCTATAAACTCCATGGCCGCCCTCAGACAAGATGGTGGACAACCTCTTTCCACTGACGAAAGCAACAGTTAAAAGCACAGGAGAGCCAGTGCCAGAGTGCAAAGAGATTCATGCTGATAAACGGACAAGCCACAGTGGAAACCTTGGTTCTGACTGTTTACAGACCTGCATTCACAGTCATTAAGCAAGGGTAAGTGGAAAAAAACAGCCCTCTGGGTTATTCAGAACTTTCTTAAACACAGTCAGAAAAAAACACAGAGCTGAGAATGAAATTTTCCATGTCTGCTCCTAGCCTCAAGTGGGCTTCAGAGTTCAAAACAAAAGCTCCACACAGCACTTTTCAGTACATACAACACTGGGAAACCTTGAAATCTCCCCAACTCCAAAGAAAGACGGATGATGACAAAATAGAATGAATCAAAGAACCTGGGGGCTGCAAGGGCCCTCAGGCAGCCTCTCATCCAAGGGTGGGGAGCCTGTTGTGGCCTCAGGGCCACAGGCTCCCCACCCCGATCTAGTCCAGTCAGTAGTTACATGACACCCCCAGCAAGAGGCCACACAACCTTTGTTTGTACACTCCTTGTGGGACTAACTGCCATGGAAACCACTAGTTTTTCAGAAGAGGTTCCTTATACTGAGGCTCCGTATGTGTCTTTGTAGCTTCCACCTGCCAAGGCTCAGAGTGATATTTGACAACAGCTCTCCTGTCTTTCCCCAGGTATTCTCTTCTCCAGGCTAAAAACCCTCATGTAGAATGATTTCAACGCCCATCTTGGCTGTTCTCTACTAAGATTCTTCTTTAGCTTATCATTATCCTTCTGAAAAGATGGCTGAACTAAAACATGTCGTTTCAGATATGTCTTGAGTATCTCAGATCGTTTTAGGCTTTTTGGTTTCATACTGTTGACTCATATGGATGCTGCAGTCCACTAAGACCCACTGATCTTTTTCAGATGAACTGCAGTCTAGAAACGCCTCTTTAATTCCCTATTTGTGAAACATATTTTTTTTAGCCTAGGTGAAAGACTTTATACTTACTCCTATTAAATTTGATCTTATGAAACTCAACCCATCACTGTGCCAGGGGGACAGCTAAGCAGCACAGTAAATAGAGCGCCGGGCCTGGCGTCAGGAACACTCATCTTCCTGAGTTCAAATTTGGCCTCAGACACTTCCTAGTCATAAGACCCTGGGGCAAGTTAAGGACAAGTTACTTAACCCTGTTTGCCTCAGTTTCCTCAACCTTTAAAATGAACTGGAGAAAGAAAAGGCAAAGCACATCAGTACCTTTGCCAAGAAAACCCAAATTTTGGTCACAAAGAGTCAGACACAGCTGAAGACAACGCAATGACCATTGTAGCTTCTTGATGCTGTTTTTAATCCTGATTCTGCCATCCAACAAAGAAGCTCTCTCTCTAGGCTTTATGCACTCGGCACATTTGCTTTACAA
Organism: Pseudocheirus occidentalis; assembly: GCA_028646575.1. Lineage (NCBI taxonomy): Eukaryota > Metazoa > Chordata > Mammalia > Diprotodontia > Pseudocheiridae > Pseudocheirus > Pseudocheirus occidentalis. Next base: position 175,486,287 of record CM053601.1, on the reverse strand, counting down.
AGTCTTGACTTTGGCTGACCCAACTTGCTCATAAAGATGTTCAGGTGGCCCACAGCTTTGGGGAACAACTTCCATCATCCATGACTGGTTCCTCTGGGTGCGGCCATTTTTAAGCAGCTTCAAATCCACCCAACCGTACTATCATCTACCCTGCCTGCCTTCATCATGTCCACAAGAACAGCATCAGGTGTTCTGCTCCACTCTGGGGAAGCTGTGGCTACAACCTTTGCCTGCCCTACCTACCACTTAAGCAGGTCAGCCTGGCATGCCTCTGCCTTGATGAAGTTGAGCAGACTCACCAGCATTACCACTCACTCTTCTATTCTAGGTGTTCAGTGTTGCTTCCTTGAATGATCTGAAATTCTGCTACGAAACTAAAAGAGTAACAAGTTGGTCAAGCTCTCTCCCCCTCCATTTCTACTCATCAGGGAGCAATTATGTTCCATTTGGATGGTTAATTTTACTTCTCCCAGAAATAATAGGGAAAGAAGGTTTCATCAAGTGAAGCCGTTCTGAATTTCATCTTAAAGAGATGAACAAAAAAGAGCCAGACTCCAGTTTGTTCTAGAGGCCTTACTAAAAAAAGTATGTTTGGTTTGTTTTTTTTTCTTTTAAGTGTGTCTGTACAGGGCATCCCCAAAGTCCCCAAAGCTTTAATAGTTTAAAACTGCTCTAAGACTCTTAGGGCCCCCTCAGTTTGTGAGCATTGCCCCAGAAGGCAGGATCTTTCCATCTTCACTTGAGAGGTAACTCACACTGTGGGAACTCTATTAATGTTTATATATTTTCTAAGTATATTACTGCTTTCTAAGAAAGGAAAGTCTAAGAAAACATACTTTAAGATTATAAGCATACCTTTTCATGGTTTTATTTTATAAAAATCCCACAAGTGCCAATGCACAGAAACCCATAATCCCTACAAGAGCATCTGTCCAGAGTCATGAACAAACTCAAGGTCTCTAATAAGAAAAAAATTGACTGTCAAATTTAACGAGGTCAGGAAATGGAGCTAAAATATGTTTGTTTTACTCTGCCCTCCTTTCTATGTATTTTTGGTGGATTTTTAATGGTCTGTCAGTGACAGGGATAATGCCACTTGTCTAAAGGTGACATAGAAGGGCAAGAGTAGCCGGGTAGCCTGGGGCATCTCAGCTGTTTCACTACACCTTGGAATGGATGCCCAAGATGAATTCTGATGCTGTATCTCATTTAATCAAAGTTTTCCTTCCTTAGTTTCTGATCCACCCCTTCCAAACGTGTTGCTGGTGTGTGTATGTGACAGGGAGGGAGGGGACCTAATAATATGTGCCATTTACAGATCAAAAAGCAAACTTTTTCAAGTGGACCCTCTATGTCTGGCACTGTGCCGGGCACTGGAGGAAGAGAAAACAATAGAAATCATAATCCTTGCTTTCAAGGAGCTCACTTTCTAGTTTAATCAAACTAATATTCATTAAATATCTATTTGGCGGGAGACAGCGTTATGTATGATAAGCACTACTTCGGGAGATAAAGTTGGTAAGGAAGAAAATATTTCTTAGACTAAATTATATTATTAGTCAGGTGCAAAATAACAGTACACTGAGTCTTTTTCCTCACCTATAAAATGAAAGACTTGGACTATATGTTTTCTAAGATCTTTCCACCTCTAATATTCTGGTTGCCGAAGGTTCTGAGTTAAGAGATTAACTCAATGAAATAATTTTTATTTTATTTCAATATAAGAAAAAAAAACCCAAGCACAGAAGCTGAAACAAAATACCAGAAGACTATAATTAACTTAACACATCTCTGAAACTCCTATTATTTCTTAAACTTTTCCTGAAATACTTATATCACCATATGAGCACCCACATCATACTTTTTCCTGTTCCACTGTGACCTTTACTGTGTAAATAATATAAATTTGTCTCCATTACTATGGTCTAGCTCAAGAACTGGAAATGACCAGTACATTGATCTTTGGGCTTTGGTTTTGTTCATGTTGCAATTACTTCATGTACATCTTCCCATTTTAAAATTTTATTTTTTAAAAATAACACACAAAACATAACAGAACACAAAATTTATTATGGTGGAATGACATCCAATTAGAAAATGATGACATTTCAGAATGGGCAGGGTTATCTCGATGGCCATCCTGTCCAAATGACTCCCCCAAAGAATCTCAACCACAGCACACCCAAGAGGAAGTTGGCCAATTTCTACTTGAAGACTTCCAGTAAGGAGGATCCCAGCAGCTCTCAAGGCAGCTCATTCCACTTTTGGATCACTTTAATGGCCTCTTTTCCAGGATACACACCCACAAACGCTTTCAATTCTCACTCAAGGCCCTTTCCTTCTGGTTTTCCTTCTACAGATGTTCTCCTGTCCATCCATGTTCCTCCTAAAATGTGATGCCCAAACTGAACACAATGTTCAAAGCCAGATCTGAATATGACAGAGAACATGAAAACGTTTGTCTCCATATTCCTAGCAGTGTTGTCTCTTGTAATGCTACCTCAGACCCTATTAGCTTTTTTGACTGCTGTATCACTATTGATTAATACTGACCTCACAGTTAACAAAACCCTCCTGATCTTTTTCAGAAAAATGACAATCTGACCACTCTTGTACTAGCAATGTTAATTTTTCAAAACATTCCTATATGACTGTATATTTATTTCTATTGAATTTCATCTTCTTAATGCAAGTTCATCTGAGAACACAGGTATAGATAGGAGTTTGAAGAGAAAAGAAGTTTGGGAAAGTTCATGGGAAGGGACAAAAAGTCAATCAAGGAAGAACAAAAGGAAGGCTGTACACAACAGTGAGGGTCTAGCTTAAATTAGGTAACAACTCTGCAAGGGACCAAGTCAACATATTGTGAGGCTTTCCCCAGCAGCATCATGCAGGAAGAGGCAGAGAAGGCACAGGATGTACCAAGGCATGGATTTGTCAAGGGAAGCCAATGGAATCAAAATCACAAGATCAATACCGTGAGGGAGGAAAGAGTAGTCATCTTTGCCAGGGGTGATGGCCTGGAAGAATAAGGAGGGGGTGACAGACTGGAAGTGGCAGAAGGATGAATAAGTTTAGGAGAAGCACGGGAAAGGGAAAGGAAGTTAGAGGAGAGGGATTTCCAAGTTCAACACGATATGGTAGCAGAATTTTGTCGGTGGATAAAAAAGAGAGAGGACAACCAAAGGCTAGGGGAGGTGATGAAGTTAGAAGACCGGAGCCGGAAGATGCTGAGAGAACTTCACACTGTGCTAAAGCTGGTCCTTGGTAATCTCTACAATAGAGCTTCTGTAGTTGTGAGGAGAGAAGTCAGACTGCAGGGGATGATGGAGTGAGTAGGTACTGAGGAAATGAAGATAATCTAAGTGAAGAACACACTGCAGATGTAGACCTCTTATTCCAGAAGCTTAACAATGAAAGGAAACAGAAAAACATCTAGGGTCAGTGTGAGATGTGAACCCATTCACTTCACCTTCTTGGCTGTGGATCATCAGTTGTGAGGTTCAGTTGGATTGACCAAGTGTGGGAGGGGCCAAGGGAAATCGTCATCGTCACCAGTGTTGCTGAGCTGCTTCAGTCATGTATGACTCTCTGTGACACCATCTGGGATTTTCTTGGCAAACATACTACAATGATTTGCCATTTCCTTCTCCAGCCTGTTTTACAAATGAAGAGACTGAGGCAAAAAGAGTTAAGAGTCACACAGCTAGGAAGTTTCTGAGGCCAAATTTGAACTCGGGTTCTTCAGACTCCAGGCTAGTGCTCATCTGCTGTACCTTAGCTGCCCTAAGGATAACACTTGGAAGTATGTGCCGGGCGACTATTCTGCTCCCACACAGCTAGGTAAATACTACTCCTTCTTTATATTTCATCTCTTTTCAGCTTACTTTGCTGATCAAAACATGCTACTGGCCAGCCTCACTGCCCCCAGATGGGCTCTTGTTGGCCCTGTGGATCAACAAACCTTCAGCTACATTTGGATTGCAGAGCTGTTCCCACTTGGTTGATGTAAGCAGCAGAAAAATCACAGCTGGACCTTTTGTTTGCTGTGCTGACACCAAAAAAAACAAAAAACAAAAAAGCATCTTCTGATTTGTTCCGGAAATTATGGAAGGAGAATAAACATGGCAGCCCACAAAATCATTTTACAGAGTCACTCTGCTGACTCAACTCAGGCTACAAATGATTGAATTTTGGGTATTGATCTAAAACACATCCCTTGAAAAACAGAAGCTGCTGTATCTGAGACAAGACCTACAAAGTAAGAGCCGAGGTGGGGGGAGATTATTGCTTTAATAGCACTGAGGCTTAAGTGCTTCAAAAGGGTCTTTGACCATATTTCATCTAATTGTTTCATGTCCAAACTACACAGACGAAAATGTTTTTTATCCCTAGTATTCACCTGACACAGGGACTTACTTGATAAGAAGATGAGCATCAGATCTGGTCAGAGTTCCAATTAATGCTCTCACACAGGAGACACCAAGTAACTTTTTAAACTATCCCAGGAACACAAGGTGAGAAGCACGAAAGCCTCAGAAAGATCTGACACCCCTGAACTCACGGGCTTCGCACTGTCTGCACTGCACGTCACCAACAATGGGAAGTCCCACTCTGCTGATGCTCGAAAAGAGCTCAGAGATCATCCGGCCCGGCTTCATTTTAAAAATGAAGAAAGCAAGGCCTAGAGAAGGAGAAATGACTCGTCTAAGGCCACATGACTAGGAGTTCCTAGAGCATAAGTTTCTTCAGGATACAGACCAAGTCTAAATAAACTTCCTTTTTCTCCAGGGGCTCAGAATAGTACTCTGAACCCAGCAATTGCTTCAGAAAACACAGACTGTGCCATTAGCAGAAGCACAGCTGTGATGCACAGCTGGATCAAACCCCAAATCCAGCAACTGTGTCCCAGGGGACAGAGGGCAGGACTTACAGCACATGACCCAAGAGCTGAGTTCAAGTTGTGCCTCAGACGCTCACTAGCTCTGTGACCTTTCTCAGACTCGGTTTCCTCATCTGTAACATGAGGATAATAACAACACCTACCTCACAGGGATGAAATAAGATACACACACGGAGAACTCTGCAGACATTGAATCACTATTTAAGCCCTAGCTGTTGTTGCAGCCCCCGCTCTCCACTATGCTAAGTGCTAAGGCCATACCAGCACAGCACAAGCTCCTCTGGGGGTTCTCTTCTTTAAAAAAGAGGAGACATCTTCCGCCATGGGTGGATGAGTGCTACAGCAGCAGGAGACCCGGGCATCCAAGAAAGATGGGAGGCTCAAATGAAGAGCGGAAAAGCCTCTTCACTTAGTATGTGCCAGAGGACAGACGCTGGGCCAGTTCTGATGTCTGACATTAGGAGCAACTACACTTCCTGAATGTTAAGTGATCACTCATCGAATCAGTTAAAAAGCTCAAGGCAGCCGCCATCCAGACAACTGCTTTCCTATAATCTCTCTCAACTGGTGAAGGACTTCCCTCATCACTCCTGAAAATGCCACTGAACCAAGTAGAACAGCAAACCCATAGCACTTCAGCAGCAATTTAAGGGTATGTGAATGAAAAAAGAAAACATGACAGAATGATAATTGTCTTCGTCAAGGCACAGGCGTAGGAAAAGCAAATCACTCTGGAAGAGGAAGTGTGGCTGAGATTAAAGGCTCAAACACAGCCAACTTCCCCTTAACAAAGCTGGCGGCCAAAGACCCTCTCAAAACTGTGAAAACAAGTCAATCACGGCAGCAGTCAGGGCCTGAAATCTAGAGTGAGAATAAGGCCACAAGAAGCCAAAGATGATTTCAAATACAGAATGAATGAAAAGCAAGAAATCGGTAAAAGCTCCATTTACTCAGCTATCTATACTTTAAGGACTGAAAAACTTCCCAGACCAAGAGATAATTCTGAAAATGGGAACTCCAAAACCTTATCACTCATTCCTCATCACTCCCATCCAATGCTATGTCATTCTTCAAATGGCTCTGGGCCTCTCATTCAATCCTCACGAGGCTTCTCCCTTTCCCCCTCTAATACCATGTCATGGAAATAAATGACAACACAAATTCTGTTTTACCACAGCTGCACCGGTCAGCACGGATGCATTCATCGCTTACGATGGACTGACAATTCCCTAAAGTATCTTTGTTGGGTCTTGGTCTTTACACAGTTGCTTCTCTATGCATTGTTTGGAAAGTACTTTTCTTCTACCCGATAGCAGGCATAAATGCCCGCCCCACTGGATCTCCAACCAGATCTCAAATTTCCACACAGAGACCAGACTTAGCAGATTTCTGAGTGATAAGCAGACATCCTGCTCAAAGCCAAGCCCACCCACCACTTCCCAGTCATCTCTATGGCATGCTGAGGGTGTACAACACTCCCTCCCAATCACTTCCAACCCCTCCTATGAGAAGCATCATTAAATCAATATAACATTTCTGGAAATGACATGTCAATCACTTGTCTTATAACTCTCTGACTTCTCTGTCCAAAATACTCCTCCCTGGCCACCCTCCCCAAAACGTGTTGTCTTCTCCTATCAGAATGTAAGCTCCCAATAAGGCTCTCTATGCCCTGTTCTTCCTCTGTATGAACCGCAGCCAGCACAGTCTCTAACACATCAATAACTCAATAAGTGCTCGGTGAGCTGAAGCATGCTCCCTGAGAACAGGCTCTGCCTCACTTGCTTCTCTGCACTTCCTCCGTTCTCTGCACAGTGCCTCCCCCTGGGAAGCATTTAATAAATGGTTTTTCATTCATTTATTTGCAAAATCTATACTCTCGCTACCTGTGTCTTTTTGTTGTTGCTGCTGCTCAGTCATTTCAGTTGTGTACAAACATCCATAACCCCATTTGGGGTTTTCTTGGGAAAAATACTGGATGGGCAAACTGAGGCAAACAGGGTGAAGTGCCTTGCCCAGGGTCACACAGCTAGGGCACTCTGTGCACTCGGCGCCACCTAGCGGCCCCTGTGCCCACTTTAGATGGTTCTATTAAAATGGAAACTCCATGAGACACAGGTCCCATTACCCTTTTTCCACATCTCCACCCCCCAGCAGTCTGTGGCACTTAATAAACGTTCCTGACAAAGCAGACTATCACACACAACACATGCCATACCACAGATAAACACAACACCGAAAGCCAGTCAATCTCAGTCCTAGAGAACAAATCACAAACACAATCCTGTAAGGAGAGGAGGAGTGCAAGGGCTGCGGAGTACGGCACACACGGCCAGCTGCACTCAGGGTGGCTCTTCTTTACTTTTTCTATTCTACAAGAGAGGACTCAGTGGTGGCGGCGGCAGTGGTAAGAATCATGCACGTCAGGAAATTTGCTAAACTGGAGGGGGGTACAGCTGAAAGAGCCCCAAACTTGTGGCAGAAGACCAAGGCACAAGTCCTTCCTCTGTGACTAGCTATGAGACCTCAGACAAGTCCCTCAACCTCTCTGGGCCTCAGGACCCTTCTCACTCAAGTGAAAAGGAAACTTCAAAGGCCTCAAAGGCTCCTCTCATCTCTAACGCTGACTCTTCTGTCAGTCTACGATCCAGAGGAGCCGTCAAACTTTGACCAGCAACCTGGACAGACAGGAAGGGGCCACGTTTCTGATTCATGGTCAGGGCCCAGAAACACAGGACCACCACCACGTCCAATGATCTTTCTCAAGTCCTTGCAAAGTAATGAAACAAACGAGGCAGGAATCTACAAGTAAGCTGTTGGAGCAAGACCCACGGCGTATATGAGGGAGACAGGGTGATGCTGAAATAAAAGTGGCTGTTGTTGGCTAAAGGACTGGTGCCAGTCACCCCAAGCACAGGACCAGAGGTCCCCCCATTAGATTAGAAGCTCTTCAATAGTGGAGGCTGCCTTTTTTGCTTGTATTTGTGTGCTTAGCACAATGCTAGGCACACAGCAATAAGCAATTAATAAATCCTCCATTCAGTCATCCTATCTAGCTATCTACATGCATTTATCGATTTCAATTCTTATCCATCTCTATTCTGATACCCAGCCATCCATCTGGCTTTATCTATCTAGCTCAATTTCTCTCTACCCACCTATATATTTATTTATATCCATCTCTATCTATTTCAATCCATCTCTATCCATCTCCCTACCTCTCTAACTCTAGTCAATGGTTAGAATGAATCTCAATTTTCCTGCACTTTATAGAGCCATTAAAAAACTGATTTTCAAATTCTACTCGATTTTCACTCTACACATAAGACTGGTGCTACAGCTCACGAGGGCAGGTCATCTGTGAAGTCCACATGCTCCCCAAGACCCCCTAAAAGGCTCTGACCTGAGACATGGTAGGCAGCACAAGAGTACCCACTGCTCCCCCCACCCTGGGACACACACAGCAGGATTTCCCCTTGCTCCCTGCAAAGGCACCAGGGAAAGGAGAGAACGTGAGAACTGCTATTAGCTCAAGTCACCCTGAGGTGGATGAAGCTCATTTTGATGATTCAGCTGAAGGACAGAGATTACCTAGAGGTTATTTGTTGGAAAAAACAAGGCTTTTGGCATCCGAATCTCTGGTGCATCACAAAACTTCCTGCTATTATCTAATAACACACCCCCTCCTCCTCCAGCCATCACTGTTTCCCTGGTAACCGACGGAGAAATAGCAGCCTGCCAACGAGCTTTTTTGGCTGCCTCTATGGCTTGCACTGCAGTGTAGAATGAAAGCTGGCCAGGGAAAGCACCCAGCTAATCGTTACAACTGGATTTCAATGCTGCAGCAAAATCATTTGGAGATATACCTGTGTTGGGGCTCAGGAGCCTTGAGACCTCTGATGGCCTTGGAGCGCTACTTTCTACACACACCAAGGGGCAGTGGGATGAGTGGAGAAATTCCTGGAGCAGGTGTCAGGAAAACCAGACTGTAGGTGCAGTTTTGTCCCTGATCATGCAGTCACTCCCCTCCTCCAGCCAAGCCCAGACCCAGCAGCTTCCTATGTGATGAAGGGATAGATAAGATGAGTCCCAAAGTCCATTCCCATCCCCAAATTCTGCATATCTGTGCTGATGCACTTAGGACATGTATTCAGAACATGTTAAAGGTGTCACTAACCCTAAAACAGACAAAGGAAGACTGTGCCAAGGAGAGGAAGGGTACTCCAGCCCAGGAGCCCTGGCAGTGATGAGGCTGGTGATGAGGCTGATGATGAGGAATGTGGACCCCATGTGTTATGGTGGTGAATCACAGAGGGAAGGCCTGACCTCTGCACAAGACCATCCCAGCCCTGTGACAAACCAACAGAAAGAGAACTGAAGGCCCTGGTACTGCTGGCAGACGACCGCTAATGCCACAAGTCTGCCGTGGCATCAGAAAGCAAAGGGAGCACAAGCTTACTTTGTGAGGAAAGCCGCTGGGTCCATTTTTTTAAGCCAAGAATGTCATTCTCTCTGAAAGTGACCCAGAGTCCAAACTACCCTTGAGCAGAAAGGCAGGCCCTGGATGGGAGAGGGCTCATTTCCCATATCACCCTGCAGGCAGGAAGCCACTGCTCAGACAGGTCAGACAGATCAGAAAAGGAGGAGCTGGAACTGGCAGATTTTCCCCAACCCCCAAATGTCCTACTGAGAGAAAAGAGAAGGCAAACTTTGCCCCAAACTATTATTAAGAGCAGCAAAGAGGGATGAGCACAGAACAAGCCAACTTAGTATCCCAGAGGCAATGCTCATCTAGACTACAGGAACTATGTTCACAGATCTGATTTTTCCCAGAGAAAACCAAACAGATGCCCAATCTGGGAACACATTTCCTTTCTAGCCAGGGGGAGAAGGGAGAGGAAAACAATCTCCTCTGGTGCCTGTTTCCAATGTTATCGGTACTGAGATAGGGGCTTATGCTAACCTGTGGCAGTACAGGAAACTCTTGCAAAACTCACTACCTTGTCAAGATGCTGATCTCTACAGCAACGGCAGAACAAGTAAGAGGGCTTTTCTAGCTGCTAGGATTCAAGTCTACTTTGCTCTAAAGATGCTGCTTCCAGACACTGGGAAAGGTTATTCAAGAGCTATATTCATCAATTTGTTCATTCACCTCACATGTACTCAACATTCAGTTTCCTTGCCTGCCCCTTTACCTTTGAAACTGAAACCAGAATTAAAGGGGTCTCATAATATTTCATTTAAAAAGCTATGCCAGGCAATGGAGACAGTGGTTCCCAACCTGTGGACCAGAGAACTCCAGAGGACTTATTTCCTATGAAGGACCTGGCACTGCTGTTCTGAATGCAAATTAGTCCCAACAAAACATGACTTTGTGGGGTTTGGCAAAATGTGCTGTTCGGAAGGAGGCCTTCACCTCACCTGTTCATGACCGATACATCAGAGCAGTGCTGGCCTTGGCAACAGGAGACCAGATGTGAAGATCAAGCTGTCAGTGAGACTCAGCAGGTAACAAGGGCCCAGCACCTAGCTTCTGTAAAGCTGGGACTGAAGCTCGCACTTAGACTCTGAGTTTCAAGGTCCACAAAGCACTTTTAGAAGCATACTGTCCCAGTGAAGCAGCTAGTGCATCCTTCTTTACAGAAGGGGACACCACAGCGCAGGGTGAATGGCAGAACAAGGGTCTGAACTCAAAAGGCTTATGACTCCAAATAGCAGCCGCTTCCAAACAGCTCCCCTGCAGCTCCTCTACAGAAAGAGTAAGACGATGTTGTAACCCCCACAAAACAGACGCAGAGCCCACCACGCAGTATCTAGGCCTCTACACGTGACTCAGCAGAACTGCTCCACCTAGCTTTACCTGCAGAGCAAGATTTCTGATGAAGAGCCGATATCAACCCCCAGGTGACCAACATGTCTATGGGCTGAATTGGGTCATAATTAAAAAGCAGCCCACAAGCACACCACTCTGGCTGGGATCTTGTCAGAGTGCCAGGACTCAGAAAATCCTGGGGACAGAAAAAGTCTGGGGGAGACTGGCTCTCGGAGTGGACGACCCACTGCATCTGCTCCCTACAAGACTGTGACACCTAACCCTCCCACCATGACAACTCTGGAAGCCGTCCCCAGGGGGCTCTTCAGAGACACCTAGCACTTTGGGCAGGAATCAGAGCCTCCCTGGTATTTCAAGGTGAAATACCAGGCTGATCTGCTGAAAAGACCTGGGAAAGCTAAAGCCTTGACGACTCTTAAAGCTAGTTTCATCACTGACTTCTGTGGCTGTGAGTTTGCCACCATCTCTTATCTGGCTCAGCAACTTTATCTGCAAGTATAAAATAAGCCACTCATATTTCAATGACGTGCTGAAAACATGAATAAGGAGACAAAGAAATGGCTGGTCAGAGGGTGGTGTGTTGCAGGGTACCTACCACTCTCCTCATCAGCCAAGACACTCTTTTTTTTTTTTTTTTGGTCTTTTTTGGGGGCAATTGGGGTTAAGTGACTTGCCCAAGGTCACACCGTAAGGTTTTTGTGTTAAGTGTTTGAGGCCGGATTTGAATTCAGGTCCTCCTGACTCCAGGGCCCATGCTCTATTCACTGCAACACCTAGCTGCCCCAAGCCAAGACACTCTTTTCTGCCTTCACTGATACCCCACCTTCCATTCATTGTGCCCCAAAGAAACCCTTGTATTTGGCCTATATGTGTCTTTTTATGTCCCCACATATTTGCATGTTGTCTTCCCTCAAAGAATGTAAGCTTCTTGAGTACAAGGGCTTTTCTCTGTTACTGTCCCCCCAGCCCCTAACAAAGCACTTGGCACACACTAAGTAGGTCCTTAACAAGAATCTGCTGCTTGGAGTATTCCAACAACGGTGCCTGAAGTGTGATCCTGGGGACTCTGATAACCCTGGGGGTGATGCAGGTCAGACAGAGTACTCACTGGAGGGGGTTTCTTCCTCATCTCAAAGACACGTGTGGCCCCCAGGCTGAGGGAGGCGATGACAGGGTGTGTCCCCAGTGAGGGCTCGTCATCACTGTGCCAGTCGATGCTGTCCTTGTCATTTCGATAAAGGTTGCAGAGTAATGAGTTGAAGGTGTGGCCTGTGTTCTCTTGGATGCGGCTCTTCAGCATGCTCAGCACAGGAGGCCACTGTGGACAGGCAGAACAGGGGCACAGGTCAGGGGAAGGGGGTCAGCAGAGTGGGGAATCCACCAAGGGCTTGGACACAGGGAGGAGGGGAGCCTCCTCCCTGTCTGATCCCCCTCAGGAGGGTCTGGGGCCCATTCCCTGACATGCCCAGCAGTTGAGTTCCTGTTCTGTTTCTGTAGCTCATCAGAGTAAAGTATAAGACCATCTCATCCTTTCCCATGATACCTGATGACAAACTACCATAAAGACCAGTCACCCTCTGCAATGTTATGCTGGAACTGGATTGGTAATGACAGCAAATAGGCTTGGTCTACACCACAGTCAGAGGCAACTTGGTAACTTGGTGCATAGAGCACTGGGCCTGAAGTCAGGAAGAAAAAGTTAAAATCTGGCTTCAGACAATCACTAGCTGGGTGACGTGACCCAGGGCAAGTCATTTGGCACTTAACCTCTGTTTGCCATAATCCAATTGAGAAGGAAAAGGTAAATCACTCCAGTGTCTTTGCCAGGAAAAGCCCCAACATGATGAGTGGGGCTTGAGTGAACAAGACCACTACCATGATCACAAGGACCAGAGCAAATTTAGCCACCCAATTCCTTTTTTACATGACCCAGTTCAGGGAAGACAACTGTCACCAAAGAGAATCTTGGCTGTGAACAACAAGGCTAATAAAGTGGCCACTTAGTAACACCTCTGGTTTAGAATGATCACACAAGACCAGGCATATCTGGTGGGTCTCCAGGCAGCTAACAGGTACCAACTAGAGTTTTCTGGAATAAATAACTACCCTGCTCTGTAACTAATCCTCCTGTTATTTCTATTCCTGTATTTATTTTGGAAGATGGGACTGTTTTCGTCTATATTTATTTTGGGGAGTTGTAAAAATAATGCAAAAACACAAGATCAAAAAGAATTCAACCATTACAAATGTACTGAGTAGCTCCTTCATGCAAGGGACAGCACTGTGGGGGATATGATGCTCAATAAAATTTGCTCCCGATCCACAAGAAGTTTTTGGCCCAGGAGTGGAGAGAGAACAAGTAATTAAATAACAGAAATACCAGATGGGAGGTCAAGTATATCACAGAGGTGACAGCAAAGTGCTGAGGTCAGAGGAGGAAGAGATCAGGGGAAGCTTCTATCCTGCCCCAGAATAAGAGCAGAAAAGGCACTTCCATGGGGGTCCACCACTGCTCTGAGACAGGGTGGATGGGATTATTTTTCCAAAGATTTTAAAGCTGCTTGCTGTATGGCCTACTTTTTACACAGCAGCCCTGAGAGTGAAAAGCCAATTGTCTTTCATCTAATGGGAACCATGACTACCCTCTTACATGTGTTCACAGAGGCCTCAGAAGACTTAAAGAGCCTCCCCTCTGGCCCACGGAGTTCTGGGTCACCAAGGCTGGCTGGGCCGCTTGGAGACTCCTGCTCTTTGGGGAAGTTGCTGCTTCCTCACTACTTGGCAGGAAGCTCTGACCCCAGGCTCATGAAGCACTTTGCACCTTCCACTGGGACACCTTGAATTGTTTCTTTGTTGTTACAGTTTCTGTGTCTTTCCTCCCAGCAGTCCAAACAAAGTGCTCTACAGAGTTCTTCAACAATTCTTCAAAAATACACGACAGCGTGTATGAAGGTGGAGGAAAGGACAGGAGCCAAAGAAAACCATCAGCATTCAGGGTCACTCAGGGTTCCTGGCTGCTCACATTATAAAGGAAGGGCTTTTAGAGATTCTTGCTTTCAGACTTATGTGAAAGCCGTAACAGTGGTTGGGGAATGGGGCCAGGAAAGGGGACAGTTGTATTTGGTCCATAACTACTTACTTTAGAGCCAAGATCTGACCTCAGGTCAAGCCCCTTTTCTCCTAAAAGTTCCTCAGACAACATAATTAGCCACATTTCCTGATGATTCTACAGCTTTGCATTTACTGACATCACAGTAGCAAAAATCAGCCAGGACTTAACAAGGAGAGAGGCATAAATCAGTGTCTCTATGCATATATAATTGCTCAATAAATATCGATCGAAATGAATGAAAAAAGAGAATGGTCTTTCTGCAAAAGGGCTGAGGAACTCGAAGGAACAACTCTTGGCGCGCCCAGGTCTTACAGTTCACAGGACATAACAGTAATAAATTTTGTACTGTTTCGAGGTTGCCATCATCTCCATTTTTCTTGGTTGACTTTCTTAAGGGTTTGGAAAGATAGGGGAGTAGAAAGCAACCAGCCAGAGGACAAACCCTCCCCTTGTCACTGCTGCACCAACTGCCCCAATTCCCCCACAACCAACGGAGCTAAACTTCTAAGGGAGCCTTAATGTCTGTATCTGGCATATAGTCATGAGAATGCAGTAAACACTAAAGAAATAAAGGAATCCCGGGGCTAAAATGGACATGGAGAGTACAGCGAGCTTGTCCACCTCCCTCTTTCAGTAAAAACTACATCAAAGGTGCAATTTAAAGCCAAAATAAACAACCATTCTGGTGAGGTGGTAGTCTACTCAGCTTTAAAGACAATTCTAGAAAGGGTGCTTTACAATGTCACTTGGTGCCATGCCTTAAGACTGGTTACCTTAACCCATATACCAACTCTGAAAATTAGGTTGCAGGTTACAAAGATTTCAAAAAATCCATCTGTAAAGCTGAAGTATGTTCTGAATAAACTACCCAATTTCAAATGAAAGAATTCTAATCTTTTTGAAGAAATTTCAAACTGTCAACAGGCCTAGAAGGGGAGAAATACTAGTTGAGTGCCTACTTTAAACCACCGCTTTTGAACAGGCTTCACGTATCTTCCAATTTAATCTGGAAAGATCAGCCATAACAAACAAGCATTCTTCTCCCACCCCCAGCCTTGGTAGCGTTCAACTTCCATACTCTAATCGAATAATTATTGAAACAAGAGACAGTTAATAATGCCAAGTGACATGGGCAACAGTAAACTATAGGAATTGGACTGACAGCTCAGTTCCCAACACAGGTTTCCAAAATACCTTCATATGGTCAAGGGCCTATTATTGTCCTGGGATACACACAAAATGGCAAACCAGGAATAAATGACCAGATGAGCTTTAAAACCACGACCTGATCAGGTTGTTTGTTTTTACCCTCTCCCATGTTCTTCAGGTGTAAGTTTTCCATGACAAATTAACCAGTATCTGCCACAGATTAACCACATCCTCTGAAATGCCTCACACTTCTGTTTAGTAGCAACCGGTGAGCATAATCTTCTTCCCACCAAGTGTGTTAATTAACACATCACATCTCCTTGCCAGTGGCAAGGACCCTACCCACTCAGCAGGAATCTCTCATGTGCCAACTCCATCCTCTTGACAATTTTCATTTACAGACAGACTAAGCTACAACTGCCTGGCCTGGTGGACATTCCAAACAAAGCAAGAGGGAGGCAGAGACATCTAAGATGATGACAAGGTGGACATCTGAAAGCTCCAGTCAGCACCAAAATCAACACAAAAAGCTCCGGATTTTTCAGAAATGACCAAATGGCCTGGGAGAGGCAAAGGGATGATGTGATTTCATAGGGCAGGCTGAAGGATATGATCTCATAGGATGGAGAGACCAATGTAAATGCAGAAGGGAGAATGGGTGAAACAATCAGCTCCATTTTCTGAAGATGCAAAGCACTGGTTCTATTTTGATCTCATTCTTAACTGTTTCACTAAGTCACAAAAAGAATGCGAATGACAGTCACCAAGGGCCGAAGAACTGGTGCCCCCACAGACCCTATCCAGTAGGGATTATTCTTTTTAAGTTCTAGTCTAGAAAGTCTTAGTATTCAGTCTATAAAATATATCGATTATAAAATTTAAACATACTTGAGGATTTGGCTCCATTGTAATTCTGGAATAAGTGTAAGGGAGTTCTCCATACCACGCTGTCAACCTTGGCTGCAGATAACTTATACCTACAGAAAAAAACACAAGGCCTTTGGAATTTTTCAACTGGATTTAATTAATTCTAATATAGTTCATAACATCTCCCCTTGCAATAGCTGACTGTGTAAAATCCAAGTGTGGTCTCTAATCTGCGCGTGTGTGTGTGTGTGTGTGTGTGTGTGTGTGTGTGTGTGTGTGTACACAGAGACACACTTTTTTTTCTTTTCAAGATTTCACTCTATAAAAGCAGTTACATTGGGATCGATATAATTTTTGATGTCTGCTAAGAGCTCTGCAATATATTAAGTGCTACAGAAAATGCAAGAGAAGCGTGAGATGCGTGAGAGGCCCCTCCCTCTAAAACGTGTTTCTTAGACATGAACCAGAGGAATACAAGACAACACACGACCCGGAGCCAGAGCATAAACACAGACAACACGTACCTCAGGACTACACAAAAGGAGGCTGATGTGGGCTGTGGAGCTGGAGGGGAACCACGAGGTCGGCCTTGGGAGGATGACTAGGATTTGTACAGACAGACAGAAGGAGGAAAGCTATATTGGGCAAACTGCATAAACAAAAGCCCATAGATCAGAATGTGCATGACAAGTTAAAGTGAAAAGACATTCACCTGAGAGGAGCCAAGAATTCCCATTAGAGAGGAATGAGCCACGCAGATCAGGAGGGGGAAGGCAGGGGTGTAGTGAGGGAGATGAATGGTAAGAAGTGACAATGGCTTTTTTTAAAGAAACCCCCTTTCCCCAGATGTCCAAAGGCAGGGAAAGGGCCCCACACCCAGGGCTGCACCTCTCTGGGACAGGGTTTGAAACCAACAGGGCAGTAAAGCCTTCAGCCTTCAGCCAATTTAATCAGTGGCTCCCTAAGATCTCCCTCCCCTTTTCCCTTCCAAGGGCCTCTCCTTTATGTAACTGCTCTTGGTGAGGGGATGCTCAGAGGAGCTGGTGCCACTTTGCACTGCTCCCCTTCCCTCCTACTGACAACGCAAAGGAAAGGCCAAGGCACAGGCGCCCCCCAGTGACAACATGTGGTGGAGCAAGCACTTGGGATGGCTTCACACTCAATTGTCTCTGGGTTTTTAATTTGGCAATAAAACACATTATTCTTATAATCCTCTGCAACATGAAGTTAAAAGCGCAAGGCAAAGAAATCAAAGGCTGAACAACAGGAAATGGGTCATCTCCATTAAAAAGTGCAAATTCTGTTTTTAAGTCCCTCAGCAAAGGCTGACAGAAAGGAGACGCTGACACAGAGCAGTGAACAAAGAGGCAGCGAGCAAAGTCAAGGAGAGAAGACCGAGGCAGCTACAGAAGAGGTCCTTACAAAAAGGTTTCAGATGAAGAACTGGGAAGAAGTCAAGAGATGTCCTGGAAAAGAAATTTTTTTGGATGTGCTCCCCTCGGGTCCTGACACCCACTGCTGGAGGGAAGCAGAGCTGGTCTGACAGATGAGAAATGTCAAAGAGGGCGAGCAGCTCACCTGGTGTCACCCAGTAAGCTAAGCAAGGGAATGGCAGAGGTGAGAGTGACGCAAGTGAGCGGCCCAGGTCCCCTGACTCCCAGAGCAGGGCTCTTTCCATGTTCAGTAGTGACTGCCTGCAGGACAGACATGGCTGTGTCTGGGTGAACACTGTATATGACCTAAAATCAAATGGGCTCCAGAAGTCTGAAAAAGGGAGGCAGAGTGACAAGAGGAGCAGCCTGGGAGTCAGAAGAGCTGGGTCCTAACAACCGCCTCTGACAAACACAGACGTGTCTGTAACCTCAGTACCTGGGGCAGGCAGCTGTGCAGGGGCAGAAGCTCAGGAGGATGTGCTGCTGTATGTGGGGAGGGGGAGTCTCCTCAGCAGGATACTGCTCCCTACAGCAATGGAATTACCAACCCACTCCAAAGAGACCTAAAGAACAACTGAAAGGGATCACAACCATTAGTAGAAAATTTAATCAATTCAAGAAACATTGATTAAGTGAGTACTAAAAGGCAGGCCCTGCCCTCCAGGAACTCACCATCCAATGGGGGAGACAATAGCAAGCAAAGATATCCAAAGCAAGCTCTACATGGGATAAACAGGAGATAATCAAAATAAAGCCTTTAAATAAAGAGGGAGTTCAAGAAAGCTTCTTGTAGAAGATTTTAACTGAGATTTAAAGGAAGCCAGAGAGGAGGAGGCATGGAGCACAACCAGAGAAAATGCCAGGAGCTGAGAGACGGAAGGTCTTGTTCATGGAAAGGTCAGGAGGCCAGTCACTGGATCAAAGAGCACATGTGGGACAGTAAGGGATAAGAAGACTCAGAAAGCAGGAGAGGGCTAGGTGATGAGGAGCTCTGAATTGCGAACAGAGCATTTTGTATTTGCTCCTAGAGGCAACAGGGAGCCACTGGAGTTTGAGTGTTGGGGTGCTGAGGCAGGGGGATGGGGGGAAGGGGGTAACATGGCTGCACCTCTGCTTTAGGAAAATTCCTTTGGTGGCTGAATGGAGGCTGGACTGGGCTGCAAGCTATGGCATTAATTATGAGGCAACTCTTGTAATGAGCCAGGTGAGATGATGGCAGTGTCAGAACAGAGAAGGAAGGATATTCAAGAGAGGCTAGAATGGTGAAAATCAGCAGGCCTTGGCAGGTTGGATGGATGGATGGATGGGTGTGTGTGTGGGGGGCTGTGGGTGTGGGTGTGGGTGTGTGGGTGTGTGGGTGTGGGTGTGTGTGGGTGTGTGTCTGTAAGCAAAGATGATCCCTGGGTGAGCCTCAGGGACTGGGAGGAGAGTGCTGCTGGGGATGTGAGACTGGAGGTTAGCAAAGAGACTAGGAAAAGACAGGTAAGTCTGAGAAAAATCAGCACAGAGAGGATAATTCAATCCAAGGGAGCCCATAAGATCACCAAATGAGGTAGGATAGAAGGAGAAGAGGTCCAGGACAGAACCTGAGGGACACCTATGATTCGGAGGTGTGACCTGGAGGAGGAGATAGAGAAGGAGCAGTCTGATAGGTAGAAGAACCAGGAAAGAGGGGTGTCCCAAAAACCTAACAAGAGGAGAATATTAAGAAGAGAGCAATCAATTGTCAGAAGCTGCAGAGAAGTCAAGGACTATGAGGACTGAGAAAAGGTCACTGGATTTGGCAGCTAAGAGTTCATTAATAACTTAGGAGAGAGTAGTTTTGAGAATAAAGCCAGAAGCAGATTGTAAAGGTTTAAGAGAGTAAGGGGAGAAAAAGTGGAGGAATCTGTTGTAGGTGGCCTTTTCAAAGAGGTTAGGAACAAAGGGCAGAAGAGAAATAGGAAACAGTAAGGACAGAAGGTTTTTTTTCAGCATATAGGAGACATGGGCACTTTTGCAGGCAGAAAGAAAGGAACCGGTTGAAAGGGAGATACAGAAAACAAGTGGAAGAGGGGGAGGACAGAAAGGGCAGTCTATTGGAGGAGATGGCAGGGAGAGGGGCCAGCACTTCACATGGGAAAAGGACGGAGGAGGGGATGAAGAAGTCAGGGGCAAGCTTCTCAGCTGAGAGGGATGAAGGAGGTAGAGCCATGGGAATCTGAGGAAGAATGAAAAGGTTTGGAAGAGCTGGTGTGGAAGATGGAACAGTAAGATGCTAAGGGAGGTATAGTAGGACTACCCAGCAGCAGTGAGGCCCCAATTGAGGTTGTGTAACATGAATCTGTAGTGGACCCAATCAGAACAACTGTGTGATTTTCTCTCCATTCATTCATCATGTGTGCAGGTGTGAAGATGACAAACAGTGGGGGTGATCTGAGGCCGAAGCTTGGCTCAGTGTTAACTGGCAATATGAAGAGGGGATTGGGGATTCAAGGGAGGAAGACAAGGTAGAACTGAATTAGTTAACCAAGGGGTCAAGACAGAGGGAAGATGGCTTAGGAGAAAACTGAGGGGTCAAGAGATTAGAGGCTACAGGATGAACCAAGAGTAAGGTTACATAAAGGAAGGCAGAGGGAGAGGTAAAAAGTCAAGAGATTATGATCAGATAAAGAGAGCTCCAAATTCTTAAACACGGAGGTAGTATGTCTGTGGATAACAGCAAGATCCAGGATGTGCATGTCTTTGCATGTAGCTGAAGTGCAGTGGTGGAGTAGCTGACGGGAGGAGAGTAGGCTGAAGAACTGAGTGCTTATGGTTAGAGATGTGAGCTTTTAGACTGTAAGAATCAGCAACAAACCTTACAGAAATAATCCTTTAAGCAAGTAGCCACCAAAAACTGGACAGAACACCCCAAAGCACCAAGTGTCCCCATGTCAGACTCATGATATTTCTTGACAAGAAATGTCTCCCATGAGTGGAAAGGACACTGAAAACGATGTTCACCTTTTATAGGTTAAGATGTTCGGAGCTCTTTTGACACGATCCTAGCTTAAAATGAGAAATGCCTACATGAAAGAAGTTAATGAATTTCCCTGAACTTACCCTCTCGAATACCTGTCCTCTGCTTCCATGGAATATCTTGGCACAGTTGTTCAAATACCCAATCTGCTTCTTCTGATTCAATGAAATTGGGAAACAAGCGTATCCTGATGAAGGAAACAGAAACGTGGCAGATTAAAGGCACCAAAGTAGAGATAACTTAACACACTGAAAGAACTTCAGATGTTAAAGCAAACAAGCAATCTATCTGGGCATCTCAACTTCCTATTAAGCAAGAGACACATTGGGCAACCAAAGTCAGCAAGGCAGTGAGAACCAAGTGATACTGTGTGTGACTGGCCAGTATTCTGCTGTGGAAACTACAGGGGACTGAGCCATAAAAGCATGCTCTTGCATAAGCTAGAAATGCTACAAGAGTATTCTATTTGGGATTTTTAAAAGGACTAAGGAGGTCCAGGCCCAGCACAAATATGCAAGTCCAGTCTGCTTAGGGGATCTGGCAGAAAACACAGTCTGCAGAGTATCCAGCAAGTTTTATCTTCAAAAAGATATGTGACTGCTCTGTAATAATTTTTGCAAACAGCTACTCTGCGCAGGTAGGAAATAACCAAAATACACTAAAAGCTTGTAATATGCCATATAGTCAAATGAACTGATAGTAAAAAACCAAAAACAAGGTCCCGTGTGAGGGAAGGAGGAATGTTTCATGAAGCCAGGTAAGAATGAGAGAAATAAATGCATCCAAGATAAGGTGGGCAGTCGAAAGAAGCATGAACAAAGGATACTCATACATGTCAGTCACGAGACAAGACTGGCACACAAAGCGTGCCGATTTGTGATATAATGACTGCGTGTTGTAGCTGAGAAAAAGAACATCAACTACTCAGATACAATCTCTGACCTTGGCTTATGTGAGAACAAAGGCGTCTGAGATAATGAAGAGAATCATTCCCTCATCAAGCTGAGGGCCGCACACTTCTGTGATTTAGGGTCAAATCTGCAGGAGGTCACCCCTGCACTTGCCCGTCCCCCCACCCACACCCCCCCACAGTAAAAGGGGAGGCAGCATCTAGTCAGGCAAGGGTGGTACTGAAAGGCCCCTCTCTACAGGACCTTGACGGCCTAAAGGAATAAGCTATGCTTCAGGTCTTTAGACAAACGGGACTCTCCAAAGGACTGTTCCCACTCTTCCAGCTATCCAAGAGCTCCCCAAAGAACAACCGTCCAATGTTCTCTCTATTCCTGGGAATGCCCTCACTCTGGAGAGGGGAAAAGGCAACGAAGGGACCCTAGGGCAAGATGCTCCACCGTGATGAACGTGTTTTCAATCTATAAAATGGAGGAAACGATCCTTGCTACCCCTGCCTCACTGGGCAAGTATGAGGAAAGCACTCTGAAGTACTTAAAGTTCACATAAATCTAAGTTAATATCGTTATGTCCTCAGTCTTAAGTCTCTTAAGAATAAACCACCAAAGAGCAGAAGCTACGTCAACTCTAGGCACTATACAATTCCCATAATGCCAACTACAGTGTTATAAGCCATTCAGTGAGCCATCCCTGTCATAGTGAAAGATGAGTCTGGGGCAAACAACACAGTGATCCATGATGTTTTCACAGAAAACTTAATTACTCAAGGGTTAAAAAAAAAAAGTCAACGTTCTAGGATTGAGACTCCTGAATCAAGAGCAATTTCCCTTTGGACATCCCTCTGCCAGTTCCAAGGGATGCAACAGGTAGCTGCAGCCGAAAATTTCATCACCTAGAGGTCAACCTCCTGGATATCCACCACTCAGAGGTCAACTTCCTGGACATTCATCACCTAGAGGACAACTCAGCATTCAGGCAGGCTGGACCTTGGATAGCAGTCCCAGACTGTCCAGCTAGACCCATACTTAAGGTCCTTGGAGCTCAGTGGAACCTGTCAGGGTTCCTGTCTCCCAGGCAGAGCCTTCAAAGCTCATTTGTAATAAGTGATTCCTTAAGAAGACAAGCATAGTAGAATTTATTCAGCCAAATGAGGGTTGTAGCCTTCAAAATGGTCACACCAGGAGGTCTTTTCCTCATTCCAACATTGGGGACTGCCTTCAGAAGAACAGGTTTTGAATATCTGCATTTATTTGCAAATAAATCTTCACCTGGGGTGGTGGGGAAGCAGAGGCAATGAATGGATTCAGGAAAAACCACAAGTAATTTGGAGCCAAGACTGATGAAAACTGCAAGTGAAATGGCAGTTTGTGTCAAAATGAGGTATGACTACAAAAAATAGTAAAGTGGTTCTCCCTGGGTGCCTCACAACTGGGCTCCGAAGGCAGCTCCCAAAGGTACTCCACAAGCTACCCTAACCAATAGCGTCATCAGCAGTGGCAGAGTGGATAGCATGCTGGACCTGGGAAATCAGGAAGATCTGAATTCAAAGCCTCCCTCAGAGACCGGCTGTGCCACCTGAGCATAGTTACTGAGCCTCTCAGCTTCAGATCCTCATCTGTAAGATAGGTCCCTGGAATGAGACAGACTCTAAAGATCCTGCTGCTTCCAAATCTGTGCTCCTAATGAACTTTCAAAGGAAAAGTTGACCAAGATTTTTTAAGTCTCTTTTTTCTATGGGTATAAAAACTGTAAAAAGGTAGTTTTATTTTATTAGACAGCAGTTAAGTAGCCTAAGCCCTGAGTTATAAGACATCTGTCGTGGCACTAACTCTCCCACCAGCTTGCTCTAAGACCTGGAAAAGTTACTCAAGAGCCCTTCTGCCTCTGTTAAAATTAAAAGAAAGTTGCCTTCTTAATCTTGGTTTCAAGGGAAGGACCACTGGGTAGGGAAGGGAGAAAGGATATATTCAGAAATAATGTGATTGAAAAAAAAAACAAAACCACAATTATCCATGAAAATCAGTGTTTTAAATGCAAGAGAATTTTTGGATAAAAATTCTTGCTATTCAAACCCCACAGGTATGTTGATAAAAGACAAGAGATATAAAAGTGCTTTTTAAAATTTACAAGTGACCAGACAAACACAAAGTTGACAAGAATTCCAAAGCCATAAAGAACCTTAGAGATCATCTTGTCCAACTCCCTCATTTTACAGATGAGGAAAAAGAATCTTTGTTTTCTAACCCAAGCTGCCAAATAGGATTCGTGAGTCTGAAGCCAGATGTTTCAAATATAAGCACACATACGGGTCTATCTTCAGAGCAAAGCCCTCAGGCTGGCACTCTGATATGATAGGGCCTTACTAAAAATGAACCCCTGTACTGGGAGGCTTCACTTACTCACCGAGAAATGCCTGTGGGTGATGTGCTGATTTCATAGACACCTTCTTTGCTAAGGAAAGAAAACAAAAGAAAAACAGTGTGAGAGGTGGCTTTTAAAGCTCAAGAGCTCCAGAGAGCCAAAGCAGCGATGAGCGAAGACCTACTGTCTTACCAAACACCCCCTCCTCTGGCTGAACAATAGACAATGTTCATAGCCTTCTTAAACAGAAAAGTTATGGATATGAGGCCATGAGGGAAAAGAACATGGGCTCACTCCTCAGTATATCTACGCACATTCTCCCCTTAACCCTCATCCAGTTTGCTTTCCACTCAATATTCAGCCTGGGCACCCACACTGGCACCAAATCACCCCATCAGCATTTTCTCCTATTACATATAAAGTTGCAAATTTTCCTTATCTACCAGCACCTCTAAAACGGCTCTCTGGCTCCAAGCCAGCATCTGCAGAAGCTGTGAAGGACATCTCCAACCTTCATAACAACTTTAAAACAGCAGTTTTAACCAAGAAACCCAGAGTAATTTTAGAAGGTCTGATACAGAAGATCACAATGCTTTTTCTTTTAGTTTCTGGAAGAATTAAAAGACAAATCTAATATAATCTTTGCCTGAGACTGGTGATTCAAACGCCAAAAATTTGCCTGTCCAATGATGAAAAAAGGCTGCGTGCTTTCGACACAGCTATGGCTAGACAGCAAGGGCAGGGGAAGTAAGCTAGACGCAGAATTTTTCAAATGAGACACAGAAATGGAAAACTAAAACCTTGAGGGCAACAGCCTGAATAATGCCTTACGGGAAACATCAAACTTGGCACTTCTCTAGGGCTAGAGTTTTTTTGAGATCCCAAATATCTTGCCAAACCTAACCACATAACACAGCCGTGAGGGAAGGAGACATAAAACTCTTTGTTTTACAACTGATACAAGGAGTTAGAAAACTATTCTGGGTCACACAGAAAGTCATCGATGAAAAAGAACCCAGAAGTTAGTTTTCAGATCATGCAGACAAGGATAGAGAGGGGTGTAGTATAAAGTACTGCGTCTGGTGTCTGGGTTCAAATCTTGGCTCTGACAATGACCAGATTTATAGATTGGGGAGCATTACACTGGCAATGCTAACAATTCAGAGTTGTTAGGGGGAAGTGCTTCCTAATCCCTAAAGTGCTAGAAAAACTGAAGCAACCGCTACTGTAAATAGATTATCTTGAGTCACATCAAGGTCCACAGACTAGAAGATAAAAGACAGAAATGGTCAATGATGGAAAGGTTATGGGAAGACAGGCACAGTAGCATGCTCTCAGTATAGTTATGGAAATCAATGCAAAATTATGCTAAAGAAAAGAGGCCAAATGTTCATGCCCTCTAAGCCGGAGATCCCATTGTTAGGCATATATTACAGAAAGTCCTATCCACAATATTCATAGCAATACTTTTTGCGGTTGTAAAGAATTGGAAGCTAAGTAAGTCCCAAGTGACCTGGGAATGCCCACATGAACTACAATACATGAACAGAAAGGGGATTATTTATGCACTACAAGCAACTATGACTATGAGAAACATGAGAAGACAAACTGATGGAAAGTGAAGTAAAAAGAACCAGGAAAATGACAGACACCAAAACTGCAACAATATAAAAGGAAAAAAGAAATTGAACTCTGTGTGATTATAATACCAAGTTGATTCTCCTCTTTCCTGCGGACGCAGGGAAGTGGGGACTACGGACCTGGGAGGCTGCACATACTGAAACGCTTGGTTAATGTGTTGGTTAATTTTGTTGAACTGCTGTCACAAAAAACCCCAAAACTTTCTCTTTTACTCTTTGTTACAAGTTGACTTGCTGGGGAGGGAAGGACATATTCAGAAATGAAGGCAATATTAAAAATCAAAGATAACATCCTTTAACAATGTAAAATACTACATTATACCTACAAGGGCTGAGAATGCTAGAATATACTCCATTGGAGTCAGTCTAGGTAGAAGAAAGAGACAGACTCAATAGTCAGGAGAGCCCTGGGTCCAAATACCAGTCCTGGGCCTACCAGCAGCTAACTAACTTTTAAGAAGTTGTTTACCCATCTCTAAAATAGGAGAAAACACTAAAGTTTTGCCCCATTATGGCTTTGTAAATCTTAAAGCACTCTAACTGGGAGTTATTATTAAAATACAAATGCACAAAACAGAATGTCTCCGTGTGAAGTTCCTGTGAGTGTGAAAGGCTAAGGAAAGGGCTGACTAGCTTTGGTGAAGTCCCTGGCATTCAGTGGACACAGATGGGCCAATGGACATTTGTTGTCCTTCAGTTCGTTTTTCAGTCCTGTCTGACTCTTCATGACCCCATTTGGATTTTTCTCAACGGAGATACTTCAGGGGTTTGCCATTTCCTTCTCCAGCTCCTTTTATGGGAGGAGGAATTCAAGTAAATAGGGTTAAGTGATCTGTCCAGGGTCACCCAGCTAGGCCAGATTTGAACTTGGGGAAGATGAGTCTTCTTGATTCTAGGCCCAGCACTCTCCCACGGCCTTGACCAATAAACATCAGTCTTCTACGTAACAGAGGCTTTCAGGGCTAACTGGACACTTACAGTAGGAGTACCCAAGACCATAAAGGGCCTCAACTTCAGGCAATGTGAGGACTCTCATCCCTCCCCCAGTGGCCTCACTTCCCAAACTGAGAGAGAAGCATGGGCAGCCCCCATCATTTTCAGGGAAGCTTAGACCCCAGCAGCAGCAGAAAGGCTCAGACCCCACAAGCACATCAGGCTGTCAGTTCCAGTCTCCTGCACAGTCTAAAGAGGAATAACCAGGGCATGAATCCCAGTTCACTCTGTGGCTCTATAAACCTTCCCAAGCTCCCCAGCTGGTTGATGGTGGTAGAGTCCAGTTATGGTCTACTATTGCTCAGACTGAAACCCAGGTCAGGAATTTGGAGAGCTTAGACCAGACAGTGGGAAAGCAGATTAAGGGAAGAACTGGTCTAAGCAAAACAAATCCTAAATCTATATGAGAACATTGAGAGCAAAGATACCTTTTTGAGGGAGCAAAGTACAGGAACCTGAGGAGGCTGCTTAGAAATTGGGGAATGACCAAACAAATTATGGCATATCAATATAATGGAATATTGCGCTGTAAGAGAAATGAAGGAGAAAGTTTCAGAGAAGCCTAGGATAACCTGTTTGAAGTGAGACAAAGTGCAATAGGAGAGGTTGACCAAATGCTCTATGGTCCACTTTTTGGTGATACTGTATAAATGGCATTAAGAAGGGACTGTGGCTCTTCACAATCTGACTCTTTATTCCTTCACAGGTTGAGTTACTGACGTGGAGACCAGGGCTCAGAGAAGCACATGCACGTCTGTCAGTATACATCTTTGCTGAGTGTTTGTGTATATTTAATAAAGTATGTACTTTTCAGTCTGTCTCACTGATTCAGTCTCTCCAAATTGTGAACTTGCAAGTAGAGCCAGCATGTACCTGCCCTAAGAAAGGAACCGATCACTCAACAAGTATTTATCAGACACTTGCTATGTGTTTAATAACTGAGATGACATTTAAGCCCACAAGAGCTAATGAGGTTGCCAAGACAGAACAGAAATAAGGCTCAGTAGAGAACTTTGGGGTACATTCATGGGGTGGGTGGGTATGTCATATGGTAAGACAGAAGAATTAAGAGAGCACCATCATGAAAACTCAGAGATGGGAGTGTATCCAGGAGAGAGTGGTAAGCAGCAACAAGCAGAGAGGTCTAAAAGGATAAGCATAACAAAGAGTCATCAGACTGGGCAACAAAGAAACCACAGCCAGCTCTGGAGGAAGCATCTTCCCTTTAGAGATGAGGTCAGAGGCCACACTGAGTAAAAGAAGCAGAAAAACAAGAGCAAAGGGCTAGAAAAGGCATTTGGCAGTGAAGGGAGGAGGGATAAAGGATGACGTCGGAGGGCAGGGCAGGATCAAGCAAGGGTGTTTTAAGGATGGGAGAGATCTCGAGGATTTACAGACAGGAGGGAAGGAACTATTACATAGGGAGAAACTGGACACTGGAGGGGAGGGAGGCAGAGATGAGAGCAGGAAAGGAGAGGCAGGGATTCACACATGCTGGGCCTCCAACATCCCAGGGGAGAAGAAAACAAGCCTCAATAGCCAATGGGGACCGAACAACGCTGAACAGTCAGCCAAAAAGCATTTATTAGGCACTTACTGAGAGCCCTGTATTGTGCTAAGCCCTGGGAATACAAATACAAAGAGAAATAAAGGCAGTCCCTGCCATCAAGGAGCTCACATTCTAACACGAGAAGACACCAAATAAAAGGAATATGAGAAGGACTGAGTCACAGTAGGCCTGGTTCCCTGTTAAATGGAAGGTCTGGGAGGAGCCCTCTGGCCAGAGGAAGAGGCCAAAGAAGCAGAGGCTAAACTTTCAGGGCTGGAATGACCTTCTGGGATGAAGGACCTGGAATGTGGTGGAAGACGTTGAGAGTGCAGTGATGATTTCTCTCCTATGATGAGATCATGGAGGCTCATAGACTGAATCTTAAGGAAGTAAAGCTATTTGGGGCATCACAGGATCTTCACATATGTCACCTATTATGTTTCAACTCCTGATGGAAATCTGCTCTTTGCCTAAACTAAAATCTTTTTGACCCAAATATTTGCAGATCAGGGTGACGGGAGAGGGAGCAAACTCCCAGAACAACTTTGGTAATTAAACATATCAGCCTTTCCTACTGATGATGCTGGTTTTTACCATCTCCACCCTCCTTTACACAGCAAGCCATCACTTATATCAAAAAAGACAAAGAAAAGCTAGGAAATGCTAACCAAACAGCACTCCACCAGTGTAATGGAGTATTACTGCAAGAAAAAGAGTTCAGCAAAATCCACTGGCAGGTTACAGCTGACCGAGTATGTACATCCATAGACCACCCACCCCCACAATGAAGGGAGGGCTGTTTAAAAAGCAGGCTCTTCAATATGTCATTGGCTCTCTGATCCTGGGGTGTTCCCACCAATCTGTGCAGATCCAAAAGCAAACCCACAAGCCACAAAAAAGGTAGATGAGTGCCTTGAGCACAGCTCGGGATAAAGTGAGAACTAGATCTGTTTTCTTTTTCTCCCTGCAAAAACACATGAAACCCTAGTTCCAAAACCAGACTATCTGACCAGTACTTTCTGATGGGTGTTATGACTTCGCTGTACTTATCCTAAGCAAAGATAACGTCATACCAGCACTCTGGACTCTGGAGCTTCAAGGAACCTGTGTGTGCATTAAGAAAACTGGGGCCCAGACAATGGAGGGGAGCTGCCAAGTGAAAGATCATCAAAGATCTTCCAGAATTCTAGGTGGGCCATCTGCAAAAAGGCAGAGAGAGAGACAGACAGAGAGAAAGAGAGAGAGAGAGAGTGTTTCTCTCCCATCTGGAAGCTGACTGAGAACTGAATGGAGTTTTCCCGAGACCAGAATCTGGTGAAGGCCATCCAGAAGGCCGATATTTCTTCTGTGTTCCAAAGCCAGCCGAAGTGCTGGAGGACTGAAGAAGTATGACCAGGATAAGACTTTGTTTATTCATGGCCTGGCTGATCCTTGAGTTCCAGGCAAGAGAAGTGGTGAAGAGTCTGAGATGTGCTGGACCCTGTGAACTTCAGTGTGTTTGAGGGACTGCCCTGAGGAATGGACAAGGACCTGGGAGATGTCTGCTTCTGAATCCAGGTGACTGTTTTGTGGATTCAAGAGGGAGCTGGGACCATGGAAGGGGATCCAGGGAATCACAGAGACCACCCGGAGTCAAGATGAAGAAAAGAGCTTGCCTTG
>CM053601.1:175439308-175449917 GCA_028646575.1 Pseudocheirus occidentalis | reverse complement strand
GCTTCTGTTTGTTTTCTCCCTGAGGCAAAACAAAACAGATTTTCTTAGTTAGAACAACTCAATTCAATTCTCTCTACATCTGCTCATGACCCACTAGGTGAGGCCTGGTAGGATCCATGAAGTAAGACCCAGCTCCTGCTCTAAGGGGGTTTTACTTCCATACTGATGGGGAAGGCAGGAAGAATGGATACAAAAATAACAAAGCAGCAGGTGATAAACACAAAGGACAACTCTAAGGCATAAGCTGAGATCAATTTCTACAGAGAGAGCAAAAGTGGAATCAAGGAAATCTTCATGGAAAAGTTAGGACCTGGCCTAAGCCATGGGGGGATTTCAACTGTGATAATGGCATGGGGGAAGGAACAGAGAATGTTCCTAGAAGTCCAGAGGATCAAAATCTATTGCTGAAAGAGACCTTGGAGACTATCTAATCTGGAACCTTCACTTTCTAGAGGACAGACAGGCTTGGGGCCTGCCCGAGGTCAGAGACTTAGTGTCAGAGGCAGGGACCACTGGAGAACAGACTCTGCTTCAGTGAACAAAGATCATGAGGGAGGCAAAGTAACTATCCCCTAAGGAGGTGGCAAAGCGAAACAGTTCTATAAAAACACATGCTGAGTTTTATTCAACTGTAACCATTTTATTATGA
Organism: Pseudocheirus occidentalis; assembly: GCA_028646575.1. Lineage (NCBI taxonomy): Eukaryota > Metazoa > Chordata > Mammalia > Diprotodontia > Pseudocheiridae > Pseudocheirus > Pseudocheirus occidentalis. The sequence continues at coordinate 175,449,268 of CM053601.1, read as the reverse complement.
AATGATACTGGTTATAGTGACTCAAGCAATTGCCTGTGTCCAATTTCTCACCAGTCAGTCACAATCCTGTTTTCTTTTGCCAGTAAGAGACAAATTCTAAATTCAGCATCCACTAAAATTGCACTAACAGCCCTAATCCTCATCAGTCCCCAGGCTTAGAGTATAAACTCATTTGTGCACATGGGAAAAGAAAGAGGTCAAATTGTTCTCTCGAGACAAATCAATGGTCTGGGCAAGTCACTTAACCCCAACTGCCCTACCCTTCCCTCTCCAAAAAGCAGAAAAAAAAAAAGACAAATCAATGGCTTAGTTGGGCATACTGAGGGGGAACAAAGTTCTCACTGGTGGAGGGAAGCACCTAAAGGAGACTAACACCCGTTCTGCAACATAGGGTCTCAGGAAATTTTCTGGGGGCACTGATAAGGTTAAGCGGCTTTTCCACAGACCTAGAAGATGTAATCTGGGTTTTGTGCTTTCTGGGAAGGTTCCATATCCAATACACCAAACTTCACTTTAGGAACAGCAGCAGATTAGAATGCAAATTGTAAAAACTCCTAGTTTTATGTTAAATTAAATCCAAGTTACAAGATACAGCAACTTACCAACTATTCTATAAAGCAGATTCAATCATGTAAACTGGCTTGAGGCTTCAAGAAATACAGATTTTCATCTAGAACACAGAGGGCAAAGATGCTGCAAAGAAAAATCAGAAGAGGCTCAAAAAAGGAGAGTGAAAATAGCGACAGTCTTAAAACATCATAAAAATCCCAGAGGGCAAGAGCCATCGAAACCCATGCTCCACAGTGGCACCTTCTATTCACCTATTACCAATTGCCATCAACACATCTGTTGTTATTAATAAGGGGAATAACTGGAAAGGTTACGCGTCACAGTTGGGGGCAGCCTCAAAATTAGGAGGCTCTAGGTTCGAGATCCGATTCTGATCTACACTGGGTTACTTGGGGCCTCCAAGCAACTCTCTAGGACTAGAAGCAATAGTACAGGGAAAGAGGGGTGGTGCTGGGTTCAAATTCTGGCTCTGCCAAGTGGGCACCTTGGATAAGGACTGAAGCCCATGCGTCACCCCGAGGGATGACGTCGGCGGTCCGAACCCCCAGCCCAACCCCCCAACGCAGCGGTTGACGGAGCATTTAAAGTCTGCAAAGACCCTCGCTAACAGCACCCTCTGGGGCAGCGCTGGCTATTAATGCGCCCATTTTACAGAAGGCACCAGAGAGGCCGGGTGACGCCGGGGCACGGAGTCAGAGCGCACAGAGACCTCGGCCACAAGCATGGCTTAGGCACCTGCCAAAGGCCGCCGGACCCCGGCCTCAGAAGGCCCGCGACCTAACGGGGTGGGAGGCGCGGCCGTCCACTCCAGGCCTGCCCCATGGGTCGGATAAGGAGGCTGAGGCCCCGGGAGTCAGATGACTCTCTCCTCCCTCCCCCACAGGCGCCCCCGGGGCCGGAGGGTTTCGCGGGTCCAACAACCTGGCTTTACAGGTGAGGAAACTGAGACCCAGCTGGGAATGCAGGAGCTGCCCCGGTCCAGGGCTCGCGCTCACCCCTATCACTGCAGCTCGCCCCTCCGCCCCGGGACCCCGGGAGCCGCAAGGCCCGGCCTGAGCTGGGACGACCCGCGACCGGCACGAGACCCGTCTACACTCACCGGCCCCTTTCCCGCAGAACTTCCGGCTGGCCCTGCCGGCCCTGCAGCCGCTTCCGGTTCCGGTGCGCCGCTGCAGGCGTCCGGGCTGCAACCGCTCCCCTGGTGTAGGAGGGGCCTCCTGCGGAGGCAGGAGCGGGCGGAAAGTGGGAGGGGTGATGGGTGGGAGGGGCCAGGAGGGGAGGGGCGGGGAAGCAGGAGATTGGGGAGAGAGAAGAAACCTAGAGAGGGGGAGGGAGGTGCTGGGAGGGGAGGGGAGGGGTGGGAAGAAAGCCCAGAGGGGAGGAAGAGGAGGGAGAGAAAGGGGCAGAGCCACAAGGGGAGGGAACCAGGAGGGGAGGTAAAGAGGTTAAGTGACTTGCCCAGGGTCACACAACAAATATGTCAAATTTTAACTCAGGTCTTACTGACTGCCCTTTTGACACACTGGAAACTATTCAGAGGAAGAGTCCATAGGCTTCTATGGCCTTCACGACCCACAGACAAATGAATCAGAACCCCCAGATTAAACCCAGAATATGTCAGGAAATCCAAATCTAAGTCTGAACCAGGGTCAAGAATAATGTGGCCAATATTGAACAGCCTTCTGGCCTGGATTGCCCCTTGGGAATTGTTGGATGCTTTTCATGACCCCACACTTCCAGCTTGGCATAGGATGCCTTCCACCTGTGGCCCCACCCTGGGACCAGCCAGGGTCTCTCCTTCCTGGGCTTCGTGGGCCTGGGACCCTCCAAGCTCCAGCTGCTAGAGAAGCCTGACTGCTACTCACACCTCTTTAAAGGGCAGGAAATCACTGACCACAATCCTTCAAGGCTCAAAGCATTGCTGTCCACTCTGCTGCTGGACCCTAAGGACCTTTGGATCTTGCCACCACTCAAAAAACACCAGGTCTCCCCTACTAAGAATGCGAGCTCAGTGAGAGCTGGAACCTTGTCGTTTTCTATTTTTATTCTCAATATTGAACACAGAGCTGGGCACACAAGAAGCATTTAATAAATATTTAATTATTCCATTCAGCCCTCTAAAATAAAGACCCATAACATATAGCCCCACATCCCTGAAAACCACAGTCTTTGAAGAAGGGAAGTGGAGGGTCACTCAAAGAGCGATGGGGATGCATGTGGTGGACAAGAGAGGGCTGGAATGCATTAGGAACAAAGAATAAACATAAGTGGCGTGATAGAAGTGTGATTGGAAAAGAAAATGTCCTGGCCGTGTGGTCAGACTGTGGGAGGAGGAATGGGGAGCCTGCACACTCCGACGATAGCTACAGTGTCAAGAGAGCTAGAAAAAAACCTAGCCTATTTTGGGACTATCCCCGATGGAAGATTTATTGGAGGGCATGGGGTGGGGGGGAGTAGCCAGAACAAGGGGGGAAGGATAGCCTTTGTTCTGCACCAGGGAAGCAGGGCCACCATCAATGGGCTCACAGGCCCATGGGAGTATTAAAGAAATTCCATTTTAGGCAATTCAGCCACAACCCTTCCTATCTTGGGGATCCTGGGTAAGTTAATTCTTCTGAGCCTCATAGAATTATAGACTTTGAGCTGGAGGGACCTGAGAGGTCATCTCCTCCAGCCTCTTATTTTACAGATGAGAAAAGTGAGGCCCAGAAGAGTGAAGACAGTTTTCAGCATTCACTTTTATAAAGATTTTGAATTCCAAATTTTTCTCCCTCCCCCAGTTTTCCCCAAGACATACAGGGTCCACCGGGGAAGTTCCAGTTCTCAGAGCTCATTTCAGTGACAAAATCGCTAGTTCTGCCAGTCCACAGGATGCGGTCCACTATCCTTAGTCAGCAAGCACTCAAAGCAAATTCTCTGAATCACTTGCTATAGACCTTGTGTTATTACGGACTTCATCTATAAAGCAGGAATAATATACTATTATTTACCTGAGTTTGGAGGTGGAAAATTATATAGCAACATGAGAATAACTCAATATTTTAAACCAAAGTCATTTCTCTGGGTCCTGCCAAAGCACAATCACTCTGGAGTTTGTAAAAAGATCACCTTGTGTTTATGTACTCTAAACCCAGCTCCAGGGAGCTCAAAGTGCTCAAGAGATTTATTGATAGGGTGATTTGTAATAATACCGTACAGTCTTCTTCACTGCACCTTGTGAAAAGAGAGCCACTAAGACTGGCCTCCGAACTGCTGCTTGTTCATCCCAAGTCTGGCACTGATACCTGTTGTCGCCTGAACCTGTAACTTCCTTTAATCTCTCTCTTCGGACTTCCTTCAAATTTCAGCAAAAATTCTGAAAGCCTTTCCTGATCCCCGTTAACAACACTACCTTCCATTAGTTATCTGTGGTTCATTTATACAGAGGTTTGCACATTGCTTCCCCCACTGGACTGGGAGCTCCTTGAGGGCAGAGACTGTCTTTTGCCTTTCTTTATATCTCCAATACTTGGCACATAGAAGTTTCTTAATAAATGCTTGTTGACAATTCCAAAAGACTTGTGATGAAAAATAGTATTCACCTCCAGATAGAGAACTGATGAACTTTGAGTACGTAATGAAGCATACTTTTTTTCATTTTCTATATTCTTGGTTTTGTGTGTGTGTGTGTGTTTTCTTTTGCCACATGACTAACATGGAAATGTTCTGCATGATTTCACATGTATAATCAATATCACAGTACTTGTCTTTTCAGGGATAAGGGAGAATTTGGAACTCGAAATTTCAAAAACTGAATGTTTAAAAATGTTTAATGTTATCGGGAAATATTTAATTAAATATTTTTAAAAATAAATGCTTGTTGTTTAAAAAAAAAATGCTTGACTTGAATGCCTCAACCAAGTCAATGATAAAAGCTGACCCAAATCCCCAAATTTCTTATCCTCAGAGTTATTTGCTTAGCGGGCAGCCCTCTGGTAGTCTGTTCTAGTAGTCTGTGTCAGCTCCCTGATGATGGTTTTGGAAGAAGAGTAAACAAATCTAGTCTGGTGAGTCACCGTTGATTCCAAACAGAGAAGTCTCATTACCCCTTCTAGGTCATTGTTTCCTGACAAGTGCTTAGCATGGATAGATGAAAAATATGATCGAATCAAATCCAACAATTCAATTCAACACATCTATTAAGTACTTCTGGGCTGGATCAATTGGAGAATGGCTGAACAAGTTGTGGTATATGAATAGAATAGAATACTACTGTGCTATATGAAATGACAAGCAGGTAGATTTCAGAAAAACCTGTAAAGATTTACATGAACTGACACAAAGTGAACTGAGCAGAACCAGGAGAACATTGTACACAGTAACAGCAAATGTTATGTAAATAACATAATGTAAATTATTATGTAATGTAAATGTTATGTAAATGATCAATTGCGAAAGGAACGGCTTCGCTCTTTTCAGCAATACGGTGATCCAACAGAATTCCAAAGGACTCAATGATGAAAAATGCTATTCACATCTAGGAAGAGAACTGATGGAGTGTGTCTGAATGTAGATTAAGGCATACTGTTTTCACTTTGGGGAGTTTTAAAAAAATTTTTGATCTGTTTCTTCTTTTACAACATGACTAATATGAAAATATTTGCCTGCCCTCCAAAAGGGCATTCTAGGAATGGATACAACCGATGAAGAAATGTACCCAGATGAGTGAATGCAAAGTGCCATTTATTACCATCTCCTTTTACAGATGAGGAAACCGAGGCTGACTTACCCAGGATGGCAGAAGTGTCAAAGGTGGGATGTCTCCAAGAACTCTCTATTACACTACATTGCTTCTTGATAGCTTAACACCTGAGGATTTTGTTCAGTCATGTCAGTCCCGTCCAACTCTCTGTGACCCCATTTGGAATTTTCTTGGCAGAGATACTGGAGTGATTTGCCATTTCCTACTTCAGCTCATTTGACAGATGAGGAAACTGAGACAAAATTAGGTGACTTGCCCAGGGTCACACAGCTAATAAGTGTCTGAGGCCTGCTTTGAACTCAGGAAGATGAGTCTTGCTGACTCCAGGCTTGGAGCTTTATCCACTATGCCACATAGCTGCTCGTATCTGGGAATACCCAAACAAAATAAAAAAGTCCCCTCCCTCAAGTGGTTTATATTCTACTGAAGGGATGGATACACACGTAAAAAAAAAAAGGCAGCTATTTGGCACACTGGATAGAGTGTTAAGATTTACAGTCAGGAAGACATGAGTTCAAATCCTACCTCATATACTGACTATGGAACCCTGGTCAAGTCACTTAACCTGCCCCGTTTTCTCATCTGTAAAATGGGGCTGATGATAGCACCTCCCTCCCAGGACTGCTGTGAGGATGAAATGAGATGATAATACATAAAGCCCTCTGCAAATTTTCAAGTGCCAAATAAATGCTAGCTGCTATTGCTGTTGCTAATGCTGTAATTAGACCAGCACAGCATTAGGGTTAGACCATGACAATCTGAGGAGAGGGAGCCACAGCACATGAAATGAGTCTTGAGAGAAGCTATGAATTCTAAGAGCCAGAGCGAGGAGGGAGTGCATTCCATGTAGAGCAGACAGCAGGGGCAGGCGTGGGAATGAATGAGCAGGGCCTGAAGGTGGCATGTGTGAAGGGCAGTAAAGTAAAAGACATCTGAAAAAGGAGGTTGGAGCTAGACTATGAAGACCATCACTGGTGCATCCTAACTCCCACTTGTGCTCAATGTTGACCCACCAGCAGATGAGCCAAGCAGGATGGAATCAGGAGGTGTAGGGAACTACACATTAAGTCATTCACATTAAGCACCTATTGTACTAGGCACAGTGCTAAGGGATACAAGAGGTGAAAGGCAGTCCCTGCCCTCAAGGAGCTCAGCCTGATGAAGAGACTTTCATTTCACCCTCGTCCTTCTTGAGTATTTGCATGATTGGATCAGAGAAGTGGTGGAGGTTTCTGGGATCTTTGGGGAATGTGTCAGATAGAATGCAGCTGTTTCCTAACTGCAGTCAAAACAGGCCATGTAATGGGTATCCTTGTTGCTACCTGAGCAAAGCAACAGTCCATGGAAGAGCACCATATTCCCTGCATGATGCCCCAGAAAGCAGGACGTAATCTTCATGTCCTTTTAGGTGTGGCTGAGATTAAAGCAGCAGCCCCGAGACTGACAGAACCAGCAGAGGAAGAAAAGTCTTGCCACTAGACTGGGAGAATGTTGCAGTTGGAAGGGGCTTTCCAGGTGGGATAGTCCATCCCTTTCATTTTACAGAGGAGTAAACTAAGGTCCAGAGAGCAGTCTGGACACGAGGTTATCAGGCATCAGAGCCTGAAGACAATGCCACTTCTCTAGATTTCAAATTCTGCGCTCTTTCCATTACTCTGTGACTTCTGGAGATTACAGTAGGAATGACCATAATTTATGCATCAAGAGAATGTAATCTTTGCACCAACAGCAACGATTTATAATTTTTTTTTAAAGGTTTTACATTATGCCAAGTGAGTAGTTTGTGTTTTGGGAGCGGTGTTAATTAGCAGTAGTGACACGTGCACACAGAGTGTGAACAAGGAAGGCTGGTGGGGCCCAGACTGGCTGCCTCTCCAGGTCAGTCATGTTCTAAACCACAGGACACCAAAGGACGCCTCCAGCCTCTTGTGGGGATTTTCTTCATGAACTAGAACCCCATCAGAGCTTTTTGTGTTGATGTTCATTTAAATTGTAGGGTAAAAAAGAATGAGTATTAGTCAGAGACAAGGCTATTTTGGTGAGCATTGTTTGTGAAACAAGACTAGTAGCAAACAAATCTGGTCGGACACACAGGTGTTGCCACAAGCAGCTTTTTATTCAGCACTTGCTGTGGGCCAGGCAGGCCCAGCATCAGGCGTTTGGGGTACAAAGACAAAAAAGGACAAGCCCCTGACTTCGAGGAGCTGACATAGATGCAGACTTTACATGGTTTTAAAAAGACCTTAAGAAGTCCACACAAACTCCCCCCACCCCCTACCCCCCAGGACCATTGTACTCAATCAACCACCTCAAATCCCTTAGAATGGGTAAGGGTGAAATAATGGCCATGCTGTCACTGAGCAAGAATAACTCAGATAATACTCCGAGGATTACAGAACCAGGTGATGGGTGGGTTTTTTGGCCCTGAGAAGGTTTCTGAGGTCCCTTGCCAGCTGCCTAGTACTGTGAGTTGGTAAGCCAAGATCTAGCAATCTGCCCTGCAGCGCACCCCGCCCCCATTACCTGACAGTTGTTTTGTTTGCTAAGTAAGGATTCCCCACTAACTGAGAAACTCTTATTTGAAGTTTCTGACTTGGTCCAACTGGCCTGGAGTAAACGGTCTAAGGAGATAAGTTCTTCTCAAGCCCCAAAGCATTTAGTCCTATTACTAAATTAAAAAGTGATAACTGGAGATTTTAAAGGTTGGTGTTTTGCAGAGCATGTGGATACAATGGACCATCTGCTGGAAATCCCTGATGGGTTCACACCAGCTTAAGATTTTTTGGTCTTCTTCAGGAAGCGAGCTCGAAGTCCCTTGTTTACAGACATCGAAATTTTCATGGAAAGCCATGAAGGCATCAGGAGGAAGAGCCAACCCTAGAAAGGAAAGAGAGAAAAGAAGGTTCAAAGCCCATCCTCTACAGATCAAGGATTTCCCTTCCCAGATGCAGACAGCCTTCTCTGTCTCTCTGTCTCTCTCTCCTTTAAGTAGAGCCTTTTCTGACCTAGCAACCATCATCCTTTAGCCATCCTGGTGATAAGCTTTTTCTGATCAACCCAGGGTGCTGCTCTGACCACCGACACCCAGAATCTAACACTGGGTCTCCATAAGGAAGGGTTTCCACCTCAGTAGAACCTGCCAGAATTTTTGCCCCCGGCATAACATGAGAGCCTTGGGTCATCTACATGCAGAACAGATGTACTGGACATCAGGAGAAGTTCAACTGGGGCTACGCTAAAGCATGTGGTCTTATATCCTCACCTATTTTCAGGGGATCAGACATGCAATTCCTTTGTATTTAAAGTTGCCGGGGTAAAGGAAAGACCTCTTTCAATGTAGTTCAGCATCTTGTATGCCTCAGAATTATCCAGACCTCTGGGTAACTACTATATAACCTACCCAGGGTCCCAGAGGCAATATGAACAGAGACAGGAACTGAGCCCGGGGCTTCCTGGATCTGTGGTTGGATCTCTACTCACTAAGTCAAGTCATTTCAGTCATTTTTTTTATTGTGATTTTTAAAGTTATTTGATACTAAGGCTTTTTTTCTCAAAGACAGAAGCAACTGCAACCCAGAAACAATTTTTTGCCATGTCTAAAAAGTAACTGTGTTTTGTTGTTGTACCCACTGCTTCAAACGAGAAACTCTAATTATAAAGAAAAATTTTTTTAAGTATTTTATTATAAAAAGACACTGATATGTGAAAACTCTATTCCTGATAAAAAACGACCTACCATAATAGCGTGGACGGGATAGCCATTGGTGCGGGACTGCATACCAACTGTCTTAATTGCAGACTTCACAAATGTCTCTGACGATGGCTTATCAAAGGTTGGCTTTCGGATTTTTGCCAGTTTTGTGGCCACAAAGAATGGCAGGACACTCTGGGAAATAAAGCATAGTGAGCGAAAGTGAGAAAACATTATGTTGCTAATTATTCTTTGCACAAACAGAATTCAGAACCATCTCTAGCAAAATGATGCATCTCAAGTTCTCATCTCAAAAGGAATCTTTCAAATCGCCACCTCAACAGAAGGCACCAGGATAGGATACAGCCTGTAACACAAAGAACCAACATGAGACAGAATCGCCCACGTCAACCAAACAGGAAAAGGAAGAGAGAACTGGTAGGAATAAGCCAAAGTGAGGCATGAATTGGGAGACCAGAATGGTCCAGGACAGGGTGTCCTAACCCAGCTATTCTGCTAAACAGAGCACAGGATTATTAAGCAAAAAATGTTGAAGATTTCAAACTCCTGTAAAGGAAAATCACAACCTCCAGCTTTCCTGGGTTAGATTAAGTCTGGTGGAAAGTGTATTAAAGATATGGCCCCCATTAGATATGCTTAGAGGCTACACCAACAAAGGTAGATTGAAGGACATTACAGGTCATCGAGAGAACCTGCCTACTCCAGTACTGTTTACCCAATGTCAAAACAAGGAGAAGAAGGCCCCTAGAACACTGATGGAAGAACATGGAATATCTGTGGGCTTGTCAGAAACATGGCTCCCATGGGCAGAAGCAATTATAAGCAGCATGGAATTGGAAGGCATGGAGAAGGCTAGATGGCTTTACTTTGGGGACAGATGGAGGGAGAGGGGGAGAGGGAGAGGGGGAGAGGGAGAGAAAGAGAGAAAGAGAGAGAG
>CM053601.1:175403292-175439208 GCA_028646575.1 Pseudocheirus occidentalis | reverse complement strand
CAAACCAAGCCTGTGAAATGTAAGGGCACCTCCATGATTATAATGGTCCCTCTGCTGCTTGTATTGGTGAACATGCATGCGGCTCAGTAAGCACCCACAGCTAGAAACCATGAAGCTGCATTGCCCAGCTGGACCACTTGGTGGTGCCAGAGGACAGTTCATCATTCAGGTGGGGCAGAGGCCAGCAGGCTCCCCAGGTGAGCATTTGGAAAGGGGACTCAAACCCAAGTCCTCCCCTCCATGGCAGCTGTCAAGGGCTTAGGGCCAGGAGGGATCCTAGAGATCATCTAGCCCTGCCTCTTTATTTTACAGATGAGGAAACTCAGGCCCAGAGAGGCTAAAACATTGGTCCTCCTAAGACCATGGAGAGAAGGTGGGGCTGGCACCAGAACCCAGGTCCTTGGGCTCCAGACCCTTTACCTTCTGCCCTGCTCAGCTCTGGGATGCCCTGACCTACCTTAGGGGCGGGCTCCTCTGCCTTCCTAGTGCTTGGATCTCCTCCCAGGACCCTAAGAGGCCTTGTCAGACCCTCTCCTTATCCCGCTGTGCTCAGACACCCTGCATGCTGCTTGACTTTCACTGTCAGGATGTGGGTTTGCAGTGTTGCATCCCCAGCACCAGCCTTGTGCCCAGCAGGAGGCATTTGGTGATGGGCTGTTCATTTGATTTGAAAAAGAACCACACCGTGGGAGGGCCAAGAGGAATTGCAGAGGCCATCTACCTCCCAAACCCCTGACCTCCAACGTGGAAAAGAAGCCTCCAAAGGTCACATGGAAAGCACTAAGAAGAGCTGGGAAAAGAACCTGGGCTCTTGGAGTGGTTTTCCCACTCAAAGGAGAGAAAGGGCCAGGAGCTTTCACAAAATCAGTTTTTCTTTGCAATCGGGGCTTCTAAAGAAACACCCAATCCAGTCTCTGTCACTAGGGCGGGTAGTCAGGCAGACAGGTGACTCTAATGCTCCCTCTAGTGATAGAAGTCCCACAGATTTCTTAGTCATTCCTCACCAAATTACCTCACCTCAGATTCATGTTAGAGGCACCAGTCCTGATGAAAGGATCAGTTCTTACAAAATCAATAATTAAACAAATAAAAGGTCAAGGTAAATTTGATTAGTTCAAATGCCACAATATGAAAACATTCTTCAAAAAGAGAATATTAACCAAGTTTAATCTGGTCCCAGATTCTATTACTGTATGCTGATAACTCCCAAACTCAACCCTTACAAGAAACGGTTGGTTCTAAAGGATACATTCTGGAAATAGGCATTTGGTCATTCAATTTAAAGCATTAAACATCTAATCTGGGCTATCTACTGTCCTAGGTACAGAGGTCACAGACAAAAATACAATGGCCCAGCCCAAAAGGCCAAAGGTCCCAGGTGCAAGTTAGAAAATTTGGGCTAAGCCTCAAAACTCAGAATGGGAAACTAGAGCCGCAGAGGCTCCCTGTCTCTGTCTCTCTCTCCCTTTCTCTCTGTCCCCCCTCTCTCTGTCTCTCTCTCTCTCTCTCCCCCCCCCGTCTCTGTCTCTCTCTCCCTCTCTCTCTGTCTCTCTCTCTTTCTCTGTCTCTCTCTCTCCCTCTCTGTCTCTGTCTCTCTCTCCCTCTCTCTCTGTCCCCCCTCTCTCTGTCTCTCTCTCTTTCCCTCTCTCTCTCTCTCTCTCTTTAAAATCAGAAACAATCTTATTTTGTATTAAACTATTGCTAAAATGTATTTCTCCCAATGAGCCTCAGAGGCAGAATTTATAGGTACAATTTTAAATATTTTCAAGGTTTTACAACTTAAAATTCAATAAATTCATGTGAATTCAGAGGATCTAGTCCTGTGGATAAATTATGCCTAGATGTGGCTACTGATATTGATACGGGCCAAGACATGGTTCTATTATGGTAAGGACCAAAGCATGTAAAACTAGTCAGTCCGTATCACTAAAAGGCATTAAGCTGCCATTAAAAACAGTATTTCTGTTTATTCTCTCCTCTCCCCAGGAGGTTTTTGGGGACCAAAGACATTTCACAGATTTGCTTGAGGTCATATGCCCAGGCTAGAAAAGAACCAGGAGGCCTCAGGGTGTACTGCTTCTGGGATTGGAGTCAGACCCCGTACCTGGGTGAGGTGGGCAGGTAGCTTGTGCCTTCCAGTTGGACCAAGAGGCCTCAGGAGGCTCTGATCCTGCCTCTCTGCCCAGAACTTTCTTCTGCCTGAGGCTGAGGTGGCATTCGAGGTCCTCAATGACCTCTCTGTCCGGCCTTACTTCCCAATATTAGCCTTCATACACCAGATACTCTAGCCCAAGGAGCCTCTTGGTCATTCTCCAGATAGGACTTGTTCTTCCCCAACTCATGTCTTTAATCACTCTAGTCCTGCTGCCTACAATACCATCAGCTCTATTTCATTTCCTATCCATTCTTCAAGGATGAAATGAAACTTCACCTTCCTTCATTTACCCAAGCCAGAAGGGGCATTGCCTGCCTCTAAGCTCCCCAAATACTACAGATTTTTTCTCAAAGCACATTCTATCTTACATGATTGTTATTTGCATATGTTTTATTTCTGTTAGACTAGAAGCTCCTGGAAGGGGCTATATTTACCTTACTGTATTACACCTTATTCATAAGACTGTTTAAACCAAAGCAATGAAAATAGTCCATAAAAAAAAACCCTCACAAAGAGGAGGAACAATATCTTCTTAAATCTAAATAATCAACCTAGTATCATGTGAATGAATTTTGAGTTGTTCTCTCCCTCTCAATTCTCCAATTTGTCCACTGACTGATGAATCTGAAAACCAAATGTGACCCATTCCTGTAGAGTAGAAACCAGGTCAATGAAGTGAGTATGAGTGCGATTAGCAGTGTGCCTGGCTCTTAATTAGTCAGAGCAGTAAAGATAAGGATCAGACCACAAGAAGATGCCAAATCTGGAGTAAGCCAAGACAGGCCTACTTGAATGAGACTGACTCTTGTTAAGAATAAGAGTCAATTTAATTCCCAGTCATAATGGAAGACAACGATGAGAAAAAGGAGTCTCAGCTGGCAAAATGTTCTTTGCTCTGGCAATAATCCTGAGGATTTGGTCTCTCATCCAGGGAATGATCTGGCCTCTGAAGCAGCTGCCATGGCCAAATGCCCTACAGATTCTAGACTCTAGAATTCCAGAAACAAAAGTGGGTCAGTATCTTCTTCCAACAGAAGAAGGCCTCTGGCCCAAATGGGGCTGCAATCACCCAGCATAAAATCATTCCTGCTATGTGGTGTCCTAAGATCCAGGCTCCATCAGCTCCCTCCATTCTCAGCTGCTTCAAAGGGCTACCTAACATCAGCTCTGAGTTACAAATGTGCTGGTTCATGAGCAGCTTCCCAGGAAGGACAAGAGAAAGTTGGAAGAGTAGGTGGTAGCCATGGGAAGGTGCTTGCCTATCCCTGCTAAACACTGAAGGAATATTTCTGAGGTACATGAATCCTTAGCAAGTCAGAGGCTGACCCCACTGTCTTCAATTTCAGAGTAGGAGAAGATGGTCTCCTCGTTTGGAGGGAATACCCCAGATCCAGCAGGGGAAGGCAAGAACGCTTCCTGTAGAGGATACTGACACACACAATGAGCTAGCCCCAAAGCTTGGGCTACCTCAGGCTGCATCAACAAATGAATGAAAAGGGTGTTTCCTAAATGCTTACCATGGCAAAGCCCTGTGCTGAGCTCTGGGGAGAGGAGGCCCTGCTCCAGGGACAGCCTCCCTGCTCCCAAGGAGCTCACACCCATACAGCAATGATTTGGATGAAAGGGCTCAATGGTCCTGAGGGCAAAGGGGCAACGCAGATGGCAAAAAATCTTTTCTGTGACTCTACTAGTAAGCCACCTGATGGCGCCAAGGGCTTGGGGGTGAGAATGTCCCTTTCTCTGTCTTCACAACTGTGGCTGCTGAGGAAGTGGGAGCTGTAGCACCTGCAGAGGCAGTTGCTAGGTTACACCTCCTAAGAGTAGCTTCCCTGGATGAAGGCTCTGAGGACTGGTCACAAGTAGGATCTGCTGTTTAGGGGAACGCTGCTATCATTAAGGCTCTAGGTCTTATGTGCCCATTGGTGGCAGGTAGTTGGGCAGAGATGTTGGGAACCTTCCCCACAAGGGCCACTCTCCTTGATGACATCACTGAAGGCCAGGCTGAATCCTGGGCTGTTTCTCTCTAGGTCTGAGAAGAGAAGAGTTGATGGTCGAAGTGGTGGTTTGAGCTGAATTTGACACATGCAGCTGTCTTCCCCTAGCTAGGTTTCCCTGCCTACCACAATGGAGGCAATTGGTCAGCAGTTTGTGTTGGGGTCAGGTTCCTTCTCCATGGGGGTGGGGGGCCAAATCTGCCAAGTCAGTCCAGATCAGGAATATTGTGGTTCATCTCCAGATGCCACATTTTGGGAAGTGCACTGATGATCTGGGCAGAGTCCATAAGAGGGGAACTAGGCTGGCAAGAAGACTAAGAGCCATACCATACAACAAACACTTGAAGAACTAGGCATGTTCTACTTGGATTCAAGGAGATGGAAAGGGAATGTGATCCTAGCTTCCAAGTATCTGAGGGACTGCCTAGGAAGAGAGATCTGACCATACCTCTCTAGTGGAGAGCTAGATGTAACTGGGGAAGATGCAGAAAAGTAGATTTTAACTTGATGTAAAAACAGTTTCCTAATAATCAGAACTATCCTGCAGTGCCACGGATGACTGTCCCTCCCCCTGGCAGGTTGGACAGCTTCTCCTAACGGATGCTATTTTTCTATATGCCAGGTACAGACAAGACCTCTGACAGCCCTTCCGACTCTGTGAGATGGGTCTAAGCCCCCTCTTTTCTGTTTCCATTCCATGTGACCTGGGGCAAGTCACTTCCTCTGTGAGCCTGTCACTTCACTGGTAAAATGGGGATCAGAAACTTCCCTCAGGGAACTGTGATGGAAATTAAATGAGAGAACATCTAGAAAGCCTTCCTCTCTCAGGTCACCTTCTATCTAACTCGTCTCTGTCTCCTCACTTACACACTGGTTCCCTGAGGCACGCTCGGTGGTTCTGGTCTGCCTCATGTGCCCAGGGCCTAGCACACAGCTGATGCTTCACAAGTCCTTGTGGATCATGGGAAGGCACCTTTCATAGCGTGTCAAGGGCCATACAGAGCTGGAGCACCTCTCCCGCTACTCTGGTGGCTTCTTCCAGAATCAATGAGTTTGTAGGTGTGGGCATTCCCTCCACCAGGGTGGACTGAATTCGCTCCATGACTCAGCCTACTTTCTGAGAACTGCTGTGGCCAAGTAAGTGATAAGCCTCTCCAAACGGTGCTTGGACAAGTGACACACATGGTGTATGGCTGGGACTGTACCGGAAGCCTTTCCAGACTGCTATGGCCCTGCAATCCACTGGGAAGAAGGTTAGAGAAGCAGGGTCATCTCCACACCACATTGACAACAGAGGACAACAGAAGTGGGGGAATGAGAACAGTAAGTCCTTGTCACACAAACAGTGGAGTAATATTATAACAATTTACATTTCATTCAAGAAGCAATGGTGACTAAGGGAGAAAGGGAATAATGTAATACCACACAGAATTAAAGCTCAGATCACAGAACAGTAAGTAGGAAGGCTGGTCCTGGAGAACATCTAGTCCAACCCACTTAACAGGAGAGGAAACCGAGGCCCCCGCAGGTAACATGACTTCCTTGAGCTCCTGTAACCAATAAATGGCAGAAGAGTTGGTTCTCAAACCCAGGGCTCTGGGGTCCTTCAAATGTAGCATCTCCCAGGAAGGTCTGGAAAGAGTGGTTTATCCACAGGGGCACCAGACATTCAGGTGCAGATTCTGGATGCAGGAGGACAGGGCCTGGTGGTGGGGTCATCCAGACCAAAGGGAGTAAGATTTGAGACCAGCTCAGGGTCAAGCAGACTCCGAGAGTAAATGACAAGATAATAGCATGCCCATCCTCAATGGGCAAGACAGTACTATGTTCTTTTGGGAGCACTGATCTGCCCAAGGTCCGCACTAAGAGAAGGAGATACGGACTTGAAGGGGCGGCTCTGAATTGTCACAAAGGCTGATGAACTATCTCTGCTCAGCCAACTCTGTGGAACCAGTAATTGCCTAGGTCTGGGATCTACCTGATGGGTTTCTAGAGCTGCCCTGAAAGGAGGGCCTGGATCCCAGGAATGCCAACCAGCTTTCACAAACAGCAGCTGGAAAACATGATAGCAATCTTCAGGTCCAAATGGCAGGCATATATGATAGAAATAAGAAATTAAATTTTGCTTAGTCCCAAAAGGCAGAACGAGAAGCAAGGGGTAGAAGGTTGCAGGCATGGAAAGCCAATTTCAATTCAATGTAAGGAAAAACTTCTTGACAGACCTATCCAAAAACAAAACAGGGGCTCCTGATGGTCCTGGAGGGTTCAAGGAGAGGGCTGGACAGCCACCTGCTGCACACATACAGTCAAGATGCCTTCTTGGGTACAGATTTCACCAGCTATCACTGAGTTCCCCTCCAACACAGAGAGATGGGGCTGGCCCTGCCCCATAAGAAACACAGGATGGGCCTCCACACGTGCCCAAAGGCATACTTGTTGATGCCCTTCATGACAGTTATCCCATGGGCCATTATTATCCTGTGCCCCTGGATAACTGGCTGAGTGGCACCAGTAAAGGCATCTAGCAGGATTTTGGGGGGCTCCCACCCCTGTGGCATCACCAATGGACAGAGCACTGTTGTTGCACCAGTTTTCTGGGATGATGCTGGCTGATAAGCTCAGAGTTCAGTGTAAACGTCATCGCAGCATCTAGCAAGCAATAGCCTTGGCTTTAGTGAAATCAAACGTTCCTTCATTATAGGGCACTTACTGCTTTTGTCTCTGCCTGCCACCCTTGTGGCACACACAGATCTGAATGTTGATAATGCAATGGTGAATACATTAGAGTATTAATCAGAGGGGCCAGGATTCAAGTCCCTTGGGCAGGGGCCTTCATGGAGCAGGCCGGTGCAGGAGAAGAAAATCCTGGACTCAGGCTCTGAGGCCCTGGGTATGAATCAAGCTCTTCTCCTGATAGCCTGTGGAACCTTAGATAAGTCACCTTCCCTTTCTAAGACTCTTTCCTCCAACTCTCCAGGAGGAGATGGCTCCATGGATTCAAAGATCCCCTGACCAGCTTTAAATTTAAACCCTGTGACTCTACAGCCTTCTCTGTAAGCTGTTACAGTAACAGAGCCTGCACCCATCCTGCTCAAACCACTTCCACAACACCCGTGGCTTGGCTTTGGGCATGAATCCCCACTTAAGTTTGGGGAACATTTGTCCAAAGTCTAGATTTCCTGACACAAGCCAAAGGGAAACTGTATCTTTAATGATGTATTAACGTCATATTCACTTACTCAGGAACGTGATTTCCTTTCGTTGCCAAGACAGCCACGGTTGCTGTGGCAACCACGCAATAACAGGGATGCTTCACAGAAACGAGCTCCACTCACCTGCACAAAGATGCCCTTGCTCCTGTATTCCGCATGGAGGCATTGGGAGAAGAAATCTACAAAAGCCTGCATGGGGTGGGAGGGGGGGGCGGGAAAAGAAAGCACAGAGATGACATCAATCGGCTGATTTGTTGTCTTGGAAACCAGAGATAATCTGGCAACCAGGGAACGTGAGGGTTCCTCACCATTCGTTTTACTTTAGATAAAGACTGAGACCTCATACAATACCATGCAATACAATAACAAATTGGCTTTTGACAGCAAAGCCATCATCAAGCTAGATTCTGGCTAAGTAGCTTATACTGGTCTGATTAGGACTCAGTGGGAAGAGGCCGTCTGGAGCCAGTTTAGGATCAGGGCACCAAGCGTGATATGGTGGAAAAGGTCCTCAGCTTCCTGGTGCTAGAAAACCTGACCTGGACATTTGCCATCTACGTGATGAGCTTACCGGTAACATAAAATGACAGTGCTCTAACTTAGGTCAGTGGCTGTGAGGAACAGTCATGACAACGTATGTGACATGCTCTAAAAATCAGTCATCACCTTCCTCCTCTGTCTGCATATGGTTCTGGTCATCTGGTGGAACACAATGGACCCACGTCCACTCATTTTATAATTCTACTGCTTTCCAAGAAGAAATTAATTTTATTCCTAGCTACTAAAAGATATAACCCCTCTCTTCCAATCACAACATAAACAAAAACACAGAATTCTGTTTGATATGGCTCGAAGAGACACTGAGAAATAAGCTCTGAGATCAACAGTCGAGGGTCCCCTGGGGAGCTGAGACCCAGCAGGTGCAGACAGACAAGAGAACATTTTCTCTCGTTTCCAAAACAACAACCTGGAGTCCCCTTTCAGGGAGGTAAGAGGGTGACCCCATCCCACCTCTGCAGCGCCAGTGCCTCCTAAGCACCTGGCCCATACACGGGAAGTGTCTGATCGACTGTGTAATGCACATGATATCAAGCCCGACTCTGCAAGGTACCAAGCTGGCAACACTCTGGTCAATGCAGCAGAGCCCGCTAAGCCCTAAGGACGCATTCCACTCTCCCAGCTCAGGCCGTCGGCACATGGGTATTTCACTAAGAATGTGTCTGTCAGTCAGGACAAAAGCAGTTCAAAAAGAGTGTGTGCATATCTGCGTTCTTTCCAAAGAGGAGCAGCCGTATCAGTGTTCCTCTGGCTGATACAAACCAAAAAAACTGGAAGTGTTGGAGGCACTAGTCTGGCTCTTTTCCTTCCCTAACTACATGGACAGAGTAAAGCCAGGTCTTAATGCATGCTGCAAAGGCATGCTTCATTTCAGCTATGCAAATGAGCATCTCCCAAAGTATTATGCTACCAAGGTTTCCTCTTACAAAAAAAATGAGGCATCTCCCAGCTCACTCCCTGTCTCAATGCTGTGTCCTGCTCTGTGTGTGAAGGGGGCATAATGACTCTCCGCAGGACATGTGCCGAGAGTGACTTTGCCCCACCCTCCCCCAGCAGTGGGGATGGGTCGTGCAGAGTCATTCACACTCTTCAGGGACCAACTGCCTGCATTCTTGAGAAAGCTGTAGCTCTGCAGCCACAGAACGGAACTGAGTAGCTGATGCAGGGATATCGGGGCTACAGGTAACATATTTGCACCCCAACGAACTTATGGAGCAAGACCATATCTTGAGGGAATTATGACACCAATGCCCCTCAGAGAGCTCATTATGCACATACCACTCTGCAGAAAGCAGAAATATTACTGACTGGCTCCATTTTAAAGATGAGGAGACAGAGGTTCTGAGAAGTTAAGCTACTTCTTCTCCAAGATTAACCCCAGCACTTCTCATCCTCGGGCCAGTGGTCTTTCCATGACCCCAGCCTGACTCATTGAATTATTTGGCCCTTGCTCTCAATAAGCTACAAGAGTCAACGTTGCTGTGGATCTAGAATCTTGTTTTCTAAGCATAATGTGCCTAATGCTGCTATATTGAAACAGTAAAATATGGAGCTATTCAAATGTGAAAATCACATATGCCTGCACTTTTCCTAGCCTATTAAAGGAAGCATCACCTTTCTTTAATTAAGAATATGTCTTGATAAGACTTCTGAAATGCCATTAATAAACTTTAGGAAAAAACTAAATTCAAACCAGCCTTGCTTGCTGAATAGGAGCCATCAAGATCATTGCCCATGATTCTCCTGTTGTGCTCTCTTATCACAGGCCACAAGCCCTAAGTTCTTCCAATATGTCAGAATAAAAAATAAATCTACTAACTAGGAATATTGCTTTCTCTTTTAATAAAATGCTACGAAAATAAATTTGAATGTGATTAATAGGAGCAAGTGTCCCTTTTCTTATTTGTGGAGACAAATTTAGAAAAAGAGTTAATTGCCCATTATCTTAAATGGAAAAGCATGCCTAATAGACTGAATAATAAAATTCTCTCCACTTCAAAGAATGTTTTTTGAGTCTCCTCCATGTACTGGTTTCACTGTACATTCAAGTGAGGAGATTCACTTGCATTTTTCTCAACATTTCCCCTTCTTGTTCCCACCACAGGTTTGATGACACCAAGGTGCCCTGTGCATATGAGGATGACAGTGAGAGCACGCTGCTCTCCTCCCACCATACACATGGATCTATGCTGCTGATCCAGTTTCTTTAGCTGCCAACCCGTCCCAACCACTGACCCATACTTAAGAGGTGGCTGGCCAGGGTTAGAAGAAAAGCTCACTGTCCACGCGGAAGATGAAGCCACACAACTGGAGCAGAGGCCCAGTCCTTCATGGCTCGTGGGGGTCTGGCAGCAATGGCCACAATATTAGATTGCAGGCACTTGGTTCTCTAATGTCTTGGTGGGGAATAAGTTAGGAAACAACCCGAGCAAGGCTGTGAAAACTGTTTTCAAAACCGTTACAGGCTGCATTTTCACTCATGTTATACATGCTTATAAACACAACTGGTTTTTAATGCAGAAAATTTCCTCACTGCTATGAAAAAAATTGAATCTGCTAGGAACAAGATGTGTGGGTTTGACACTGTCATACCACAGTCATAGGACAATTCAGCCATGAGCTCTATGGAAGGCAGCCTATATTCTTTAAAATTGAGTATAGCTCTCTGCACACAGTAGGTACCAAATAAATGTTTACTGAATGAATGAATGAACGAAAAGGTGCAAGCTATTCATTTAAAACAGATTTGAGTTCAAATGTTCCTAAACTTAGGGTAATGCCTAGATATAACTTTCCCCTCAACAACAGAAACGAAAATTCTTGTTTTCACAGCCCGGAGATGTATACTAGATTAGGTCAAGTCTATGGGTCTATGGTCAAACTAGACAAGTCTTTTTTCCCTTGGTTCCAAAAGGGGCAAGGAACATTTTGGTTCTTCTTTCTGGTCCAGTTTTTAAAACTGACAAGAATAAATACACAAAGGTGCAACAAGTTCATTAATATGGGAACTTGGTCTACCAACACAGGCCACAATCTGTCTATGATTTAGTAGATAAATCACGGGGATCTTCCTGAAACCCACAGATTGAAATGGCTTGCCTTGGGAAGTGTCAGAAGCTCTTCCTGAACTGAAGTCTAGCCATCTAGTCACTGTCCTGTTCTCCAAGAAGGAAACTACAGGAAAATGAAACTTAAATCACTTCTAACTTAATCTATTCTAATCTTTTTCCCCCCAAATTAGCTTTACCTTGGTTGCTGAGTAGACAGTCAGCAGTGGAACTGGGTACATGGCACTGGCAGATGAGATGTTCAGAACTGCACCTTTAGATCTAAAAGGAGGAGGAAAAGACAGAACATGTAAAAAGAATGACAGGCATTCACATTTCTGTGTTTATTCACCAACTCCTTTTCCCAGAGTAACTCTGCCAAGTCTGCAGTACAAGTTCTGGTCTAAACATTTTGTGATGAGAAGGCTGAGGCTCTGTGGAGTATGGGGCATATACATAGGCTATGTCTTAGCTGTTGCCTACAGAAATACACCAGTTTAAAACTTTATTTCCTAACTATTTACTTAATTCAGATTTAAACTGACCTACAGTTACCACTGCAGTACTGTCTAGGATAGATGATGGTCACCTGGTCATTGGGAGGAGCACAACTCTACCAACGGCAGGATCCATTTCACAGAGTTGGCCACATTAATTTTCAATTTCTATCCTATCTGCATGGAGGTGCAATCCAAGATAATTAAGGGTTTCCTACTAAGGCTCTCCCTCTATGGACAAATATCAGTACTGCAAGCCCCTAAATGAGAAGGAACCTCATGCATAAAAGCCTCTAGGATGGTCTATCTCTTCCATTACGCCTTTTCTACCCATTCTGGGTCTTTCTCTTCTGGGAGCTCCTGCACTCATTCTAGCATTTAACTGGAAGTCCAATTAACACTTAACTGTCCACTGTGTCCAGGATACCGTATCATGTTCTGGAGATCAAAAAACCATATAGTTCCTAAGCTTAAGGATTTCAGGTTCAACACAGGCAAAATAGAACTCATCGTTGATTCTAAACTCCTGTTCTTCTTCCTGACTTTCCCATTTTTGCCAATGGCACCATCAATCTCCATGGTCATAACCTTGGAGTCATTAATCCCCTTCATTCTACACATCAATTCAGTCACCAAGATCTATTCATTCTTCCTCTGCAACATTTCTTGTGGCCATCTTTCATTGATCATTGCTCCCATTGCTGTCACCCACTAGCTCAGGCTGTCATCACCCCTCATTGACCTTATCCTAAACAGTAGACTAATAGATATTCCCTGCCTTTCTAGCCTGGAGCCACATCACTCCATTCTACGGGCTGCTAGGGGGTTGGTCTTTCAGGGGACAGGGTCATGGCATTCACTCTAATGCTCAAAAACCATTGTGGGCTTGTAACAGCAAAGAAGAAGGTCCTTCACCATCTGATTCCAACCTGCCTTGGACAACCCTATCATACACAGTAATGGCCAGCTAGTGGGCCTTACTGCCATAAGTCTCTCCCCTATCCAGTCCCTCTTCCACACAGCTGCCAAAATGATCTTCTAAAATGCAAGGGTTACTCCATCTCTCCTGCCACCACCCTCACTCAACAAACTTCAATGGTTTCCTATCACCTCCACAATCAAATATAAGAAAATCCTCTGTTTGGTGGTCAAAGAATTTTATAACCTGGCCCCTTCCCCAATCTGCTGTTTTCTCCTACATTACACACCCCACTCTCACACCCATCTATCCTGTGAGCTAGTGACCCTGGCCTCTTTTCTATTCTTTGCATAAGACAGACTATCTCACCACACTGGCCATTCATCCTGGCTGTTCCCCACACCTGGAATGCTCTCTTTCCTCATCTCCATCTCCTGGCCTCCCTGGCTTTCTCCAAGTCCCAGCTCAAACCCCAGCATCCACAGGAAGTCCTTCCTAGTCCCCTTAATGCTAGTTGTCCATATGTCCAGTTTACAATGTCCACAGCTTGTCTGTCCATAGTTGTTAAGACTGTTGTCTCCTTCCTTAGACTGGGAGCTCCTAAAGGGCAGGAATTTCTTCTGCCTCTCTCTGTATTCCCAGCATTTAGCAGGATGGACTGAACATAGCAGGAGCACAATCAATGCTTACTCACTGGCTGACACATACAATACATTCCAGCTAGACTGGTCTTCTTGTTATTGCCTCAGTGTCCCATACTCCACCCTCTCTTTGCTTATTGCTCACATCTTCTGATATGTTGCCCCTCCTCCAATGTCCATTTTCCTGGTGACAAACCTTTCTAAGCTTATTTAGGTGGGTGCTCAGAGAACAAACTCAGAGTTCATACTGGGGCTGTATTAAACCTTTCTAGTTCAGCCTCAGAGACCTACAACCTAGAAAGAACTCTTAGTGGCCATCTTTTCTAACTCAAAGACCCCCAAAGGTGGTCACACAGTGGAGATGTCCTCTCTTCACCTTCCCCTTTCTTCCTCCTCTCCTCCCACTCCAGAATCTCCTTCATTTTTGGATGGCCCTCATTGGCTAGAAGTTTTTTCCTGATATCAGGCTGAAATCTGCAACTCTAACCATGGTCCTCTGGGTCCAAGTAGAACAATCATGTTCCCTCTTCCATATGATGGGCCTCCTAAACTTGAAGAAGCATTTGTAGTCCCGTAGGTTTTCTGTTCCCTGAGCTAAACCTCCCCAAGTTTCTTTAACTTATGCTTCTTAGGGCATTATCTTGAGACCATTCATGATCTAGGCAGTCCTCCTCTGGGTATTTTCCCATTTTCCAATGTTCTTCCTAAAGTGTGGTCTCCAGAAAGTAGTATGCTCCCGAACTGTCTATATGTGGGCTGACCAGGGTACAACATGACACAATTTTTACCCAGCAGGTCCTGTTTACTCTACTTTGTTTAATGCAGCCTCAGCTCTGAATTGGCTTTTGGCTGTCATATTACACAGATGACTCATACTGAGTTTGCAGGCCACTAAAAGCCCCAGATCTTTTCCAAATGAGCTCCCTACTATCTAGTTCTCTTGTAGTTGGTGAAGCCTATTTCTTTTAGTTCAACTTTGTGATTCATGATCCCTATTAAAATTCCATTTTATAAATTTTTCCAGGAACAAGAGTCAAGCTCATTTGTCTATACTTTTTTTTTAAACTAGAGATAACAATGGCCCTTCCTCAAGCCTGTGGGACCTCTCCTAATCTCTAAGAGCTTTCCAAAGTTAACCAAAGTGGCTCCACAATGCCATTTGCCAGTTCTTTCATGCTCTAGGATGTTTGTGTAAGCCTGGTGACTTGAACTCTATGGAAGGAGCTAGATGCTGACCAACCAGCCTTGCTGATCTTGGACTTTCACTCTCCATGGACCATTTTTGGTCTATCCTTTCTCATCCAAATAATATTCTCCTTAGAAGAGAAAACAGAACCAAAATAAGAGTTGAGTAGTTCAGCCTTCTTGCTCTCCCATGTTATAATCATTCCATCCACCGACAACCATGGTCCTATCCAGTTTTGGGTACAATTCTTATCCCCCAATACATGAAAAAGCAACCATGTCTTTTTAGTGTTTTTAGTGTTCCTGACCTGGGCTCTTGTGATCTGGACACAGAAGCTTCCTGGACAGCGTCAGAGCTAAGAGAGTTATAGCAGATCTGCCACAGTCCTAGCTCTGTCATCTGAGCCTTTAGAGCCCAGGGTTACAGCCACATTGTGACAAGGAGAGTGAGGAGGACTCGAAGGGGGAAGGCTCGCAAATGCTCTTAAAACAAGTGAAAGCATATTGTAGAGTGCCATGCTTTCCTTGATTTGTGGATGCCTGGACATCAAAGAATCAATGCCATGGTCCACGAGTGCCTACAGTTAGTCTAAGCAGAACAATTCCAAATATCTCCACACTCAGTTCCATAAGGCTACCTGCCACAGAGAGCTCTCTACTGCTGGCCTGGCCTGGCCTGACCATTGGACTTCAGCCACACGTGTCATCTTGCTAGGCCTTAGTTTCCTCCCCTGGAAAAGGAGAGGGCAGCTCTAGAACTGAAATTCTTCATCTCTTCTGTGTTCTAGATCCCTTCAGTAGTCTGGTGAGGCCAATGGAAACACTCTCAAGAATCATGTATAAGGAACACAAAGAGAACAATTACAAGGAAAACTACTTGCACAGAGAATCCTTAAGGTCCTTCCTAATTCTAATGCTAGAGGACTTTAAACTTTCTTATGTGATGGGTCTCAAAGTGCTCTGTGTCACACGTACAGGGTAAATCCAACAATTAGAGATGTTCAAAAGGGAAGGTCAGAAGGTTAGTTAGAACCTACTTTTTACTGCACTTCCTCCAAATCTGGATTGTTGCCGTAAATGCATACCAGCTACTTAGTGCAAAAAATAAATCAGTGCCCCAGGTACACTGATGGATGCAGACATACTGTTCAGGAAGAATGGAATCTCAGACAGAATGAACAGCCAGGCCTTCGAATTTCTTTACTCTCTTGGAAGATAATTTCCCTTTTGTAAGTCATGAAGTTTCTGTACGCTAACCCTTGCCCAACATGACATTCATTCATTTCTTCATTCAAACTTTTTTTTTAAACAACGGCTACAGTTTTTCTACTTACTGAGTACTTGGGATACCAAAAAATTACTGCCCCATTCACTGTATCAACGTCCCCTTCACTGAGGATTTTCACATGTAGGGAACATAGGCTTCAGCACTGGAAGGGATCTAAGAGCTCATCTATGATCCATTCATTTCACAGATGAGAAAAGGAAGGTCCAGAGAAATGACTGATTTGTCACCAGCTGTCAAGAGCACATGTGGAGCTAAGTCTGACTCGAGTTCCTTGGGCTCAAAATCCAAAGCATTTCCTACTACAGTCTACTTCCTCTGCGCTATTTGTCAAAATTGATTCTTGGGGCATAATGGGAACGATGACTGGCCTACAGATGGTGTGTCTTTTAACATCTAACTATGCTTTATTGAGTTAAGCATTTGCCACAGAAGAGCTCACTGAATTCTCACAATAACCCAGCAGCTGGGTGTTGCCCCATTTTACAAATATGAAAATGGAGGCTTGCAGAGACTCAATTTGCCTAGGTTAAACAGCCAAATTTGAACCCAGGTTTGTGATGGCTGCAAGGCTTGAGCTCTTGACACAATGTCATGCTGAGTTCTAGACAGTGTAGCTCACTTAGCATATTCAGCCCTACAAAGCTGTGTTTATTCAGTGCTAATCATACAATGTTCTTAAGGGTTCTGA
The DNA here is from genome assembly GCA_028646575.1 of Pseudocheirus occidentalis. Classification (NCBI taxonomy): domain Eukaryota; kingdom Metazoa; phylum Chordata; class Mammalia; order Diprotodontia; family Pseudocheiridae; genus Pseudocheirus; species Pseudocheirus occidentalis. Next base: position 175,423,024 of record CM053601.1, on the reverse strand, counting down.
GATGTCATGGGAGGGTTATGCGGAAAAGCTGTTATTTAGGACACGGAACACAACGTACTACTCCTTCTATTAATCTGCTATCAGACTCTCCCTTATGCTACAACGGTAACAGGTCAACCCAACACCTGCCTGAATTATCACAAAACTGATGCCACCTGAGTGCATAATTTAACTTGTTACTAGTGCATACACGTAAGCAGAAGGATACAGCTTTGGACTACCATGCAAACAAAAGGCTTTTTTCAAATGTACTTGCATTTCTAGTACCAGTGCCCCACCTAAGCAGAATCTATGACATCAAGACAGTTTCCATGGCAGAGGCAGACTCATGAATCCTGCTATATCAAGGAAGGAAGAATAAAAAAAGGTCTGTGCTTAAACCATGCACCCAGGACCACATGAGAACAAGCTCCATTCTCCTGGGGCTTGGAAAAAGAGGGTAAGACTTTGGGGACCACAACTGGAATGCAATCAAGTGTCTGCTGCATTCCCCAGTTCATAACACAACTAACCCTGGTCCATTTATGTGTCCACAAAAATTAGCCATCTAATACTCTGTGATGCAACAGTCTTTATTGCTCAGATTGCTTAACTGGGAACAACCACAATTCTGTGTGTCTCTCACAGGACAATAAATAAGTGACCTCTAAAATACCGTGACAGAAAAGCTGAAAGGGCAACCAGTGATAAAGCAACATCTTTACTGGAAAATATGTCTTTATAATTTCCAAGCCTGTGGCTGGCCCAGGAGCCTGCCTTACCATGATCTGAAATGCAAAGTCAGTCTTCCTGGTAAAATATGGCACCCACTGTATCTTTAGGACTTGGTGATTCCCTTCTTTGGAAGGAAGTCTTCATGCTAAAGCAAAATTAAGTTGAAACAGTGTCCCTTTATTTATCACTGAGAGAAGACCAGGATTTCACTCTCTTCCAGGTATTCTGCTGTTGCATAGTATCCACACTGTAAGAGGAAGCCATGGTATGGTAGGAAGAGCATTGGATTTGCGAATCAGGAGACCTGAGTTCAAATCTCAACTCTGCAAGGAGGTTCCCATATTTTGGAATCCTGGATGAGTCATTAACTCTCCCTGGCATTCAGCTTCCTCATATAGAAAGTAAGGAGGTTGGATGACCTGATCTTTAATGTTCTTTCCAATTAAAAAAAAAAACCATGATTCATATCAAACCAACAATCAAAAAAAATTAAATCACCTACTATGTAGCAGGCACTAGGACTAGCCTAAGTAATGGGGCTATAAAGAATGCAATGGTATCTATTTACAAGACATTTATTAGTAAGGGAGAGTGAACAAGCTACAATCAATAACAAATGAGTGTGTGAAGAACATAAATATAAAGTTATCAAATTACAAATATATACCAAGTAGTTAAACATGAGGAATTTGCCACAAAGGAGCCAGTAGCTAAGGGATCAAAAAAGGCATGATCAGAAGATAATACTTAGCTGCATTTTAAAGGAAGAAAGGGACTCCATAAAAGAGAGCTAAGGAGTGAGTGTATTCCAGGCATGGTGGCTGAACAGTACAGAAACTGAGACAGGAGATGTAGCAGAGAGGTTAGTTTGGTTGGACCAGAGTGCAGGGGGAGGGAGACTGTCCACTGAGACTATAAAAGTTGGGAGACTAGATTGTGGAAGATTTAAAAAACAAAACAGGAGTTTATATTTGGTCCAGCCACTGAAGTTGGCTGGATAGGAGGGTGACATGGTCAGGTCTGAGCTTACAGAAAATCACTCCTGAAATGGAGGAGACTGGAGGCCCGGAATCTGATTAGGAGTTTGCTGCAATAATCACACTAAGAAGTGAAGACTGTGAGAGGAGAAAGAGCAAGTCATAGGCAAGAGATGTGGGAGTTGAGATGGCAAGATTGGGCAACTAGTGGGATGTGGGGAGGGAGTGAGGAATCAGGAAAATGCCTAGGTTATGACTGAAAGGATGGTGGTGCCTTTGAAAGAAATAGAAGTTGAGAAGGAGGGAAGATGTACAGGGCCAGATAATGAGCTCAGTTTTAGACATGTTGAGATTGAGATGTCTCAGGAAAATTCAGTTAGAAATGTCCAGGAGGCAACTGGTGATAAGAGACCGAAGCTAAGGGGAGAGGGTAGGGCTAAATAGAGAGATAAGAATCATGTTTCTAGAGATGAGAGTTGAACCCTTGGGAATTGATGAAAGTACCAAGAGAGAATGGAAAGAGAGAAGAGGACCAGAATGGAAGCCAGGCGACACAAGCACACGTAGGGGATAAGATATAGATGAGTAGACAGCAAAAAAAGAGACTAAGGAGGAGTAAGATGGGGAGGAGGAGAACCAGGAGAGTAGGATAAGGAAAATCCACAGAGGCCAGAGCAGCCAGGATGAAAGGGTGTCAAACAATGCCAAAAGCAGCACGCAGGCCACGGAGGGTTAAGTCTGAGAAGAGGTCCCAGCGACTGAGAGGTAACTGGTCATTCTGGACAGAGCGGTTTCAGGAGAATGATAAGGCGGGAGGGCAGAGTACAAAATGTTAAGAAGAAAGTGAATGGGGAGGAAGATAGAGACACTAAGTGTAGAACTCTTATGGAGTTTGGCTGAGAAAGGGGAAAGAGACATAGAACAGATGTAGGTGGAAAAGATAGAGCTTGTAAATGGAATGTTTATCTTGTTGGATTTTATATTGCACTCAGTATTATCAAGTATTTGATTGTGTATCCCTTTAAAATGTAGAGTCTGATTGAACTATCTATAAACTTGTTCATTTAAACATTAGTTGAATAAAGTAAAAATATCTAGTGAAGGTTTTTTAAGGATGGAGGAGATGTGGGGCATGGAAGGAACCAGCTGATAAGGACAGGTTGAAGATCTGAGAGAAGATGACAGAGTCTACATTCTGCCAATAAAGACCATAGGGTGCAAGCACATGTATAGAGGGGTTGTCCTAAGCCAGGGGTTCTCAACCTTCCTAAGGCCGTGACCCTTTAATACACCTCCTCATGTTGTGGTGACCCCCAACCAGAAAATTATTTTCACTGCTACTTCCTAACTGTAATTTTGCTACTGTTATGAATTGTAATGTAAACATCTGATATGCAGGATGTATTTTCATTGTTACAAATGGAACATAACCCACAGGCTGAGAACTGCTGTGACCTAAGCAAAGAGACGAAAGGAGGGGAGAGTGGGAGATGATGTGACGGGATCTTGAAATAGAGAACAGGAGCTCACAATGTATGGTCTTAACTTTTCTAGTAAATAAGAGGAAAGAGTCTCATCAGAGAGGCGAGGAAGGAGGAGGTATAGGGAGCTTAAGAAGGGAAGAGATCTGGAATAGCTTCTATGCCATAGACTCTATGAGGATGACTCTTGGAGGACGCTTTCTAGTCTCGTCTCTCTTGTGGAGGCTTCAGATGCCATCAGCTTTTTGGGGCAGCTAGGTAGCACAGTGGTTAGAGTGCCAAACCTGGAGCGAGGAAGACCCGAGTATGAATCTGGCCTCAAACCCTTACTGGCTGCGTAAACCCAGACAAGCCATTTCACCCTGCTTGCCTCAGTGTCTTCATCCGTCAATGAGCCAGAGAAGGAAATGGCCAGCCACTCTGGTATCTTCGCCAAGGTAATCCCAACGGGGCCACGGAGGGTCAGACGTGGACTGAAATGACTGCACCGCATCTTCCTGAGCTGCCTCTCACACGGCTGACTCACCCTTAGCTTGCAGGCCACTGAAACCAGCCGAATCGCTGCTTCTCTCCTCTCCCATACCCCAGACTCCAGCCACGCTGACCTTCCAGCTTTTTTTCACACATTCATACCTTGGCATAAACTGTCCCTCATACCTCTACAGTTTAGAATCCCTATTTTCCTTCAAAGCTATCTAAAATTTTTCCTAAGTCATGATCTCTTTGGAACCACAGTTGTGGTAATGAGAAAAATAATTGTCTCTCTCATATTAATAATAATCAGTTATTGAATTAAGACCAGATTTTTTTCAGAAGTCTGTTGGTTGTTCAGTCTTTGAAGGACACTGCTGATAATGAAATTGAATTAACTTTCTCTTCAATCTTGTTCAGACCCCACCTGAATAGGGAAGCCCACTGTGCTCTACACAGGTTTTGGTGAGAATAAATTCTTTGATTAGATTGCCCAAGGCTGGACAATTTAGAATTAAAGGACATAATCAAAGTTATATCCCCCAGTCCCTCTTTAGAATAGGTCTATCATTCCTTAATATTCATTCTCTCTCATTAATTGTTAACCAATAAGAGTTGATTGCCATTCTCAGAAACACCATTCTTCCAAGGGCATATAAACTGTGAGCCCACCATCATGATTCATCTTTGGCATTCAAGAGTGTCACTGGCCCATTTTATTGGTAATATGCTAGCATTATCAATAAAGTGATTAATTACCCAGAAATTATGTTTCTCAAATTTTTTAAATGTCACAGTATGGAAATGAGGCCTGAATTATATGTATCTCATAGATACTGAATCAAGATCCAATAAAACATTGGAAAGCCTTTTGTAAACTAAAAAGTGGTCTACAAAGGCATGGTAGGACTGTCATTGCTACTATTCTCACTGATCTCCGATTCAGTTCTCTTCACTTCAGCTCCATAACTGTTAAGCACCTCTGGGCATGGAACTGGACAGATAAAAAATGAAACAGTCCCTGTTGGCTCTTGAGGAGTCTCATCATTAAGCCACATCCTAGTGGGAAAAAGATAGGGGGAGATAAAATAATTACCATCTGGAAGACCACTTGATTCCCCTTCCAATCTCAGCCTCATTCTTCACAAACTACCAAAGTCATCTTTCTATATGCTCCTCTGACCACATCACTCCTCTGCTCAACAACCATCAATGGCTCCCCATTGCCTACCAAATAACACACTTCTTATACTGGAATTCAAGGCACTTTAAAGCCTCAGTTTTCTTTCCAACATTTTTCCAAACTGGACTACTTCTTGTTCCTTAATCTCACAACACTTCCTCTTACCTCCATATCTTTGCATATCCACTTTCCCTCCCTGATATCCAAGCACCCCTGCCCAGAACAGACTTCTCCCCACCTCTGCTAACTAACATCCTCTCAATTCACTTTTTGTTGCACTCCTGCAACAAAGCATCCCACACACTAGTGGCATCATTGATTTAAAGCTCCAAGCACCTACCTCAGGGACTATCTAGTCCATGTTAGGATTATAAATGATTCTATGACCCAGCAACTGAGATAACAGCCAGTCCTTGAACTAGTAATATCAATGATGGCTCAAGGTGGGAAACATGTGCTGCACAGGAGTACTGACCACAGCAAGGCTGCCAAATGGAAGAGGTATAACCTATAGACTGTGAAATGAGCCAGAGGTTTCTGCTGTTTTGGGGTGACATTGTACTGAATGCACTGCCAAGTGCATTCACTTGGACCACTGCCAAGGCTCCAAACGAGCCTTGGTCCTTAAGGCCCAGTTCAGGGGATGCTTCTTCTATGAAGTCTTTTCTGAATCACAAAATCACAGAAAGTCTGCACTGCGAATGATCTCAGAATCAATCCTGTCCAGCCCATACCAGAACAAAAACAGACACTATCATATCCTCAACAAGTGGCTATCCAGTCTCTGCTGGGGGAAATCTCTAGTTGGGGAAAAGGTAGAAAAAGGAATACTCACCCCCCAAGAAAGCACACTGAGCTTCTGCAGAGCTCTAACTGCCAGAATGTCTTCCCTTTATCAAGCTGAAATATTTTCTCTGCTACTTCCACTCAATGTTCCTATGTCTGCCGTCCCTCCCTGAACCTCTCATGCCAGCCTGACTGCCTCTCCTGTGCGTAATCCACCATTTTCTAAATTGTCTAACAGTAATCTGTGGGCATGTCTCATCACTCCCTACTAAATTAGAAGCTCCTGAGGGCAGAGATTAGACCTCTTTTCCTGTTTTCTCCATCAATGACAAAGGAACCATGACATTCGGGTGGTAATAGCACAGTCCCTAATGTTCCCCGTTACATAGTGGGAAAAGCCATAAAGAAAATAAAAACAGGAAGCTGGCCCAAAACAACTAACTAAATGTCTGTTTTACTTAATTTTACTTAAGCACTATGGTAAGCACTGGGGCTACAAATAAAAGTGAAAGCAAATCTGCCCTCAAGGATCTTCAAACGAACCGAACCCTCTACATCCCCGAAAGACAGGAAGACACTCAACAACTAGAGGAACAAAATTATGGATGTTATTATTATAAAAAGCACAAGAAACTTTGAGGTTATTAATTAGTAATTGACCCAGAAGCTCAGTGTCTCATCTCCACAAAATCTTTGAGAATTTCCATAAATGGTATCTTTGCTACAAATCAGAAGGGAGTCAAAAGGATCTTCAAAACAATACTCTACAGTTAGATGATCTCTTTTGACACAAAAGGGTTTGAAAGAACATAAGATCCAAGAACATAAGATCTCCCAGTGCTGGTTGGTCAGCTTTGGTATAGCAAAATACAGCCTCAAAAACACTCCTGCAACAAAGCATCCCACACACTAGTGGCATCATTGATTTAAAGCTCCAAGCACCTACCTCAGGGACTATCTAGTCCATGTTAGGATTATAAATGATTCTATGAACCAGCAACTGAGATAACAGCCAGTCCTTGAACTAGTAATATCAATGATGGCTCAAGGTGGGAAACATGTGCTGCACAAGAGTATTGACCACAGCAAGGCTGCCAAATGGAAGAGGTATAGCCTATAGACTGTGAAATGAGCCAGAGGCTTCTGCTGTTTTGGGGTGACATTGTACTGAATGCATCAATCCTTGGACCACTGCCAAGGCTCCAAATGAGATTCATCATCATTTAAGAGCAAAGTCTATCCATATAGAAAACCACGCAGATAAAGAATGCCTTTTAATTCAAACTATGAGATGCTATTGGAAGGACAGCCCATAGAGGTAGTCTTGGATCTTAGACATTTATGACAGCTGGAACAATAAAATGAGCCCAGAATTGAATAAGAGGGAAGTTTCAATTGTATTTGAGAAGCTGGGCAGCACTGATCCCCAAGCTTTTTCCTGAAACTCTCCTTTTTTCAAGACTTTTTGGGTGACGTCATATGGCTACAAATCACAAACTATTAAAATCTTTGAGGAATCAAAAGTACTGTCTGTTCAAAGGGCAACAGAAAGATATACGATGTGTAAATAGGCTTCCATTGTATACTAAGCATGTAAAAGCATCTGCAAAAGGCAGTGTAAAAGGAACCCCAGAGAAGAACAACCAGAAAAGGATGTGGGCTGATCCTGCAGTGAGGAGAAATACCAGATGGCTAGACACCCTGCAAGCTGTGCTCATACTTACCCATATACTATCAAAAGATAGAGAAAAGGGCCCCGAAGCCATTGGGCAAACCCTTTGTGCAGGATTTATTATAGGATGTGGGTAAGAAGGGCAAGGATGAGTCATGGTCTGTATTGCAGAAGAGGGAACTCACCTTAAGTACAGTATGTACAAAGCAAACCTACTAACGTCTACTGAGCTAGGGACATGAGAAGCAAAAACTGGCCCAATGCCAGCCAGGAAAGAGCTGCCTACCAGGGCGAGAGAGATGCACAAAGCACAGAGATAAACACTACAGAAGGTCAAAGGTACGAGTTACAAATGAGATGCCCAAAGTACTCTGGGAAAATATCAGAGGGAGAGAATGCTTGGAGCTGGGGAAATAAGGAAGAGTTCTCTGAAATGCCAACATGGGAGCCGAACTGGAGAACTGAGGAGGGAGGAGGAGCCAAGCATGGCCAACTTGTCTGGAACAGATGGTAGGTGAAGGAGAGGTACTGTGAGATGGGATTGAAAACGTAGGCTGGAGCCTGAGGGTTCAGTCTTAACTGTAGGTTAATAAGGCTACTACTGCAGGCTACATGGTTCACTGTATAAGCAATAGAGAGTCACCAAAGGTTTCCAAGTGGGGAAATAACAGTGACCGAACGGCACGATGTGGAGACTGAAGAGAAGCTGATGACAGGAAGGCGCAGGTGCTAGAAGGTCCCTGTCATGGTGCGGCGTGTCTCGGTTCTTGAGCATGGGGTACATATGTGTGCTTTCAGGACGCATTACATTATTGAGGAGAAGCAGGAGATGAAAATCAATTTCGATAGGTTCCTCCGACACCCCTTGTCGAGGTCTCAGACACATATCACAAATGCAGGCACCAAATCACGAGGAGAATCCAAGAACTGTGGGGTCAGACGCATAATGAGAGCTCAGCATCCAAATCCTTATTCTACACAAACAGTGCTTGGTTGATGAAAGTTTGCAAACATTTAATAGATGAGGAAGAATCACCTGCCCCACCACCCCACAACATGTCATAATGCCACCTTAAGCAAGAGAGGAGAAAACAGGCTATTTTTAGCTTTTCCCAAGTTGCTATGGCAACTACCTCCTGGCTCCAGCTGTCCACAATGTTTACAATTCCAGGGAAGTGGGAAGCTCAAGCTTCCTCTGTCATGTAATTATGCACTTTCTACTTCTGCAGCAATAACCCCACCATCCCATTGCAGAGATGCCGGTTCAGTGACCAGACATCTCAAGGCTACTGTTCTGGAGGACTGGACGTTCTGTAATCTCATGGCCAGAACTGAGCAAAGACAGCAGAGAAGAACAAAGACAATTTCTGAGGGAGCTCATCTCGCCGCTCCACGGGGTCATCCACTCCCGGGGCTTCAACAAAATCAAGGCTGCCATTTACAGGCAGGGCACAGGGTGAGCTGGAAAGGGCTTAGTTAGGACACACAAGCAAAGGCTCCAAGGGATGTTTTAGAAATTGGGGGACAGGGCAAGAGGAAACAGTACTCTGCCCTAGCAAGAGATGGTGGAAGGGAAAATGCATGATTACACTTTCCTGTTACCCCAAAGCACTGCATTTACTGTCTCCTCTATTGTTCCTCACTGGTCCTTAGCACTGACTCCAGCAAATCTAATCTAATCTGATCTGGCCTGGCCTACCCACCACAGCTATCAGGCCCTCCCACAAATACCCTACCTCCTTTCTGTTCTTGCTTCTCAGCCCAGGAGCCGACAGAGGCTCTGTGCTAGATCGAGTAGGAGAGATAACTGAAGCCTTGGCTCTGGAGACACCGCTGGGACATTTGGGCCAATTTAGAAAGCTGTCCTCAGGAAAGCTCATCCTTGCTTCTAAGTCCACCTAGCTCATACAATTTGTGTGGCCTTCTCTGCTGCTTAACCTAGGTTTCTTAGTAAGATTACTCTTCAAAACCTCTGATCTGCTTGTGAGTTTGTCTGTGGTGTTAAGTAGGTGTTTCCACACTCAGATCCCTAGGAGGCAGCAGCTGCCCAGTGTGTCTGTTGCCACAGACTAAAGGAGAGCTGGGACTGAAGGGTAAATCTCAGATGATGATGAGAGATGGTGAAGCTAGAGACAAGGGAGCCCCTTCCCTCTTAGCTCCACAGCATCTTCTATGAAAACACATAAATTTTCCAGTGACTCGGTATTGTTTAAGGTAGGAATTACGTTTACTCCAAAGACATTAAACAGACAAACTCAAGTTTCTAATGAGGTAGATTGGGGTGGTGCTGCTTTTAAGCCATAGATCATACTGTGATCAAAGAATGTGAAGCTAAAATCAGTCATCTAGACCAGGAGTTCTCACCTATTTGTACCTCTATAGTCATCACCTGAATCCTAGGGACCTCTTCTCTGAATATAGTCAAAGAAATAAAATAACAAAGAGACTTACCAAGAAAACCAGTTATATCAAAATACAATTGCCAAAGTATTTTTAAAAGTTCATGGGTCCCTGATCTTGTCTAATCAAGGTCTTTGGGGTAACAGCTTCTCCACATCCCTCCTGGGTAAGGAGGCCTTACCCACGTGGCCTCCGGACTGCCAGCCAGCCTGTGCTGGCTGACCTCATTAACCCCACCTGGGTCTTTCTGACTTTGGGCGTCTGAAAGTCTGACCTTTGCCTCTGTCCTGTCTCTCTGTCTTGTCCAGGCTGTAACAAAAATCTCTAGCTGTACAGTAGACTCTTCTGATTCTTCTCTCTGATGAAGCTTGCCTTCCTCACCAGTCTAGCCTTCCTACTCATCCCATGGCCTCCATGATGGATGCTGTCTTTCTCCAACTAGAGCTTTTGAGAAATATGTGTTGTCTCTGAGAGAGACTTAGAAATTAATTCCTTGTCTTTTGCTGACTCCAAAGTCCACGATACTAAGTTGTTGTTTCCTGTCTAAGGGAGGGGCTAGGTCTCATCCCATGTGACGAGCGATGATGGCCAATGCATGCTACCATCAATGATTACCAAGCCACCTCAGATTATCACAGCCTCATCAACCAGGCAAGGTTCTCTATGATAACTTGGGATGCAGGTGCTCTCAAGAAAGGAAAAGGGAACTTCTCCTGAGACACCACAATGCTGTTCTTACAGTGTATGATGTTGTAAACATTAAGACTGCATGATAATATAATTCCCAAGAACAAAGCCCTTAGAATGGGGATCCAAAACCAAAATGGGCCAAGGTAAGACCAGTACATGGTTTCAGGTTCTTTTCCTTACCAGACTGGCTCTAACCACCAGAATTATTCCACATTATGCCTGTGCATAACATACACCCATGCTCTTTGCCAGAATTCCAAACAGAAGACTGCGTCTTGGCTAACCAAATCCTAGTGATCTGGGTTACAAATGGAGAGGAATGTGCAGCTTTAAAAAGGTTCTTCCCAGGAACATCCCAGGAACCCTAACCACCCCCTCAGAAAAGCAGGTTATTGAGTTAGTGGGGATGACTCAGGCTCTTTAATTCGGGTCTAAAGAAGCCACCACAGCTCTGGAGAGGGGGAACAAAAAGGGAAGCAAGGAGAAGAGGCTTCCACCAGCTGATGAGTCATCCGCCATGGCCATGACTCACCTCAGCATCACTCCATCGGCTAAAATGGAGGCGAGCTTGATTAGTCACCATAACGAATTTTTCAAAGAAAGGATTCTCCCCTATAAATAATACTGAACTCTGTCGATAGAGCATTTGTGTGTGAGCTCATGACTCACCTTTCCAGCATGCCGGGCAGCACCAACTGTGTCATCTGCAAAAAGAGGAAAAACAAAGCATCTGTGATGACTGAGCGTGCAAGCAATGGACAAGAGGGGAGAACAGCCACCCCACCAAACTGGAGGGAATTTAAAAGCCTCTCCCCATGGCTGTTTATTTTTATATACTACATAACATTTGACTGTGTCGACAATGCATAAAGAGGAATCAGATGAAATTACTGGAGATAACACTGGGAATTCTATCAGTGAGCCAGGATAAAATTAGCCTCACCTGAAATCAAATGTAGGCTCAGAAATGCAATGGGCTTTCTAATGAAGATGACTTCTTATAAAAGGGCACGTGCTGCCCCAGGCAGACATACTGCCTCCTCATGTTGCTGAGACTTCCTCATCTCCAGAGACTTCCAAATGCCTTTATTTTATGGGACTTGCCACTTTTATAAAACTACATCAAAAAGCAACATGCTAACAATTTCTTAAGATTATCTTGAAGTATTTTAAGTTTACCTTCTTATTGTTGTGGCCAGAAGAAGCAAAAGAACAAGTGGTTATAAATCCATAAGAGCTATTGTATTAGTAACAAAATTCAAACGTGTGGTTTTGAAGGCCTTCCCAAATAATGATCAGCTGTGCAGACACCGCAGGCATGCCTGGAGCAGGGAGAGCCTGGAGCGCTGGTGCTCAGCACACATAGGATAATATCCCTACCATGAGAGAGGGCTAGACTCGTCATCAGTTCATGCTCTGGGAACTCTGTGAAAGCTGCAAAGTCTATGAGCATCTAGACCAATGATGGCATCTATTTTATTTTGGGGGATGAGAGAGAAGATATCTCCTGTGAGTTCCTCACTGTCTTGGATTATGTTCTCTCTCATCCTTGGTGCTTTGCCCATGTAAGAATAAATATCTTAAAAATTAAATTGTCCTCCTGAGAAAAGGCCGAGCTTGCTGTGGAGTGGCTCACCTCTAGAAAGTAAGCCACCAGGAAGGTCAGGAGACTGACTTGTGGTTTGATATTGGATAGGGAACTCTTTGGTGAGGAATCAACTCCTCCTTGGCAATTTACAGCTTTAGAGAAGCAGTGAGAGCAATGAGAGGTTAAATGCCTTGCCTGGGGTCATTCAGTAGAGGTAGGACCCGATCCTAGCTCCTCCCAGCTCTCATCCACTACTACTGCAATGAAAATTTATTCAATTCAGTCACTACTGCATACTGCCCACCACCACTGGAACTATATTTACTACAGAAACTCACCAAACTATCTTCTAAGGCTCAGAAGGGAAGATTTTGAATAATAATTTTTCTTAAATATTTGACTAACAACTCACAGAATAGATCACAGCGTTTTATTATTACACACTACTGCATAGTGACCAGGACCCCTCTGGAGAGATCCACAGATCCCTGCTCAGAGCAATGTTTTTAAATGCATACAGTAAAATACACGTGATTAGAAAGGACTGAAATAGTTATCAAAATATGAAAAAATCCAAGTTTGTGGACCCCAGACAAAGTTGGCACTTTGTAAATGGTAAATGGCAGGCAAGTTCTAACGTTATGAATAAGAAACTTGATCAAAGACCAAATGCTAATAAAACCCAATGATAATAGCTCTGGTCTGCTAACAGCCCACCACTTCCAAAAGCCAGAGAGCTGGCTCGAGCTTGGGGGCTTCTCTTCTAGAACTTTTCCAAGACTGAAACGAAATGCTCACCAATGGTTAGTTTGTTGGCAAAGAGCCATCAAGTGAAAAACAGATATTTCTTCCTTATCATTCATTGCCTTCACACTCAGATTCCAATCCTAAATTTACTTTTCCTTGAGAGTCCAATGCTAAAAACAACAGAAACATAAAAATCCCTAAGAAAGGTTGTACAGATAGCTACATGTTCTTATGAAACTCATTTCCTACATCTTATGTAGCTTGTCTTTGTTCATGAGGCTCTGTGCTGTAGTGGAATGAGGAGGAGAAGGCCCTGGAGGTCAGAAGTCAAGGCAAGAAGCAGTAAGTGCCCACTACGTGCCAGACACTATGCTAAGTACAGGGGATACAAAGTGAAGGCTGTCCTTATTCCTGGGGAACTCATAGTTTAACGGGGGACAATACAAAAAGAACTCTCCATGAACAAGCTGTATTGTGGACAATTCTAAGGGAGGGCACCAGTATTACAAAGGAGGCTGGGAAAGACTGCTTGCAGAAGGGGGACTTCAGCTGGCACTTGAAAGACCTAGTAAGTGAAGAGGAGGAGCATTCCAGGGAAGGGGGACAGCCAGCAAAAATGCTCAGTCAGGAGATGACAGAGTGTCAGGTGCAAGAAACAGCAAGGAGGCCAGTGACAGTAGATGGAAGAAGGGGCATATGGGTGTGAAGGGTAAGAAGCTGGGGCGGGGGCGGGGGGCAGGAGCAGGCAGTAGGTTGTGAAGGACTTTGAACGCCAAGAGAGGATTTTATATTTGATTGTGGAAGTGAGAAGGAATCATTGGAGTTTATTAAATAGGGGGTTGACATGGTCAAACCTGTACTTCAGGAAGATTAATTTGACAGCTAGATGGAAAATGAGTGGGAGCAAGAAGAGATTTTGGGGAAGGAAACCAACCAGCAAGAGCAGCCTAGGCATGAGCCAATGAGGGCCTACATCAGGGCCTGGTACACAGCTTCAGAAGAGAAAGAGAGGTGTAAAGGAAGAATTGTTTCAAGGAAAAATCAACAAGATTTGGCAAAAGATTGGCTAGGGGTGGGCAAGAGAAAGAGAATTCAAGGACAACACTCAGGCTGTGAGAAGCAGAAAACTCAGGTTTGGGAGCCAGCCCCACTGCTGTCTGGGTGGGAGGGCAGCACACGGCAGGGGGCAGAAGGATCAATCACGAGGCAGGGGACAGGCCTTCCAAGTCTTGCTAGGCCACTGGGAGAGCAATGGAACCTCGGGCAAGTCACTTAACGCTCTCTGGGGTCCAAGTTTCTGCCTCTGTAAAAGGAGAGTCTGCAAAAGAGACCTCAGAGGTCTCTTCAGCTCCAAATCTCTGCTCTCTGATTACTGGTACATCACTCACCACACCTCTGCAGCCTTCGCCGGCCTCATCCGTAGGAAGGAATGCTCATATCTGTCATTTTTCTCACAGTGCTGCTGTGAGGAGACAGACAAGCTCTAAAGTCCTTCAGACAGACACAAAGTTCTGGGCAGAACAAGCTCCAGTACTATTAGTGGGGGAAGATAACACTACTGCAAAATAAGACCAGTCAAGACAACACTGTATGGGATACAACTGCATATGAATGACGAGAGAGATGGCTACTCCTATGACCTTATGCAGTTCAAAAGTCCTAATCCTCATTTCTACTATGTTCTATCTTTATTTTTGTTAATCTTTTTTTTCTTGCATATTCAACATCAACATAACGGATTCAGTAGGGCTACATTACATTATAGTCTTTTTACCATAAAACTGTAGTGAAAGTCATTTTAATTAAGTTATCACAAACAGGGATCAGACCACATCATGGCTAATAATCCATTCAGTCCAACTTATAACTGGTGCAAACTCCTCCATAGTAGCAAGGATGACAACTGACTGCCCAAGGGAGTCACTTATAATCTGTTACTGCCAAGATCAAAACTCTCCCCCCTGGCCAATTGCCCTCCTGCTCCCCTGCCCCCATTAGAATATAAGCTCCTTAAAGACAAGACTGCCCAAAACTGGGCAGGAATGTCCAATCCAACAGCCTCATTTCTGTATCTGTATAACAGTGCCTTGTATATAGTATATGCTTAATAAATGTTTGCTGATTGCTTAACAAGAGGCATACTATTGACCTGACTAAAATGGTGATACATAAGCCAGATCTAAGGAAAGTCTGATTCAATCCAATTTAGAATTCTTTTGGGTATATAACCAAGAAGCAATCACATGAGGCAGCCGTCAGACACGGGCTCTGTCTGCTGCCAAAGCTACGCACAGTCTGGTTGAAGAGTTCTGTTTCTATTCTCTTTGCCAAAGAGAATGGATAAAAGGAAGTAAAGATACAAGATAAATAAGGAAATGGTAAGAGAATGCTTAGTTTTCCTTGGTGAAATTGAGTTAGCTGCCTCAGATAACTTATCTCCTTGGGTAATGAAAAAAATAGCAAATAAGAATGCTGAACCACTTTTGGTGACATTTGAAAAACCGTGAAGAATGGGGGAGGTGCTGCAGGACTGGAGAAAGGCAAATGCTATCAAAATTCTCAAAAAAATGAAAGAGAAAGGAATCTGCAAATTACAAGCTAGTGAGCTTGACTTTGATGCACTGTAAAATTCTAAAACATATTACTATAGAGATGTGCAATGAACAGTGCAGAAAAGAAGTGAATGGAGAAGACCAGCATGGCACCGTCAAGAACAAGACCAGATCAAGCTTATTTTCTTTTCTGACAGGGTTACCAGACTGGTAGATCAGGGGAACAGGTACAGGAACAGTTTACCTACATCTCATAAGAGCATTTGATAAATGTTGGTGGGGCTGTTGTAAAACAGGAACATTAATGTACTAGGGCTGGAACTGTGATCTGCGCCAGCCATTCTGGAAAGCAATTTACAACTATGTCCAAAAAGCTATATAACTGTATAGCTTGACTTAGATTTGATTTAGCAATGCTGCTGCTAGGTCTATCCCCCAAAGGGATCAAAAAAAAAGAGGAAAAGGGTTCATATGTACAAAGGAAATTTGTGGGGGTAGGGGGCAGCAAAGTTTTAGAGACTATGGGAATGCCCATCAATTAAGGAATTATAAAAACGAAAAACTAAAGAACACTGGTCAACATAATGACTAACCAGAATTCCAGAGGACTGAGGCTGAGACACGCTAGCCCACCTCCAGATGTCATTGTTGTTGCTGTTTGTCCTTTGTTCCTGAAGAGGACCATGACATCAGGAAGGTGATGTCATGACTTGCAAGTGAACTGGATTTAAGGGAGGGGGGGCTGTGCAGAGTCTCCAAAGTCACTTTCTCCTTCCCCACTTCCAGACAGAGAGGTAATGGATTCAAGTCTATAGAGTGAGGTATATATACATTTTTTAAATGTGGTCAATATAGGAATTTGTTTTGTCTGACTCTGTATGTTGGTAATGGATTTTATTTTTCTTGCTTTCTCAAAGGTGGAGAGGAGGGAGAGGTGAAAGAATAATTATCTGAACATAAAATAAAATCAAATTCTAAAAAATAAAACCATTTAGCAAAGTATCTCATGCTATTTTTGTGTGGAAAAAATGAACGAGGTGGATTGGATGATAGTATAATTAGATAGACTTCGAACTAGTTGAATGGCCACATTTAAAGAAGTCGTTAAATACCAGTGGCTCCATTACCCAGGATCAAATTTAAAATTCTGTCTTTGGTGATGAGAGCTCTTCCTAGTCCAGCCCTCTCCTACTTTTCCAGCCTTCTTATGCCTTCCTCACCTCCAAAGACTCCGAAATCCAGTGACGACAGCCAGGTGGCTGGTCCTCACCAAAGACAATCCATCTCTTGACTGTTCATTTTCCCTGGTTCTCCTCATGCCTGGAATTCTCTCTCTCTCTTCCTCTCTGCCTGTTGGATATCCCAAGCTTCCTTCAAATCCCGGCTCAAATTCAACCACCTACAAGAAGCTTTCTCAATCCTCCTTAACTTTAGTATCCTTCCTCCACTGATTAGCTCTAATTGACCCCACATGTAATTTGCCTGTATACGACTTTTTCCACGTTGTCTCCTGCATCAGACTTCGAGCTCCCTGAGAGCAGGGTCTGTCTTCTGCCTTTCTTTGTACACCCTGCACTTAGCACACTGTCTGGCTTTTGTGGGCACTTCAGAAATGCTTCTGGACTGCCTGACATGCTTCTATGACAATGTGGAAGTGGAGTCTCCAGTGCAGTGCCCTGGAGATCTATCTGGTTGACCCTATGTAGTTGAATATTTTTTATCAATGATTTAGATAAAGGCATCAGTGGCAGGCATCTTCAATTTGCAGAAGACTCAAAGCTGGCTGACTAATATACCAAATGACAGAATCAAGAACTAAAAAGATTGTCATCAAAGGCTAAGAAATTGGCCCAAATCTAAGAAAATGTAATAAATGTAAAGTCAGTCTTATACTTGAGTTTAAAAAATGACCTTTACAAATAAAATGACAAAGAAGACTGGGCAGTAGGAGTAACAGGCTGCAATGAGACAGATTGGGGATATAAGGAAAAATGGCCGTCTGTTGGGAAGCTGCAAGTTCCCCACCACACCGGGAGTCTTCGAAGAAAGAATGGGTAACCACTTCCTGGATGTGCTCTCAGGGAATTGTGCTTCAGATGTGCATTGGCTTAGATGGCTGTTGAGGTTCTCTTTTAACAGAAATGCTGATTCCTTGCTATCACAGAAAGAGGAGGCTTAACAGTCGTGATTCTTTACTCATGTTTGTGGAGATATTCAGTTAAAAATACACTGATATGAAGCAATCACTTCTTTTTTGTCCCTAATCAATGAGTTCACTCATAGTTAGAGCTTTACACAGATGTGACAGCCAGTTCAAGGTATGTGACCCACTATGTACAAAACAGAGTTTCTATGTTTGCAAATTGGGGTGATACAGATGACTTGTACAGGTCTACCATGCTGTCTTAACATTTCTCTGCAAAGCACTTTGCCAATAGCCTAAATGAGGTGCATCAGACCCCAGACTTCCTGGGCACACAAGTTTAGGGCAACTGGGCACTATCCCACTCTCTCCAAGTAAACAGGAAGTCTAATTGTTAAAAACATTGCCCCAATTGAAACAGGTAAGAAAACAGTCGAACCATTTTGAAGTCAAGAATTTCTTAGAAGTAAATGCTTTTAACCACTTGGCAAGTGGATTCATTACAAAATGATTTTTAAAATTCCATTATAATGGTGATCTGAAATCAACCAGGTAATAAGGGTGTTACAGTGTGTGTTTGGCAAGTAATGAGGCAGCAGCAGTCCTGGAAGTCACACCAGAGCAATCCAAGGCACATTACCTTTGGAAAGCTGTATAATTTGAGCTCTGTGTTACTGGGAGCACAATGTGATTAGAAATTCTTAGAATCACATCTGTGAGACCAACATCACACTTACTGCACAGAGGGGAGAAGGCTTAATTAGATCAAGTTGGTAAGGTGCTTTGAGATCCGCAGGTGAACAGCCAAGTGCTTCTTTGTTGTTACCTGGGTAGCGATTATTAAGTATTCGTGCCTCCCCCAAAGACTCCGCCCCATGTCATTCAAGATGGAAAATTTCCCCCTACACTCTATGAAACAGAGAACATTTTTCATGTCCCGGCTTGTATTTCCTTAAGAGAGCCTACTAGGATTGTCACAGACCTCCTGCAGTGAAATCCCAGTTTATCATATGTAGAAAAGAAGCCCATTTTGTAAAGGAGAAAAACAACACGCTATTATTTATTTAAAACGTGTTTTTGAATGGCTTTTGTTTTTACAAACACCTATAGGTGTTTCTGGGCATAGCTTTTACCATTCCCCACCCTCCCTCACCCCCACATTGACCTCACTTTTGAATTAAGCAAAAATAAGCAGAACCAGTGGTGGTGCCAGAACAGCACATGCACCCTTTGTGTCCCTGCAGCCCCTCAGGAGCTGTCTCTGCAGAGAGGAGGAAGACACTCCATTCTCTGTCCCTCCAGGATCATGATGCTCACTACTAATTTGCAATACTAAAAATAGCTCACATTTATAGTTTATCCATAATAAATTACACGTATATACTGCTTTTAGGGTTTACAAAAGGCTTTGTGAAACAACCCTGATAAGCAAGTGCAATGATCAAGCCTTCGTTTTGTAGATCAGGAAGCTGAGGCTCAGAGGGGTTAAGGGACCTGCCCATAGTCACCCCGCAGTAAGGAGCCGAAGCGTGGCAGAACAAGACTGGTGCCTCACGTCCTCACGCCAAGGACTCTGCTCTAGCGTACTACGCTGACACCTGACACATCTGTGTGTGTGCGCACATGAGTGTGTATGTGTGTGTGTGTACCCATTACAGATCACTCTCTATACAGTATCATTTTTGATCCCCAACTTTCATTTGAAAATTCCAAGTGGATACAAAAATAAGCCAAAGACAGCATTACCAAAATAGCCATTACCCTGAAGAGGTAACACAGCGTGGCCCAGCTGACTCTTTCCCTAACACTTAGCCATCTCAGATACAAAGACATTTCAAGGTGTTGTTGTGTAAGTTTTTACCAAATAGTGTGCTTTCCCAAAAGTGTCAGCATCTATCAGACTTGCGGGCAATCCCCTAATTTTTCCAGTGAGGTTCTACCATCATTTTTGTTCCCACATGAACCCTTCTTCCTAAGGATTTGAATCACCGTCATTTACCTAGTTATGTGCACAGCAGTTGACATGACTACCACTGAACAGAGCTTTCAAGGCTAAACATGTTCCCAATGATACCAAAATGCACATCCTGGTATATCAGAGGATTAATGGCTGATTTCAGAATTAATTAAAAAGGCAGCATGACACTGAGGCAGTATCGCACGCAAAAAACATTTCTTTAGAAAAAATAATATGATACTGCAATTTACTTGTTTCCTATGGAAATCACCTTAAAGCCACAAAAGGGACGCAGCCTGATTTGCACTTCTCTGAAACTTCCAGGAGCCAAGTGCTAGGCAGAGGGCCCTTCCTCCCTGGACCAGGCCAAG
>CM053601.1:175365387-175402792 GCA_028646575.1 Pseudocheirus occidentalis | reverse complement strand
TATGAGATGAGCACAATAAGGCCACAGCAGATGAACTGGCTGCTGAGCTAGGTCAGGCCGTAGCAGGCTCTGGAACCCTGGGCTCCCTATTCCCACACCAGGGCACTCACACAGCCAGTCTAGCCTTGGCCAGGGGCCACTGCCCACGCTGAACACAGACGGGTTAGTTCTTCTAGCAACAAGCCATCCCTTCAGAACGCTCTTCAGACAGCTAGCAAAGCCCAACTGTTGCTTGCTTTAAAAGCTCTTTCCCCAAGGCACATCCTGCATCTCCGACCTCTTCCAAGAGGCCAGCCAAACGCAGTTCAGAAGAGGGACACTAGGTGGCAGCAGGAACCTGAGCATGGCAGCTGGTTGGCAGGGGCACAGGCAGGGAAAGCAGAGCCCAGCCTGGGAGGGGGCGCAGGATGGTGATGGGTGATGGGTGCGCCAAAGAAATATTGAGATTATAATTCCAACATGCTGCTCGCTTAATCTCATGTCAGAGCGGGTGCAGGCGGTGCCAGCTCTGGCTATTCTGGGACTCATTACATGAGGATACACCAGACACCCCGTGAATCCCACAAGTTGTTTTCACACCATTCGGATTTGTGAAATCTCTTCCCACTGCAGGCACTTACAATGAACAGGGAAAAAGCCCCAAATCTCAATGGCTGTTTGTACCATGGGCCTGTGCGAGAGCTCCACTCCGGGGTTGCCTTCTTCACTGGGATTTTCTCCATCCCCCCCACCTACTCCTGTCCTCCCTGGCCTTAGTCACCTGGCACCTACCTGGTATTAGACCACCTATCTTTTACCTATCACTTCTACATAGAGAGGCTGTTTCCCTCAGTAGAATAAAGCCTCTCTGAAGGAAGAGGCTGCTTCCTTTTTTGGTCACTGTATTCCCAGTGCTGAGCACACCATAGGCCTTCAATACATGCCCTGCTGACTGGCTGAAGAAGGCGGGTTACTGCTGAAACTTAAACAACGTAGCTTCTTTACCCTCCCCTCTTCAAAAACAAACACTCCTAGGCCACCATCTTAGACATTTAGTGCTTTCATCATTCAACAGATAGCAAGTGCCTGAAAATCCAATTACAGGCAGGCATTGTGCAAGACAGGGAGGGCCCAAGACCTGGTCTCGGTCCTCATGAAGAGAGACAAGAATCAACAAGAATTTATGAAGCCCCTACTGAGTGCCAGGCTCTGCGTTAGGAACTGAAGCCACAAAGACAAAAGTGGAACAGGCCCTGTCTTCAAGGAGTTCTCATTTTGGGACAAATTCATTAAGACAGCTGGCAGAAAATACAATAGACGAAATACAGAACGCAGCGGCAATCCAGAAGAAGGAGAAATTCCCGAACTTCGTAGAGTTCATGGAGGAAGCAGCATCTGAGCCGGACCTTCCAGTCTAGTCAGGAAGCAGACTAGGAACACTGGGGTGGAGGTGGTGGCAGAACAGGCATTCTGGTGGAGGAAGCACCAAGGCCGTCAAAGTCATGGGCATGGAAACACACAATGTATTCAGGGCACTTGAAGTTACTGTTCCTCATACTTGCCCCACCATCTCCTTCACTTGGCTCTCTCCAGGTGCACCCTGGAGCTCAGCCCCTTCTGTTTGCTCCAGCAGACTGCAATCTCTACCACCCCCACTCTCCCTCTCTCCAATCTCCAATCTTTCCCCTGACTTCCTCCCTACTACCTACAAACACGTTTGGCCCATCTCCCTACGGCCACCTCCTGTACTGTACTTTCGCTAAGCTCCTTGAGCAAGCCTTCCAAATTAGGGGCCGTGATGTTTTCTCTTTTCACTTCTAAATTCTCAGCTGAAAATGCTCTCTCCTGTCACCAATGATCTCTTTTTTCTTTATGGAGGGCAACTGGGGTTAAGTGACTTGCCCAAAGTCACACGGCTAGTTTTCATGTCAAGTGTCTGAGGCTGCATTTGAACTCAGGTCCTCCTGAATCCAGGGCCGGTGTTCTATTCACTGTGCCACCTAGCTGCCCCTAGTCCATCAATGATCTCTTAACTGCCAAATGGAATGGCCTTGTCTTGATTCTCATCCTTTTTCTGCCAGCTCTACCATGGTTGAAGGCACCATCTCCTCTCTCAGTTTTGTGATACTGTTTTCTCCTACTTCTCCTGCTCCCTGCATGACCATTCTTTTAATGATACTTTATCCAGGCCATGCATGGATAGATTCTTCAACTAGAAAAGGCTATAAGCCAAGACCAAAGTGGAGGGAGTGTTGGTGCATGATTTTCTGTTTGCTGATGATTGTACACTCAGTGCAGCCTCTGAAACTGAGATGTAACAAAGTTTGAATCAATTCTCTGCTGCCTGGGTTAATTTTGGCCTAAAAATCAACTCCAAGAAAACAGGTGCTCCATCAGCCACCACCACACCATCCACATGTGGAACCACTGGTTACAGCAAAGGGAGAAGTTCTGGATGCTGTGGGATAAGTTCACTTCCCTTGACAGTGTACTTTCCAGGGATGTACACGTTGATAATGAGGTTGACACACACATTGCCAGAGCTAGCTCAGTGTTTGGGAGGCTCCGAAAGAAAGTGTGGGGGAGAAGAGGCATTAGACTGACTACTAAGCTGAAGGTCTACAGAAAACTGTTGTGCTGACCTCATTGCTGGATGCCTGTGAAACCTGGACAGTCTGCCAGAGTCATTCCAGGAAAATGAACTGCTTACATATGAATTGTCTTAGGAAGATTCTGAAGATCACCCGGCAGGAGAAGGTACCAGACACTGAGGTCTTTACAAGAACCGAATGCCAAGCATTCAAACTCTGCTTCAGAGAGCACAATTCCAATGGGCTGGCCGCAATGTTCGAATGTAAAACATACGTTTGTAAAAAAGATTATTTTTATGGAAAAATCACATAGGGTAAGTGCTCACATGGTGGTCATAAGAAACAATATAAGGACATTCTCAAGATCTCTCTTAATAACTCTGGAACTGTGTGACACGGGAGACACTGGCACAGGACCAGTCAGCATGGCATGCCTACATCAGAGAACATGCTGTGCTCCATGTGCAAAGATGCACAATGTAGAGAATCCACCCCCAATGTTCACATGGGCTATATGTGACTGCCCCATGATACAGCATTCGAAGCTCAGCCAAGGTTGGACACACTGAAACTTGACTTTAGCACGGTGATGTCATTTGGGCTCTCTTTGAGAATGAAGGACAACAGCCATCATCTAGGTCATGCCTATTAACCCTGGATGTCTGCTAAGGCTCTGTCCTGGGCCCTCTTTTCTTCCTCCACCATCTTCCTTAGAGATCTCTTCATTTCTTATAAGTCAATTATCTCCTTGGAGATACTTCATAGACTAAAATATCCAGCTCCAGTATCTTTCCTCAGCTCCAATCCTATCTGTCTTTCAAACATCTCAAACTGGATGTCCCACACTGTCTCCAACTCAATATGTCCAATACAGAGCCCATATTTAACATGCAGACCCCCTCCCTACTTTCCTATTAATGTAGAGGGCAGCATCTTCCTTCCACTGACTGACCAGTATCCTTCTATTCCTCATTACCACTCATACCTTTGGAATTGACTGCGTGACATGGGAGACACTGGCACAGGACCACCTCACATGCCATGCTTTTATGAGAGAAGTCACTGACTCTACGAGCAAAGCAGAATTGAAGCAGCTCAAAAGAAATACACAAATTTAGAGAATCCACCCCAAACGTTCACCTGCACTATTTGTGCCCGGTATATGGTAGAGCCTTCGGAGCTCACACTGGACTGATCAGCCACAGCTGGACACACTGCAATATGACTCTAACACAGCAATCTCATGTTGGTCCTCTTTGAGAACCAAGGACAGCAACCGACCAACCACTCACCCCACTGGCTACCTAACCTGTTGTCAAATCTTGTCATTTCTCCCTTTGCAACATCTCTACTCTACATTCCCTTCTCTCAGCTTCCACAGCCACCTCAGCACATTTCACCCGGCCTAGCGCAGTAGCCTGCTCACATGCCTCCCCACTTGCCCTATCCCACATCAGTCTTCCCTCAACTACCAAAGGATTTTTCCTAAAACACAAACTGGACCATGTTACACCCAAACTTGATGAACTGCACTGGTTCCCTACTGTTTCCAGAATCAAAGAGAACTCCTCTGCTGCCAATGAAGACGCACAACCCGACCCTTCCTCTGCAGTCAGTCTTCTTGCCACACCTTTTGTGCCTCCCCGGCACATTCCTAAAAGAGGACACCAGCCCCCACCTTTGTGTCTCTCTCCTTCCATTTGCCTCTTGGCTTCCCAGGTTCCCTTCAAGACTCAGTTCACACTTTCCATCTTCAACAGAAGGTTCAATTCTGTTTCCTTTCCACCTCTGACTGCTCTCCTAATGGCTTTTTTCTGTGCCATCCTTCCACCTCAACTGTACGCATATTATAGGCACAAGGATTTCTACTTTGTCTCCTCATTAGAATGAGGTCCTTGAGATCAAGGGTTCTTTAGGCACTTTGGGGGGGGGGGGAAGGTTATCTCCAGCACTTAGCACAGGATCTGCCTCTTAAGAAATGCATGACAACTAACTAGACCAAGTTGGCTGGACAGGAGGGATGCATGAAAGACACTGGCAGGTTACAAGGCAGGAAAGGTGGAATTTCAAACTAAGAAGGTTCAATTAGCAAGTAATAAGGAAAGACTGAGGGAAAGAAAAGGGAAATATGGTCTCAGGTATAAACTCGGCACAATAATATGAACTCTGCCCCTTCAGAAATGTTCAAGTGCCCACCTGGGCTATGATTGAGCCACCCATCCAATGTTGAACCAAAGCAAAAAGAGGGGTAGAGACAAGACAGGAATTGGCAAACCCAGGAGAAGGGTCTAATGGGAAAGGACAGGCAGGGAAAAGCAGGTGGCCCGGGGGCAGGCGGACAGTGTCGTCAGAGTCATAGAGAGGGAGGAGGCCAGGAGCCACGCTGTACACAGCTTCCAATTTCTCAGTCATAAGCTTCAGAAAACACTGATATGGGGCTCAAAATGGAAGGCACGGCAAATTTCCAGATGACTCTGAAAAAGTTTCACAGATGTTCTAATTGCATCATTCTCTTCTCTTTGAAAAAAATCATTCTCCTTCCCAATCTTTTTAAATTAGCAAGGAGTAGGAGATTTGTGTTCCTTCTAAGTAAGTTTGCTGTTGCTGACCCTCTAAACTCAGTTATCTATCAAAACCAGAAGCTGTGAAGACAATCATGGCCCATAAGAGGATGCGACTTTCCCTGGTGGTCAGGCTTGGGGCACAGGCAGAAAAGAATGAAGGACCAGGTGGTTAAGGTGTTTTCAAACACCTTTCAATCCTGAGATCTGAGGACAGGTATACCAACTAACTTATCTGCATGCTCCTCAGGTACGAGATAATTCAGATTTATATGAAATGAACAAGTCAGAAGGGATACTATAGAGACTTTCTTAAAGCTCTGATGCCTTTCAATATATATTAGATAAGTCAAACTGCTCTTCCTCTTTCTTTTACTTGGTTCACAGGATCAAGTCTGAAAACACAGGATTTCCATTTCAGTCACTCTGAGACATCTACACTGACCCAGCCCCAGCACTGACTCATCAGAAAGAGCAGAGGAATTCCAGCCCAGGTAGAGCTTCTTCAGTGCTTTACCACAGAGCTCATTGCTCTCCAGGCCAGCATTCAGGACTTCCTCCACCTCCCCCAGGAACCTCGGTATCCTGGAAGCTCATCGAGTAACACACAGGAAATAGACTCCTCCCATCTGGCCTCCGCCTTGGTCTGGATGCCTCCTCCTAGAACATCCCATGCAGGGATGGAGTCCAAGCCCACTATGTCCTCATTCTCCTGCACTAGGCTGCACTCTGGACTTTTTCTACCAAGCCCCAGCCTGCCTGCTCTCCAACCCTTCAGTTCTTTTATGTATGGTCCTCTCCCATCAGAAGGTAATCTCCTTGACGGCAGGGACTGTTCAGCTAGTATTTATATTGCCAGGGCCAGACACAGAGTAAGCATTTCATAAATGCTAACTTAATTTTTAAAACTTAAAATAATTTAGCTTAATTTATCAGAGATTGGTTTAGTGCAAATTTTTTTTAATCAACTGGATTAGGAGCCACATACCTTGGGGTATTTGCTTTGTATTTCTAATACCAGGGTAAAAATAGCTAGGTGAGGTAATTACCAAAAAGATTCAGGTCAGAAACCCTACTGAAGGGAAAGCAAGGGTCCAGTCTGGGATTACCCAGAGGCCTACCTGCTGATGAAATGTCCCAAACCACTGCTCCCCCCTCTTCCCCTTAGCCCTCCCCATTCTGCTCTCTCCCCAGTCCGCATCGCTCCAAATGCCTCGAGTCAGAGGAACTTAGGGGCTCCAGCAAAGAAAGAGTCTGCTTCCTCTTATTTAACATATTGCTGCAGCTAGCACATGTTCATGGTCTGACAGATGATATTTGGAACACTATACAAAACATTTTGCAAACTTTACAGTTTTCTTACATTTGTGAGAATCAATTTCTAAATAAAAAGGAGTTTACAAGGCTTTACATTTGCAGCGGCTTCAATCAGAAGCTGCAAAATGAGGCTGAGTCAGAAGCTACACAATAGAAAATTTCCAGTATTTACTTCTAAGTCGCTATGTATTCCCATAACAAAATTAAATGCAATTGGCTAAGCATAAACTTTGCTGGGGTAAAGGTGATGTGAAAGAAAGTGGGGCGGGGGAAGGAATGGCACGGGATCAGATTACAGAGTAGTTCACAGCTCAAGGAAAGACTACAGCGAACATGAATTACGGGCCCATTTACACTTGAGGGTGCTGCTACATTTGTAACCTTAAGCCGGTAATAAAGAACCTCCCTTCTCTGGATCTCGAATTTCTTGCAACTACCTCATCTTTCCTAATCCAAATTCTATGATCCTATAAATGGTTTTTTCCTTTAATTTTTATTGACTTCTTTTTTTATTACTTTGCTCCCCAATTTATTCCTTCCCTCTCACCCACCCAGACAGCTGTCCCTTACAACAAAAAATAAAAAAGATGAGGAAAAAAACAATTCAACAAAACTAACTAGCACCGAGCAAGTCCACCAGCCTTTCTCTGTAGCGACTGGGGAAGGTCCACCCGCCCACACCCATGATTCTCTTCCTTGACAAAGAATGAAAAGAAGCACCTTCTCCTATCTCTTTTTTTTTGGGGGGGGGCAGGGGGAAGTGAGGATGGCCATTATAATCACACATCATTCAACTGTGATTTTGCTATGGATTGAGAAGCAGTGCGGCAGACTGAACAGAGAGGTACCCTCAGGCAGAGCAAAGACGTGGGTTCAAGTCACTCAACCTCTCAGCGGTCCAGGCAAAATGAACTGTGGAGACAGTGGCTAACGGTAGAGATGGAAAAAGTCTCCTCACTGGAGAACTCCCTATCCTACTGAAGACACATGTCCCACATGTACACCCCAAGAACTGCTGTAAATCAGTGGCCTAGCCTTGTTCAGTGCTATTAGCAGCCACGAGGCAGAACTAAGGAGCCGGCATGTTTTAAGTCCTTTTTAGTTTGTTTATTACTTGTGAGTGAGAGAGGTGAAAACTTCTCAGACTATACTCTAAAATCTAGTAAGGCTTTTTTGTGGGAAACAGGCCCAAGTTCCCCTTCCCCAGAAATCACATGATTTACAAGGACTCAAAACTCCGAGCCCTCTCTCAGACACCTTGGCCTAAGATAAGCCAAATAAGGACAGAAGGGCTTTCTCAAATGTACACTGGGTGGTCTGCTGCTTCCTTGTTTAGGAATCGAGGTAGATTGCCGCACTTAGATTGTGCACCTGACTTCCTGCCAATGGAAGAAAAGGGTCAGAAAGGGGCAGGGGAGAATTCCACGTGGGACTTTATAACTTTGCCATTTCCTTTTGTAAATTGCTTCTCCTCCCTGACCATTTGTCAGGATGGTAGCCCTTTCTCGAGATCATAATAAACCATTCTTTTCTGTTCCCTACCTTTAGAAGCCTCTGCGCGTTATTTGGGTAAGGATCTCTGTTGCACACAGTTTTGGGGTACACACACTTGGGAGAGTCAAACTCAGACTAGGCTTTCACATCCTGACACTCTACTGAAAGGTAAAACAGCCTAGATCAACCTTCCCAGCAAGCACGGACCCACACTTCCCCAAATACAGCTAACGCAGGCTGCCATGTGCTCCATCTGTCATGAAGCCACATCTCTAAGCAGGACGCTTCTGCAGCAGGCGGGCAAGGCAGTTGGTCTGGGGGTAAACCTGATGGGAAACTCAGATTTCACTCCTGGATCTACAAAATACAGTATAATTACTGGAACAAGCACGTGGAAGGGCCCTCCTCACAGGTCATTCACTTCAACCCCCTCATTTGACTGAGTATCCTTCCTGTCACTTGTGACTATCCTGGACAGGATTTGGGAAGAGTAGAGCAAAAAAGCCAAAGCCAGTGCCTGTTCCTATTCTGCCTGTTCCTATTCTTCTTTTTGGAAGGGAGGAATTGGCCCCTGGGAAGACAAACTGGAAAAGAGGCAAAACCAGCCCCTTAACTTAAAAAAAAAATTGGGGGGAGGGTGGGGTGG
The DNA here is from genome assembly GCA_028646575.1 of Pseudocheirus occidentalis. NCBI lineage: Eukaryota > Metazoa > Chordata > Mammalia > Diprotodontia > Pseudocheiridae > Pseudocheirus > Pseudocheirus occidentalis. Next base: position 175,394,204 of record CM053601.1, on the reverse strand, counting down.
AGTGGTAATATTTTTTTTACCTCCAACAGCACCAGATTAGCATGGTATCTTTGTGCATATTAAGGGTTTGACATATGTTTACCCAATGGGTAAAAGCAAAATTTTCAGGCAGAGGGATGTGTCTCAGGATAAAAACCTCCTTTCTCACTCTCATCCCCTTTCTCCCACTCTCTTTTCCTTAACCCCAGGGTAATAGAGCCCAGCCACCCAGGCCTGCTCCTTCTTCCCCAGGCTCCAAAACCTCCATCAACCAAAACTCATACTCCCTTAGCCAGTGTTTCTAATTTCACTAACTCATACTCCCTCAGCCAGTGTTTCTAATTTCACTAAGGGATTAAGACAAGGGCTCTTAACCTGGAGACCAGGGATAATTTTCAGAGAGTCCAGGAACTTCGATGGGAAAGAATCTGAATCTTCATCAGGACTAACAGAAAAGAAGCATTTCCTCCAATTATTTAAATTTAAAATTATTTAAAATTCCACCTCCCCAGACTGTCAAAGGGGTCCAGGACACAAACAAGGACAAGATCTCCTCAAGCAGGAGATAGAAAAGAAAGGACAATGGACTAGAAATGAGGAGACTCAGGTTCTGGGCCCCTTTCTGCTTTGAGGCTATCTGTATGGCCCAGCACATGGCAACCAGCCTTTCCCAGGCTCATCTCATGAAAGAGGCTGGACTACATGAGAAGTACTATCAATAGTAACAATGGTAATAACACTACCCAGCATTTATATAGCACTTGTGCAAAGCACATTCCATGTTAATTCATTTGATCTGTTTTTCAAAGGAAAACAAAAGTCCTGATAAAAGACGCACACACAGTCTTTCACTGGCATACTTCCTATTTAGTTTCCTTGATGTGAGGAGGTCTTTTTCTCAATGGGAGAGATGCCACAGCCCAGGGCCTACTCCAGGTGGTCATGCCCGGATTCTTTCTCAATGGCAGTCTCCCATTTTCAATGTATATTACAAAATTTTCTTGCTCAGGACTCTATGCATTTTGTCCCTCAAGTCTGAGGCTCTGCGACTTTGAAAAGCTATTACTTTGGACCTGAGATGTCACTGCTGCGTTGACAGTTGCATTGTTGTGTTCAAAGATCTTTCGATGAATATTGGCCTCTCTTCACCAAACTGGAAGATGAAAATGTTCTGTAATGTCCAGAACAAGCATGCAGAAAGAGGGCTAGATTTGGGTCCAGGATCTGACTGTGGGCAACTTACTTCATCCACCTCTCTGAGCATCAGCTCCCTCATCTCGTAAAATGAGGGGGGTGAACTAGATAATTAATAAGGACACTCCCAACTCTAAAATCTGGAACTTTCTAAATGACTTTACCTTAGCAGGTCTCATCTGTAAAACTAGACTAAAAACTCTCAGTCCACCTAGCTCTCAGGACAGTTATGAGAAAAGTGCTTTATAAAAAGCAAGACAGGACTAAGCTCATTTCTGACTATGCCTCCTACTCATCTGATCACATCTTCCTTCATGAAAAAGATACATTTATCCCTAAGGCACTCTTGGTCTCAACTCCCCTTTGCATTCCCTTCAAGGAAGAAGCTGAATGCCCATCTGTTCTACTTCATAAGCTCCAGGACACAACTTCTTAAGCTTAAGTGTTCACGGAGGTGTCCAGGTAGGCTGGCCTTTCAGCACAAACTCCTACAATTCTCCTGCTGCTTTTCTCTGCATCACCTTATTGAAAAACAATGCCACTCTCACGTGCCTGCATGCTTTCCATCGTGACTCTAATGATACCCATGTGCTGCATGCATCACTCACAATCTGTTTGCCACATATCCCAGCTCCCTCAAAGAGCCAAGTTGGGCCTTGGACAAAAGTTATATGGGCTCTTGCTGGGTCCACGCTTGAAGTTTGTCTGGTCCTGGACTTGAAGTCAGTAAGACCTGAATTCAAATTCTGCCTGTAATACTTAGTAGCTGTGCAGCTCTGGGCAAGTCACTTCACCTGTCTGCCTCAGTTTCCTCATGTATAACATGGGGATAAAACAGTGCCTGCCCCCAGGGGTACTGTGGGGATCCCCTAAAGAACTTCTGTAAGACACGTTGCAAACCTTAAAGCACTGCATAAATGCTAACTGCTATTCTTATTAGTCATCCAGGCTTTGTTTGAAAACCCCTCAAGGGGAGGATGACCACTTCCATACATAGCCCATTCCATTCAAGGAATAGTTTGAATGGTTAGTAAGTTTTCTTGGAGCCTAAATACACCTCTCTTCTCTTTTCTACCCAGGTTCTTATTTCTGTCCTTTACTCAACTCAAGTATTGGAAAGTCTTTCCCTTTACATGGTACTTCTCTCAATAGTTACAAGCTGTGTTACCAAGAAGGCATCATTTAACTTCAATCTTTTCATCTGTAAAATGGAGATAAAACTTTGATTAGACCTGCCTCAGAGGATCATCACAAGGCAAACGAAGCGTCAACCTCAAAGTGCTGTAGAAATGTGATCCGGTATTGACACAAAAGCGGCTTGACAATGAAGATGAACTAAGCCGATGTAAGGCAGTGGCGACGTCATCATCGTCATCCACGGCACAATGACTCCCACCTATTCTTTCCCCTCTGTCTCCAGTCTCCAAGGCCTGAGCCTGGGCTTCTGGTCTTGGAAGCCTGCGCAGTAAAAAGCAGCAATTTATGACAATGGCCTGCCTGGCTCCAGGGTGGTAACATGGTGACTCAGATGGAGTCAGAAAGCTCTGCTCACTCACACCGGAGTGACCCTCAGCAGGCTGTCCTGTAAAATGCAACCAACAATAACACCTACCTCCCAGGGCTGCTGGGAGATTCTCACTATACAAAGCATTCTGCCAAGCTTAAAGCATCATATAAGTATTACCTATTCTTACCATTATCATCCTGACTGCATGATTAATACTCTTACCTTCTGAGAAGATTATTAAAGAATGAAGGCTTAGAATTAGGAAATGAAAGTGTGGTCACCCGCTCCACAAGAGCCTCTCTCCTGGCTTCCTCCCTTGGGCTGAGGCTCACTCTAAGTCTCCTGTCCCTGCCCCTAGTTTACCATCACCTCTAGAAGGTGTTCAGGGTTAAGAGTGACTGACAGGAATGGCTTCACTGCCTGGGTCTATCTATCTGGATGCTGCCAATGAAGGTGGAAAAGAAAAGTCAGTGGATTCTGCAGAAGGCAAATTTTTCACCAGGTATTCAGTGTTTAGCCAATGGCTGTTACACTTGTGCTAGATTTAAACTAATAAAAACCTAAAGGTTCTGATGCTGTCAAGAAGTGCAGGTCATAAATGCGTTAAAATAAAACATGGAGGCCAGAGCACACACGGCAGCCCTTCGGTGCTCATACAGTAGGAACAGTAGTATAGCCGGGGGATCAGGCAGTAGGCAGAAGGGGCAAATGGACTCCTCAGAGCAGAAACTACTAAAGACTCCAAGATAAGCCTTCTGTTTGGCTTTTAAAAACAGAATGCCTACTGTATGCGCTAAGGCACTAGGGCTTCACCTTGATTGTCAGAAAACCGCACATTAATCTTTGGGGCTTGGTCTGCCTCTGGAGGCCATTAAAGAGAAGGATGTACTCATCACAAAGTCCAGGACATTTTACATTTTGCAGCAAGGAGGCTCCAAAAAGAGGAGTGCTTCCTGCACCAAGCGCTTCCTGGTGCTCATTCTGGTGTTCCTAACTGAAACGCCTTGAGTGTGAGGGAATTGCCCCACAGAGCTTGTCTTTCCCTAACACAGTGGTTCTCAACCTGTGGGTCACGACCCCTTTCACCTAAGACTATGGGAAAACACATATTTCCGACAATCTTAGGAACCAAGACACGGCTCCTCTATCCATCCCCAGGAGGGTCTGCCCACATGCAGATAGGCCCACACACAAGTATTCAAGGATTAAAGGGACTCAGGATCAGGAAGGTTGAGAAGCATTGGCCTAACAGCTTCAGGAGTATCTGCTTTGTCTAATGAGGTGAGATATTAAGGCATTAAAGTGCAAGAGGAACTTAATTTTTTTTTAATGGAATGAAAATAAACTAATAATAGGGAAAACAATCAAGATGGTGGAAAAGCACATTTTCTAAGGCCATAGGTCTGTATTCAAAAGCAGGTTTACAGATGAGTAACATCCAAAATTGATAATAACTTCATCTACTATGTTTATGAGCTTGCTCTATCCATTTACAAGCATATGGACAACAGCAGTGTTTTACAAGCTGGTTCTGTACTAATACAAGCCAAGGAGGACAGAGGTTTCCATGACAGCCCAAAACCAAGAAACGTGCCACAAATACAGACCTAAAACTCCAATCTGGAGGCCGGCCAGGTCTGTCTGGATCTTCTTATAGATATCAAGCGATCCAAAGTCAACAGCAATCGTCTTGGTCTCCACTTTGAATTTTTCGCCTAAAAAGCAACAGAGAGAAAGAGAGAGAGAGAGAGAGAAAGAGAGAGAAATGTTTTTAAAATATATGTATGAAATAGAACTCTAATTCAATGATACTTTTTTATTCTTTTAAAATTTTCAAACTGGATATGGTTCTTGGAATATGACACCAAAGCCTGCACTCCTTACACCGTGTGAGACCCTGACCGAGGGACCGAACCCTGCTGGAAGCCTCAGCCTCCTCCACTGTAAAATGAACAGCTTAGACTCAAGGGCATCAGAATTCTTTTCTCTTCCAGCTCTAACCCTCCGATCCCCTAATTTTCAGTGCTGGAGGGATAGCCTAGCAGAAAACAGGAAACAAGGGGCCAGCGTCAAGCTGAATTTTCACCAGCAGCATGAATCTACTCTTGTTCTTCTATCATGTCTGAGTCTTCGTGACCCCATTTAGGGTTTTCTTGGCAAAGCTACTGAGTGGATGCATCTCCTTTTCCAGTTCATTTTACAGACAAGGAACTGAAGCAAATAGGGGTTAAGTGATTTACCTAGCATCACTCAGCTAGTAAGTCTGAGGCTGGATCTGAACTCAGGTCCTCCTGATTCCAGGCCCCATGTTCTACTGTGCCACCTTGCTACCCTGCATCAATCTAAGTAACACACAATCACTCATGCCTTTATAAAATAATGATGATGACATCAATTTCCAGATCTTTAGACAAACTGTATGACATATAATCCACATCTAAATATATCTGAAATCCTACTGGGTTTGAGAATTTTAATGAAAATGTAAGATCTCACAGTTTCAGTGAGAAATTATCCAGGGGTTGGTGAGGACGTGTGGATGATTACCATGCATAGACATGTACAGTCAATCGAACAAAAACGGCAACACAAAATTATGACTTTACTCTAGACCCTCAAGTCTGGCTAAGGGTTAGAAGTCACTGTTACCAATGACCTCCGTGGAGCTTTGGAGAAACCCCCATATGAAGACAGTCATTAACTAGGCAGAGAAAGTGCCTCTGAAGCAATGATCTACATAATGAAAGGTTCCAAAGCTCCTCCCTAGGGCTAAAGGGTGCCCAATCAACAATCAACAAGCATTTATTAAGCACTCAGGAACAGAGATGAGAGTTCAGGATACAAAGAAAAGCCTAGACCAGTGGTTCTCAGCCTTCCTAATGCCAGGACTCTTTAATATTTGTATGTGGGTGGACCTGCCTGGAGATGGATAGAGAAGCAGTGTCTTGGTTCCTAAGACGATGGGAAATATGTTTTCCTGATGGTCTTAGAGGACCCCTGTGAAAGAGTCATTCGACCCCCAAAGGGGTCGTGACCCACAGGTTGAGAACCACTGGCCTAGATCTTTTTTCCAAGGCAATGAGTGGTATTTGTCACTAAAACATATGAGAAAAGCACTCCTTTAAGCAAACTAATCACAATGGCTTGCATATTGGTTAGCTATGCTTAATGAAAGCTAACAGACTGGAATCTGGCTGTAAATTAATATGAATAAATCCCTGCTTCCTTAAAAAAAAAAAAGGGAAAAGGAGAGGCACAAATGGCCACTCTTTTCACAAGATGCCAAATTAATCCATGTGGGAAGAAGCAATACTTATTGAAAAGTATTCCTGCCTCAAAGCTAAAGCTGGGTCAAGAGAGAAGTGGATCTCGGTTAGAATCAAGGACAAGAAATGACCCTGGAAAGAAATGTTTGCAAGGACCATGAATCAGTTGAAGTAGGAAAAATGACCCAAAAAATACTTTGCCTGGGCTTGAAGACACAATTACTGCCTTAACACAAATGGTCAATTCCTACTCATAAACTAGAAGCCTTAAAAAACATGAGGAAAATCTATCTTTTTAAAGTTGGGGATGTAGAGGAAAATGTTGGGCCTGGGTCTTTGAGTATCTTTTGTTCCAAATCACATAAGTCACACCGAATCTCAAGAGTTGGAAGGGATGGCCAAAGTCATCCAAAATGGCCCCCAAAATTCACTAGCAGTAAAGAGAATTGTCCTTACTTTGTCCACAGTCTCCCAAGGAAAAGTAATGAGAAAAGATTGAAGGATACCTTTTATTAAACATAAAGCTTTTGAGTCAGGAAGAAAATAATAAAGCAGTCTTCATAATGGTTTCAAGAAAAGCAAAGTATCTTCCCAGGCAAAGCTGCTAGGCTGACATTTAATATGAATAAATTTCTTCCTAGTAATAATAACTATGTACTAACCAAGGAAGCAAATATACACTTTTATAACCTACTATATCTGGTGGACATACTTATGTTTTCAAGACTTATTTATATAAAATGTAATCAAAGAACTAAGAATGTTATTGAATCATGAACCCCCAAAGAAGCCTCTCTATTTGTTCATATATCAAGAGGAACATAATGGCCTCTGGAAGAAAGTAGTATAGCCTGTATCTGAATGATAATGGGGATTCTAAACTCTTTTATGTTCTACAAGCTTTCCTTTGTTTGGTTTTATAGTTTACAAAGTACTTTCTTCATACCAACCCTATGAAATAGAATACAACTGATTTTCATTACCTTGACTTTACAGATTGGGAAACTGAGGCTCTAGAGAGGCAAAGTGATTTGTCTAGGATCACACAACTGCCAGCCGGCGACTTGGGACATGAAACCAGGCCTCTGGACTACGGTTACCCTTGCACCGGTGTTCAGGAGATCAGTGACTTGGAAACTCATAAAGGGAGCAGGAATCATTTGTTTATAGAATCCTATAGAGCACCCTACAGGCTATCACACAAACTTAGGTGCTCAGGATTTTTGAAGATGTCTTCATCTTTAAAAACAAGTGGACTATCTATTGCCTGAAACAGGATGGTCTGGCATCCTACCACTTACCATGTAGCCTGTGTATTAAAATGAGATTCACACACTAATCTTTGCTCTATCCTTGACACTGTTGGGGTCTGGACAAACCATTTCTCTCCGGGTCTCACTTTTCTGTAGAAGTAGGGTAAGCAGACTAAGATTACCTCCAGAATTATTTTCAGCTTTAACTATTATCACAAGTTGCTCCAAAAAACAATGGGCACCTTCCTCTTCTCCTCACCAAGTCTATCTGGACTGACTCAATTTTATAAAAACAGATCTAGGCTGGGTATATGCCCACAAGGCAAAAGACAAAGAGGAAAAAAATCGCCATGCGTGGGGTCACCAAAATATTCACACTTCTGCGGTAGCACGGGTCTGGAAACAAAGATGTCCATCAAATGTGGGATGGCTAAACAAATTATGGTATATGAATGTAATAGGTCAATGGACATGAAGAATTTATAGCAGTATGGGATGGCTGACATGAATTAATGCAGAATGAAATAATTAAAATAATTATGGAAAATGATATGTCCAATGATCACAAAAATGTGGGAAAAACCCTCAGGAAATCGAATGTTGTGTAATTCAAGTGGCCACCCCCGGGCATTAGGGAAGGGATGAGAATGCATACCAGCCTCTCCTCTTTTGGCACAGTGGGGAAGGAGGTTATGAGTGTGAAGTACTGCATCCACTGGCAGATGTGTTAGTTACTTGGGCTAACAAAGTTTTTCCCTCTCTTTTATTCTTTGTGACAAAGAATTTTGGTGTTGTTGTTCAGGCACTTCAGTCAAGTCTGACTCTTCATGACCGCATATGGTGTTTTCTTAGCAAAGACAATGGTTTGCTTTTTCCTTCTCCAGCTCTTTTTTTTTTTTTTTACAGATGAGGAAACTGAGACAAACGAGGTTAAGTGACATGCTCAGGGTCATACAGCTAGTGCCTGAGGTCAGATTTGAAGGAAAATGAGTCTTGTTGACTCCAGGCATGGCACTCTATTTACTGCACCATGATAAAGAATACCCAAACTCCAATCTTGACTTTCTAACTGCCTTTTATACATCTGGTATTGACTGTCCTGTAGACATCTTAACTCAATTCAAAATTTAGCTCCTCATCTTTCCCTCCAAAGCTTCCCTTCTTTCTAACTTTCCCACTACTGTTAGGGTACCACCATCCCCCCAAGACATTCAGGCACCCAACCTAGGTGTCAACCCTGGACCTACTTCCCTCTCCTTCCCCCCACCCCTGTGAAATCAGTGATCAAGCCTAGTCCTTTCCACCTTTGTCTCATCTCTTCAATACACTCCCCTCCTTCCTCCACCATGTCATCAGTAGTACAAATCCTTATCCTCTCATACCTGGACCACCACAATAACATGCTGTTGGTCAGCCTGCCACAAGTCTCCCCCTAGTTCAGTTGTCAAACTGGTCTTTTTAAAATATAGGTCTGACAGTATGATAGCTTTATCCAATAAACTCCAGTGGCCTCTAAAAAAAAAAATATTCCATCCTCTCTTTGGCATTCCAAGTCCTCCAGCCCCTGCCCAGCTTCCTCTGCACCTTTCCAGTTCTCTTCTACCTTACTCCTTCCTCATAGGTGCACTGGGCTCCAACGGCAATGGCTTCATTAAAGCTACTCCATCCATACTCCGTCACCTCATACCAGGTTTTTCCTGGCTGTGCCCCAGGCCTGGCATGTTCTCCTTCATCTCTCCCTGTTGGCATCCCTGGTCTCCTTCAAGGCTCTGCAAAAACCTCTCCCTGCCATCCTTTATCTCAATGCCTTCCCTCTGAAACTTCATCCAGTCTATCCTGCGTGTACAGCTGTTTGCATGTCTTCTCCCCCATTAGACAGGGAGCTCCTTGAGAGCAGAGACTAGTTTTTGCCTCTCTTTATACCCCCTGCATTTCTCATAGCACCTGTGCTATGTAGCACAGTGGGTGCTACATAAATGCTGACTGGTGAGGGCAGGGGAGAGAGGTATATCAGAAATGATGGAAAGAAAAAAACAAAGATATTAATAAAAATGAACTTAAGAAAACTTTAGAAGCAGACCTAATATAGGTTTCTTGACTGGCATTTCCTAAAATGGCATTTATAATACAGAACCCCATGTACTGATGGCAGAGAGTAGGAGAGCCAAATAAACAAGTACCAAGTTTGTGGCAGAGAAGGGTCACTAGTCTGAATGGTCTGCTTAAGAGTCACTTCCACTTCTCGTCTGTTTGTTTTTGTATGAAGGGGGAATTCCCAGAGAAAGCTGCCCATGCGAGGCTGTGCTGTCAGCTGCCAAAGGGCTCAGGCCCAGCAGACAGACACTGATAGCGTGGGCAGGGATGGACAGATGGATGGATAGATGGACGAATGAATAAACTGGCATTTACTATGTGCAAAGCACTTGGGATACACAGAGAAAACCAAGCCAATCCTTGCTCTTGATGAGTTCACATTTTTATGAGAGACAATGCATATAGAATACTCAGCCCCAAGTCAGACTGAAAGAGCCAGCACTCTTTGCAATGGCAAAGCAGATGGTAATGCATCTTCTGTGGTGGCATTTCCACTGTTAAGTCATTTGATAGTGCCAAGAACGTTTATTATCAAAGCCTCTAGTGGCAGTGGCTTGACCTGGTTCACCCTTTCAGCTAGGCTACCTTGTCTTTTCCAGTGGCTGGAGTCGGTGTTGCTAATGGCAGAGATGCAGAGTGCCCTGATTCTGAGACTTTCACTAAGTAAGTGGCAGGTACATACGTCTATGACCATGCTTTCCGAGGTCACAGGGCCCTGACTGTAACATTCTAGGACTCTAACCCTAAGCCCTTCTGACAGTCTTGCTGCCTTAGTGCAGATCACCTGTTTCTCAGTCTGACTGGTACAATCAATACCTACAGGGCTAATACAAACATCCTTCTCATAGCAGACAATCAGCTAGGAATAGAAGCAGTGTTCTAGCACTGGTAACTCAGGACAAGTCCAGAATTAGGTGAGATAAAACTGTCCCTTCGCTTTTTCTGCCCACTTTGAGCACTAAAAAACACAGCCCTACAATTTATGCTCAGGAGGAAAAAAATCTCCTTGTTATTTATAACCACAGATCTATAGCACAATTGATCATCACTGGCCTCAAGCCACTACCAGCCCCCAGGCATGGGTTGACCCACTCCAGTTCTGTGGCTATTTTTAGCTCAGAAACTACTGAACTGTGTCATGCAAGGTCTGGAGTGAAAAGCAAAAACACAGTCTTGAGGCTCTGGGCCCCCTTTAAAGAATAACCCAAACCTGCCAATTTCTTCTATATTCAAGCTCAGACTAGAAGAAAATTCATGAATAGGCTCTAAGTAACCTTTGGTTTCAACGCTCTCTATCTTCCAATTCTTAGGATCCCATTTCCAGCTCATGTCTGCCCTGATTCCCCCACTGCTCCCGTCTTCCAACACCAAATATGTATCCTGCCTCCTCCAAGAGAATTCAGCAGTGCCAGGACTACTTCATTGTTGTCTTCCTAACTTCAGCACCTAGGACACAGCAGGCACTGAGGAAATTCTGACTAATTAAATGAACACAACTCCAGACTTCTCCTTTTACTACCCATAATGTTCATTTTCCTAAACAAGGAGTAATTTGTTTTGAGGCAGTATAGCTTCAGAGACCAGGAAAAAAGGAAGAAGCTGGGCTTTTTTTCATTTGCAGCAGCCAAGAACATTAGGTCTAGTCAATATGTATGAAACAAAATGGGTTATGAATTCTACTGGATCCTCACAATCTTTAAAAAAAAAAATCCAGAAACAGTACAGTAAGAACTCCCTCTTCTCTTCCCATTCCCATCCCCCTCCAAAACCCACATATTTCCTTCTTTTGGGGGGGTGAGGTGGGGCGAGCATCACATACTAACTCCCCATAAGTGTTTTGAAATGTTGACTAATTAGGAGGATGCTAGAATTTTTATGTGAATCAATAAAGGTCACGCCATCATCTTTTCAATATCTCACTTCTTATATTTTTCTCCCCAACAAAGAAGCCTATACACTCTTTGTAAGAGCTCATTACGTCAGGTAGTTGGACTTATCTTAACGCATTATTGGGTACTTTTTAAAAATCTAGTAAAAATTTCATAAGCTGAGATTTAGTTCAATTCCCCAGTCTGCAGCTCAGCGGGGAAAAAGCCTTTTCATGTCCCCACTGAAAACCAAGGCTCCTTGGGTTTTGCCTTTGTGCAGGATCTTTTTCTTGTAGAAGGGGCACACAGATGAACTACAGTGGAATTTGGTTATTAATCCTTTACCAATGTTATTGTGAAACTGCAACGAATGGGGCAAAGGTCTACAGGGTAGGCTTATGTTCTGGGTGCTTAGAGTAACCCGTCCACAATTCAGTACCTCATCATTCTCATATGGACCCGTGTGCACGCACCTACTCCCTCTGATGTACAGTTGCTCTGACAGGCCAAAGAAAGGCCCACAACCACAAAGTTACACTCAGCTTTTCTTATGAGTCCTATGGGTTTATGAGAGAATCTTACTGTTATTACGTTATGCTGAGAGAGTATACTCCCCCCTCACAGTTCCCTTTTCTTTGGAGGTACATCATTGTCATGAATGGTACAGAACACAAGGCCCCTGCTCATGCGCTTCTTAGAGGCATGGCTGTGGTCAGCAGCACTTTCCTGGTTTGCTCTGTGGCTCCCCTCACAAGACACGTTTGGTGAGAGTGAACGCACCCATTTCAGATTTCCCCATACCACTACTTTGTTATTGATCCGTAGTTCGAAGCCATCAGTGTCCGCCTTAGGCTGTTTTGGAGTGTGCTTTGGTACTTGTCTGGGGATCCTTTTGCTTCCGTTACTTGATGCCGTGCTTCAGTTCATCACACACCAAGAAGCCCGAGAACCCTCTCTGCATCAATTCTCTCCTCACAAAGGAATCCCCTGTCATGGGAATGGGTATCTCAAGATCTTCCCTGCACCTGAATAGACCTAGAGGGGAGTGTGAAGACCTCCCCTTCTTTGAAGATAAACTCTGCCCCCTAATAGGCTGGATGCAATCACATGGAGCCTGGGATGGAGGGAATTGCTGAAGGGTACAGCAAAGCCCACAGGAAACTGGTAGCCAGAACTAGTGAGATGGTAGGAGAGGACACTCATTACGGAGACAGAGAGGTCTGTCAGTAAATATTGATCTTGTATTGGTTTTTGGGAAGGCTAAAGGGAGCATTACTATGGCTAATGAATATCTTTGGCACTATGATGGAATCAGCTTACTGGTTTGGGGATTAGGTTTTCTGGTGTCTTAAGAAATGCTTCAGTTCTGTCCTCTGTGGAGAGTCTGGTATATTTTGCAATCAAACATCATGTAATACTTATAGTCACGGTCTTTATCATGACCGTGGGCACTGTAAATATTGCACTGGCACTACACTTCCCCAAAAAAAGACTCCCTTTTGTTCCACTGTTAGCAATATCGTGCCACCATTGTTGTTCAGTCATATCCAGTTCTTCATGACCTCACAAACCAGGGCATGCCAACACTATTCATAGGGTTTTCGAGGCAACGTTACTGGAGTGGTTTGCCATCTCCTTCTCCAACAGATTAAGGTAAACAGAGGTTAAGTGACTTGCCCAGGGTCACACAGTAAGTGTCTGAGGCCAGAGAGGAACTCAGGTATTCCTGACTGCAGGCCCAGTGCTCTATCCACTTAGCCACCCAGCTACCTCCAAATCCTGCTACTACCACCCAAGAAACCAGGGATTTTGGACTATGTCCTTCTGGTGTCAACATTTCCCTTTGATTTCTCCCTGATGCCTTTTAAAGTCATTAGTCTGTCATGAATTTTCAGCACAACATATTTGCCGTAACCTAGGGTAGGTATGCTATTTTACCATAGAATGAAGCAGTCTCTCGTTAATTTTGTCTGTATGATCATACTACTTAAAAAATTAGAAAAAAAGAGATCACGGGACCGTCACCACTCCAGTAACGTTGCCTCGAAAACCCTGTGGATAGTGTTGGCATGCCCTGGTTCGTGAGGTCATGAAGAACTGGATATGACTGAACAACAATGGTGGCACGATATTACTAACAGTGGAACAAAAGGGAGTCTTTTTGGGGGGGGAAGTGTAGCGCCAGTGCAATATTTACAGTTGTGATATTTATATATCACACAGGAGATATATTTCTAACCAGAACAAGAAACAAAGGCAATTATCGAAGAAAAAACAGATAACTTTGACTATATAAAATTGAAAAGCTTCTACACAGATAAAATGAACATACCTAGCACAAGAGGGGAAGTGGTCAAATGGAAAAGGGTTTTGGTATCAAACGTCTCTGATAAGAGCTTAGCAGCCAAGATTTATAAACAATTAATAAGTATATATAAGACTAATAGCCATGCCCCAATAGATAGGTGGTCAAAGAATACGAAGAATTCTTAAAAGAAGAATTACAAAGTGTTAATAATGACATGAAAGAATGCTCCAAATCAATAAAAGAACTGTAAGTTAAAACAACCCTGGGTTGTCAAAGATACCAAAAAATGACAATTAGTCAAGGTTGATATAGCATGATAGACTAATACATTGTTGGTCCAGTTGTGAATTGATATAACCATTTTTCAAAGAATTCTGAAATTATTCAAATAAAGTGCCTAAGCTATCCACCTCTGAAGGGAGCCAAAACACATGATCTAGGAATTAGGCTGTTCCTTGAAAGCGAGCTCCAGGTTTTCTCAGTGATGTGGCCATATGTGAGAACTTACCTGATATCCTGAGATCCACGGCTCTGCCACGTTCTAGGATATTAGCCAGAAGCTGTTAGCTCACTAATACGTTTTAGATACTATTCATACAGCTTGGAATCATTAAGGATATGATCACTGTCAAGGCCTACTTGACATCGCCGTCTGTCATTTTGAAACTGAACAAAGCAGTTATTAGAAAACTTAGTGACCTGTAGTTCTATTACTCTATAAAAGCCTTGTTTGTAGTATCAATAAACGGACTGCATTGATGAATCCTGCCTGGCCTATGATTTTCAAGTCACTTTCATGGTCTTGTGTATCATTTTAGAGCTGGCATAAGAAACCACTTAGAGTAAGCTCTACACATCTTCTTTTAACCAGAGACTCCATTAATGGGCTTATAACCCAAGAAAGCTACTGATAAAAAGAAAGTTCCCATACATACCAAAATATTTATAGCAGCAAAGAACAGGAGATAAAGTAGATACATTGTGTATATAAACTTACTAGAATATTATTGTGCTGTAAGAAATTACTCGTGATGAAAAAAGAGGATGGAAAGATCCTGACCAGTGGTTCTCAACCTTCCTAATGCCATGTGGGCGTGGCATATCTGGGCGTATCTGCATATGAGCAGGCCCTCCTGGAGACAGAGGAGCCATGTCTCAGTTCCTAAGACCATCAGAAATGTGTGTTTTCTAATGGTCTTAGGAGACCCCTGTGAAAGGGTCATTCGACCCCCAAAGGGGTCACGAACCACAAGATGAGAACCGCTGATAAAGGAACTGATGCAGAGTGAAGTCAGCAGAGGCAAGAAAACAATATATACAACGGGTACAACAATGTAAATGGAAAGAACAACCACACATGCACAAATCAGAAGAGAATGTATGCATGACCTTGGGCAAATCACTTAATCCCAACTGCCCTGTCCTCCCCCCTCCAAAAAGCAAAAAGAGAGAAAGAACATAGCAAAATTACAAAGATCAAGCAAGATATAAATGAAGAAAATTTCCCCAACTCACTCTTCAGCTTCTGTCTCAAAGGTCGGCACTCTTTTCACTATGTCATATTGCCCTCCATTTAGTTAACAATAATTTTGCTTGTCTTCTTAGACTTTATGAAAGATTTATTGGAGAGATGATCTGACTGTCCCAAGACTCTGAACAAAACGAAAAAGTAGGCTTTTACTCAAACTGCTTTGCCCTGATAAAATTCTTATCTTCATTCTCCAATTTCATTTCTTGTATTTCTAGGTGTCTCTAAGTATTATCCTAGATTCTCAACATTCTTGGGTAAAGGCAAAATGAGCCACAAAGATATAATGGGGGAGCAGGAGTGGGAAAGAGAGGAAGACATTGCCCACAAGATTCAACATCATCCATGTAAGTGCAGGGCTTGATACACCCATAGGTTACATTGGGAAATGTTTGCCTTCCATCCATGTAAGTGCAGGGCTTGACACACCCATAGGTTACATTGGGAAATGTTTGCCTTCCTCACTCAACAGGGTGCCACCCCCAGATGAAGCTCTGAGAAGTCATTTGGATAAAAGGAATAACATAGAAACCCACTCTTAAAGACTAGGAGGGCAGTTTCTGGGAGAGATTTCTATTCTCTACTAGAAAGGGGGGTGGTGCCATCCCAGACATAGCTCAGGTAAAAAGCCTGGCCCAGCATCCATCTCTAATAATTCCTTCCTCCCTTGAACCTCTTAGGTCACTTAGCTTGACAGATTCTGCTCCTTCAGGCTCCCTAAGCTCATTCTCATTTTCTTTCTTTCTCTCACTCATTCATTCTCATTCTCTCTCTCATTCTTTCCCTCCCTCCCTCCAATCGATCTTAGAATCCCTTCAACTCAGCTATCACCTCCTAAAAAAAGCCTTTTCTAATTCTCATAATTGTTACTATTCTCTGCTTCCCCAAATTATCTTCTATTTACTAATAAGTTTACACACCCATTAGAACATAAGTTCTTTTTAGAACAGTTTTTTTGTTCTTTTTAAAAATGTTATTCCTAATACCTTGCATATAAAAGACCTTTAATAAAAGTCTGTCGAACTCAATGGGTTAAGCAAAATTTAGATTTAGAATGTGAATGAATCATAACACTCCCAGGCCTGAGCACAGGGAACTAGTTTACAAGGGAGGTGTTTAATAAATATTTACTAAATGAATACTGAATGAAGAATTAAAGGGGCTGTGACATAAGTGTTAATTAGGTGGTACTGCATAAGAGAGACAGACAATATCTGGACCAGCAAAAGGCAGGGACCACCTGCGTAAAACCTTAGCGCTCACTTCGCCCCATCCTTGTGCCAACATTTCCAAGGAAGTTTCAGGGAAGTTCACCTTTTCTCTCTAAGAAAGAAAAACATGCAAGGAAGCACAATTCTCTTCCAAATGTCAGAGACAGCCTCACAATGTACTGCAACATTCACCGGGATTTGCACTTCCATGGTAACTGAAGACAATTATCTGGCTGTATCAAGGAAAGAACAGGCACTGGCCGCTGATCAGCCTAGGAAGGCAGGGCAGCTTGGGAACGGAGAGGACTCTCGGTCTGTTACATGGTCCAGACCACAGAATGGGAAGCATCAGTTTGAATCCACATTTGTGGTGTGACCTTCAGCCAAGTTGCTGTATCTCTGAGGTTCCGGTTTCTCATCTGTAAAACAAAGGCAATGCCAAACACACTGGGAAATGAGGAAAGTATTCTAGGAACCATGAAGGGCTCTAACAATGAGCTGATTATTTGTCCCGTGTCCACCTCTGCTTAAGGTAATTTCACATGTGAAGATGTCAGGCAATCAAAGGAGTAAAATTAGCAGGTATAAACTCCACTTTCTGATTCTGAAGAGGAATCTGCTTTCTTAGACCTAGAAAGGTTCTCAAACATGCTGTCCCTGCAGATTACCCAAATTCCAGATTTTTAAAAGTATAAACTGTTGTGGAAAATAAATGTCTCAAATTGGTTTGAAAACAAGTATTTTGCATACACTCGATTAAGAGGATGTGAGAGGTAGAAGCAACCTTTGAAATCCAACCAATTCACTCCCTTCACTTATTTTATAGAAGAGGAAGTGATAATGAATTATCCCAAAACACACAAAAAGGGTCACAAATAAACCCAGAACCCAGGCATCCTGATGTCTGATCTAGTGCTCATTCTATTAGTACATCAGATTGATTGTTTTATCGAAAAAGGACAAAAGGAAACATTAAAGCTATTTCACAACCCATGGTACTCTTCCCTAATTTAAAGTTAAAAAGAATCCTCATAAAAAATGTGTTAAGCTGAGCTGCCCATAAAATGGAATTTATGATGCAGGCCTCCATGATAAGTACATCTTGGGTTCACAAGGTCCAACAGGGCTACAGAAAAATGTCCTTAAACTATGTCCATACAGAACAATTATTTGTCTAGAAAAGCCCTCTCAGCATATTCATAGTAACATAACACATCAAGCAGTCAAGAGAGAAGACAGCCAACATAACAAATACAAACTATTAGAAGACCTATTTTGTGCTGGGACTTAATGATCTATATTTACTCCTACCAAGGAGTGAGGAAAAAAAAATAAACAGGGCAGGACTAAGAACAGAAGCATTACAGTAACTGTTAAGTATCGGAATATGGAAATAAAGGAGGCCATCGTGGTATTGTGGGCAGAGTAGGGGCTAAGGGAAAAGGAAGATGAGGGTTCTGGGACCAGTTCTACCGACTAATGAGAACAAAGCAAGGTAAACAAGTGGCTTGGACCTCATTTTCCTAATACATCCAAAAAAGCATTAGGACAAGACTGATCCCTTCTCTCAGTAACATTCTGTTTTCTAAGGTCCCTCCCAGTTCTAACATTCTATATAAAATGTTCTAAGGTTCCTTCCAACTAATAGTCTACATTCTAAGACCTACCAACTTAAACAATGCACACTTATTCTCTATAAAGGACCTTTATAGATCTCTCTCAGCTCCGACACATCACTTTTAATGTTTTAAGGTGCCACCTAGTTCTAATATTCATGATTCCATAAATGAATGGATGGACGAATGAATGAAAAAAGTATTTATTAAGCACCTATTAGGTATGTATTGGGCACCACGCTAAGTGATGCAGTCATAAATATAAAAAGCAATGTTGTTGTGACAGGGCTTATACCCTAAAAGGAGAAGACAACACAGGTACGGGAAGAGAGGCCAGGGAGGAGCATTTTTATCTGGGAAGTCATAGGGATGGTAAAAGGAGTCAGAAGGCAAATGACTGACACGCTGTATGATCCACGATTTTGATAAAGGTCCTTTATAGAGAATAAGTGTGAGCAAAATTTGACTTTAAACATTTTGTCTACTTCAAAGACGTCAGTTAGAAGGTTCTCACCTCTGAGGTCCCTCTAATAACAGTTCTATGACTGTGTCTTCAAAATACATCATTCAGTACAAATGTACCAAAGGACATTAGGTGTAGAGGGTGAGGTGACTAGGCCCAAATACATAGCAAAGCCAGAAGCACAATCCAGGTTCTCTGACTCCTGCTCCAGGGCCTAATTTATAACACCACAACTGGTCTTCCCCTACTCTCTACCGTAACGACAAAACCAACCACTCAAACGTTCATTGAGTAAACCACTACTTTGTAATCCTGGTGCAATAGCTCCAGGATTCTTTAGGAATGGACAGTCATGGGAGAAAATAACTTTCCTCGAATTAAAAAGTTCATCAAAGAAACAGAAGGTGCTGCTTTCTTTAAATGGATGGATTTTTATTATTCATGAGAGAAAGTTTTCCAAGGCCTTAAGATATTTTAGGAGATAATTTTTTTTCTCTTTAAGATTTTTACCAAAGTCTTACTGCTGACATAGAGTTCAGCAGGTTTTTAAAGGAAAGGCCAGTGGAGCCCAGTTCTGAAAAATCCTAATCCAGGCTGGAAAGGCTTTGATTATGGATCTAGTGTGGACTGTACGGCCAGGTGGCACAATGGATAGAGCACTGGACCTGCAATCAGGAAAACCTGAGTCTGAATTCCACCTCAGACAGATACTAGCTGTGTGACCCTAGGCAAGTCATTTAACCTCTACCTGACTGAGTTTCCTCATCTGTAGAATGTGGGTAACAGCACCTCCCAGAGCTGTTGTGAGACGTAAATGAGACGATGTTTTATAAAGTGCTTTTTAAACCTTAAAGTGGTACACAAGCGCCACGTACTCCAGGATCATTATTAAATTAGCTATGAAGTGATGAATTTTTCAGCTCCAGCAACTCCTGAAGACAATGTACTAGGCTGCAGAAGGAAAAAGTTGGCATGGACAGGGGTAAGATCACTGCAGTTACAAACATTTATAGTTTAGGTAACTGGCAGTTATAGACTATGATGTGAAATAATGAATGATGCTGAAAGCATACAACAGGGCTGTAGTACTTTAAGTTCTAGAGCTGGAAGAGAACATTTGAGAGCCAGGAAGGACCTTAATCTAGTCCTGACCCTACTTTTATCCAGTGAAGTGACTTGTTTATGGTCTCACAGTAACAGCTAAGATTCAAGTCACCTTGAGCCCAAATCCAACGCTTTCTACTATATGCTCATGACAACCTAATTTTATGTCCTCGATGTAGGTTTCTTAAATGCTGGTGTTTCTAGAAAATACCATTCATTTGATAAACTAAATATGTCACAACATAAAAACTGGCACCAAAACTGCCTGGACATGTAATTTTGGTGTGTGTGTCTGTGTCTGTGTGTGTCTGTGTGTTTGAGCTGGTTAAAATAAATGAATAATGTAATGTTCCCAAAACAGCAAACCAAACTGAATAATTTCTCAGCAATATTTATCACTTCTGAAAATCTTAAGAATAGATGAAAAGTTTTTCTTTTATCATTCATAAAAATCTGTCAACTTCAAGAAAAACCATTCACAAAAAGATTAGAAACAACTTCAGTTCCTTCTCAGGATGCATTTCTCCATTCAGGAAAAGCAGCTGCTCCCCTGATCTGATGGCCCATTCCTGCTGACTCCTGGAGCTACTCAGGGCACAGGGTGCAGCCCCTCCTCTCAGGGAGATGCAGAGAACAGTCAGAGCCACGATATCTCAGTGTGGTTCTTTTTCTTTTCCCTTCATTTGCCACAAGCAGCTGCACTGGATATTAAAAAAAAAACAAAACCCTAGGGAGACGTTGCTAAGTGAAACGAGGACGTAAGCGACATTCAGCCCCCTGCTGCAAGCGCGGTCTGGTAACTGTGAGGGGAAAATGAAGGGAATAAGCTTTTGTGTGCTGTGTAGGATGGAAGGGGGAAAGGAAGGCCAGGCAAGAGTGGAAGAAGCAACACTCAACAAACCCATTTTTATAAAATGTTGTGTGCAAGCACGTGTGCATTTACACACACAAACATATGTACCTTGAAACTTTAAAAGAAAAACTGAAGGAGAAAAAAAACAGTCTGCAGCTGCTGTTCTCCTCTTTTTTACTGAACAACGTAAGTAGCCTGAGGACGCTCCACTACAAGCATCCTCATGGCTTCAGCACCAATCACTCACCACGTGGTATCACACCAAATGGGTGCAACTTTCTAAGCAATTTTGCTAAAAAAAGTGTCAGGTCAAAAGCTTATTACGTGAAGAATGATTCAGATCTAATAATAACCTCAAAAAAGTGGCTTCTATGCATTTTCTCTTCAAGTGACAAGCCTTATTTTAAGAATCAGGCTGTGAGAATGAACTCTTACTTCCTGTGTAATTCTGGCCTACTCGATGCATCTTTTTGGTTTTCAGTTTCCAAATCTGAAGAATGCAGCAGCTGGACTAAACAGTCCACTCGTTTGGCCACTGAAGGTCCTACAAACACACCCACGAGCTTTTACAGGGAAGCTCTGATGCTTCACAGTCAAAATTCAGCTTCTTCACACATCAGAAAAAGCAGTTATGGCCTAATATCAAACACAACAAATTCTGAGACTGGATTTTTTAATCGAATTTTATTTTTTCCCCATATACAAACCAAGAAAATTTTTAGCATTCCTTTTTACAAGACTTTGAGTTCACATTTTTTTCCTCCCTCCCCTCCACTTTCTGTAAACAGTAGGCAGTTTGATATAGTTTATACACATGCTCTCATGTAAAACATTTCCATGTTCATCACATGGAAGAAGAAACAGATCTCAAATAAGAAAAATAATAAGAATAGAGTAAGCAAAAAAAAAAAAAGCTTCAGTCTGCACTCAGAGTCCATCAGTTCTTTATCTGGACATGGACAGCACTTTTTCTTCCTGAGTCCTTGGTACTTTTCTTGGACCATTGTGTTGCTGAGGAAAGCTGAGTCATTTATAACTGATCATCACATGATGTTGCTGATACTATGTACAATGTTGTCCTGGGGCTGCTCATTTCACTTTGCATCAGTTCATACAAGTCTTTCAGGTTTTCCTTTACAATGTGTGTGTCTCTGCTTCAAGTGTGTTTCTTGTAATCAGTGTATTGTAGGATACTGGTTTTTGATTCACTCTGCTACCTGATTACATTTTATGGGACAGTTCATCTCATTCACATTCACCATTATGATTACTACCTATATATTTCCCTCCATCCTATTTTTCCTCCTGTTTGTCTTCTCTCTCCTTTCACCCTTTCCCACAACATCACCAATGTTTTGCTTCTACATGTCTCCTCCTTTGATCTGCCCTCCCTTCTGTTAATCCCTACCCCCCACACTCCTTTATTTAATCTCTTCTCCTCCTACTTCCCTACTGGGTGAGAAAGAACTCTATATTCATTCAACTGTGTATATTATTCCCTCTTTGAGCAAGTACTAATGACAGTCAAGTTCAAGCAAAGTACATCTTTCCCTCAACTGTAATAGGTCCTTCCTGTCTCTTTATGTGAGAGAATTTACCGTATTCTACCTCTCCCTTCCTTCTGCACCCCTTGGACTCCTTTTTTCTCATCCTTCATTTTTTTATGTCATTCATTTAAATACACCTTATACCCATGCCCTCTGTCTATATGTATTACTTCTGTCTGTACTGTTACTGATACAATTTTTAAGAGTTAAAAGTATCATCTTCCCATGATGAATTTCTTCTATTTGGGGGTGGTTCCCCCCTTTTTATCTGTTCATGCTTCTCCTGGGTCGTGATACTGGAGCTCAAAAATTTTTTTTCTCTTCTTTTTTTTTGCTTTTTGGAGGGCAACGGGGGTTAAGTGACTTGCTCAAAGTCACACAGCACGTAAGTGTGTCAAGTGTCTGAGGCCGTATTTGAACTCAGGTCCGCCTGACTCCAGGGCTGGTGCCCTATTCATTGCGCCACTAGCCGCCCCGGGAGCTCAAATTTTTGGTTTTGTTCTGGCCTTCTCCTTATGAAGGCTTGAAATTCTTCTATTGCACTGAATGACCATTTTTTCTCTTGGTGTATCATGCTTAATTTTGCCAGGCAAGTGATTCTTGTAGTCCTAGCTCTTCCGTCCTCCAGAATATCATGTTCCATGACCTCTGATTCTTTAATGCTGCAGCTGTCAAGTCCAGTGTGATCCTGATTGTGGCTCCCTGATATCTGAATTGTTTCTTTCTGACCACTTGCAATCTTTTTTCCTTGACCTGATAGTGCTGAAATTTGACTATAATGTTCCTTGGGGGTTTTATTTTGAAATCTCTTTCCTGAGGTGATCTGTGGATTCTTTCAATGCCTATTTTGCCCCCTGATTCCAGGACATCAGGCAGTTTTCCTTGATAATTTTTTGAAAGATGTTGTCCAAGCCCTGTTTTTGATTATGGCTTTCAGGTAGTCCAATGATTCTAATATTGTCTGAGGCTGGATTTAAATCCTGAATCGCCAAATACTGACTGCATTAGTCTAAGAAAGACATTAAACTCTGCAATTCAAAACTTTAGGAAAGACAAAGAAACATACAGGGCATCCCAAAAGTTGTACTGTGGTTTTAAGTTATTAAAGTTATTTTTGAAACATCATTCTATTACATTTTAAGAAAATATTATAAAAAGAACTATTGTATAGTGTTTTTCTTTTTTTTTTTTTGGAGGGCAGTTGGGGTTAAGTGATTTGCCCAAGGTCACACGACTAGTTTTTTGTGTTAAGTGTATAGTGTTTTTCTTAAAGATTAACTTACTTTTTTTTTTTGCTTTTTGGAGGGCAATTAGGGTTAAGTGACTTGCCCAAGGTCACACAGCTAGTAAGT
Organism: Pseudocheirus occidentalis; assembly: GCA_028646575.1. NCBI lineage: Eukaryota > Metazoa > Chordata > Mammalia > Diprotodontia > Pseudocheiridae > Pseudocheirus > Pseudocheirus occidentalis. The sequence goes on along the minus strand of CM053601.1, from coordinate 175,371,061 downwards.
GTGTCAAGTGTCTGCGGCTGAATTTGAACTCAGGTCCTCCTGACTCCAGGGCCAGTGCTCTACCCACTGCACCACCTAGCCACCACGAAATTAACTTCTGAAACTATGCCTTTTTTATAACAAGGGAGTGTTTTCTGCTTAGATCTTTGCATCCCAGAGTTTACCTTGTATACCTTGCAGAGAGTGGGATATTCTCTAGCAGCATAGTTAGGGGAAAGATCCCTGGGTAGAAGGCCAAGCCCCAGGCTTCAACCCCTCTTTTTGTCATTAACCCAGCTAAGTGACTATGAGCAAATCACTTCTCTCTGGACCTCAGCTCAGTTGTCTATAAAGGGAGGGAGATGGATTGTGGTCCTGTAGTAGAAGTAGATACTGGGATACATAACTTGAATAGCTATAATCCAGATGCCCTATAATACTGGTAGGTGTCACATAGATAAAAACATGGGGGCAGGGAGAGGAATGTATACACTGTTTACAGAAAATGTTCAACATGATGTAAAGGCAAGAATACTGGACACACTGTCAGAAGATGAGTCTTATGCTTTTTATTAGCTATATGGCCTTGAGCAGGTCATACAAGCTCTACAGGCCTCAGTTTCCTCAACTGGAAAATAAAGGTGTTGAGACAGATTCTCTCCAATCCATTACTAACAATCTCTTAACCTTAAGAGTGAATGTTTGTACCACTAGTTTGGTGCTTACATCACTTATTAAATTTAAAAAAAAAGGCAAGGTCCCCCTATCTTGTCCAGACTGTAAGTGCAGGGGGGCAATCTTGAACCCAAGCCCATTTCTAACTAGGGCGAGCTTTGACAGCTTCATTTCCAACCTTTGATGGCTTGTGGATGGGGTGGCCTCCCATTCCCGTACATCTACGGAACTGATGCCAAACTCGCACAACAGCACAATTCTCCCAAGCTCAAGAGCTCTGCCAGCTTCAGCCTCCCCCGGAGCCAGGACTACAGAGGGTTTCACCACACCCTGCACTTACAGCACCCTTCTAAAGCCCTCATTCCTAGCCCAGCACTCACCTGGCAACAGCCATGCTTATTCCTCTTCCACCATGTCACTTGAAAAGGGCTTTCAAGAGTTTTAAAACTCTCAAGAAAAGATTTTTTAAAATCACAGACAACTAAAGATTAAAAAGTGAAACTGTAGATATCAATTAATTAGCAATTGTTGAGTCATTGTTACCCAATAGTATGCTCAGCCCTATGGCAGAAGCTGTAAGGATAGAGATGCAGAATAAAGGACAAAACATTTGAGTAGGCAAGGCTAACAAACAGAACTAATTAGCAAACACTACAAAGCAATATATAATTAAATGCTGAATTGTGTGGTTCTGACTCTCTAGACAGCTGGAGTAAGGAATTCAACTCAACAAATATTTATTAGGTTCCTACTTTGCAAGGCATTGTGGGTGAAAAGACATAAACAAATAAAGACAGATCCTGCTTTCATGGAAAGGATGGGATTGGAACTGGGCCTGAAAACTGGAAGAAGATGTGAAAAGGCAGTGAGAAGGTAGAATCAACGACAATGACGGTCCAAAGCATTACTAAGTCCAGGGAGGAGAACAGCCTGGATAGGATACCAAAGGGCAGTGGAAAGTAACTTTGGGTCAGGAGGGTAAAAACCAAATTACAGAGGGCCTTACATGTAAAGCAAGAGTTCAGAATGGATGCAGGAGATATTACAGGTCTGGGGTGGGTAGGACCAGCGGCAGGTAGTTAAGGAAGAATCAGTATTTATAAGAAAGAGAGAGAGACTTCACTTGAGAAATTTGGTAGACAGTCTAGTAGGTAAAGGCAATGAAAAACTCCAGCTTTTCATGTAGCTCTGACACAGGGAGACAGAGCTATGCAGACTGGGAAGCAGAGAAGGAACCAGCATAAAAGGAATTAAACACATGGAAGATGGAGGGTTCCAAAGGAATCTGCATTAAGAGAAAAAAGTAAGGATGGGAATTAATGAACTCAAGAGAGAAGGGAGACACTTTTCCTTAGAAATGGAAGGAAAGATAAGGACCGGTAAAGAGTTTCCACATGAAACCAATCAACACTTATTAAATACCTAAGATACGTGCCATACACCAAGCTAAGGACTGGAATAAATATGAAAGATGATTTAAGAAAAGGAAGGACCAGCCTGGGCTGGGAGAAGAATGAGAGGTTTGGGGCTTCCCTTGGCAGAAAGTTAAGGGGGCTGGCATTGAAGTCCCTCCCTTCAAAGCCTGAGGAGGATGCCGCACAATTTCTGAAGCTTTCTACAAAGTATTTTCATCTCTGTATATGAAGTAGCCTCAGTTATGACTGAAAGCTCCCTTAAACAGAACTCTGGTGAAGTAACTCCAAAGTAACTCAAGCTTAATTTCAAACTTTCCTAATAACTTTTCTTTGTACCAGTCACTCCATTAAGACACTCAAAAGTCATTGTCAAAAACAGCACATTTCAATCTAGAAAGCTTGAGCAATGGGAAAGAATTTAACTTTTGAAAAAAGAGAATTACTGTTCTAAAATGCAATAAATTGCAACTAGGAAAAGTTTACTACCTACAGTTTATTTTAGTTGGCATCTTGGAACAAATACCCCTTTAAACATAATGATTAAAGAGAAAAATAATTAATACAGGAGGGGTTTATTTATCCAGTTGGCCTAGACTCAGTCCCCACCCACTGGAAAATAGCTTTCTTCCCTTTACTGCTGCTTTTCCTCAAACTTTCTGCAGCTCCTTCTCCCTCCCCACTTTCTCAGTTAAGAGTCTTGCGCCTTGTATTTTAACCACCTCCCCCAAACCCCCCCCCAAAAAGAGAGGCCATTTACCTCAACCACCTCCTCCCCTCTTTCTCATCTCATGTCACTCTTACGCCTTCTGCCCCTCTCCTCTTTCACGCCCGTCTCACATGACGAGGGGTCCTTCCTCCTTACCAAGCCCGACTACAAACATGCCCCTATGTCCCCCATTCTCAAAACCCCTCATTTGATCCTTCCATCCCTGTTATTGTCCTGTATCTCTCCTGCCCTTTGTGGCTAGTCTCCTTAAGAAGATGACCTCCTATAGATTCTCTCTTCCAACTATCTTTTTTAACCCCTTACAATTCAGCTTCTCACTCATATATACATAAACATGTTACATGAAGCAATACTGACAAATATTCATTAAGGACCCATAACGTATATGATAATTCATTATGAATCAAAGGCATGCCACGGGTTGGATTACATGATCTTTAAAGTTCTATGTTCACTAAAAAAATGAAATCAATTTTCCAAAGAAGGTAACTTCAGACTTGGGAGTACTTTTTCACAAAGTCAGAAAAAAAGTAAACACCTTCTGTGTGAGAATACTAAAAATTTTTAAATGTTTCACAGAATAAATTTTCCCAAATTATTCTGTTGCTTAAAGCTATGCCCAAACAATTATTTACTTAAGCAACATAATAATTTAAGAGAGGAGAAATGCCAATCATCTATTTAAATGGTAATAATTTCATTCCACACTGGTCCCTATTCTCCGTCTTCCAAAGAGAATTTTATTAAAAACAATAAACAAACAAACAAACAAATCACTGAGCCATCAATAATCCAATAGGAAAGACCACTTACTGCTTTGAAGAAACTCTCCATCCACAGACAAGTATTTTAATTAAGAGGTACACTCTAGCATCTGGCTATGGCGCAGTACACTCCCACATGCCTAATGCCAGCTGTGGAATGGCAACACTAATGCAGCTGCCTTAAGTGGAGATACAGACCTAAATATGTTAATTTGGCTGGTCCATGTAACTGGTAGACATGCTAACATTTCTATTAAAATATCCATCCATAATACAGATGTATTCTTCTCTATCAGAGCAACTATGAGCAGTATAAACAATAACAGGAGTTGAAATTAACTGCAATTGGTAGAAACATTCTGACTTTGTAATGGAATGTTCCAGAAGTATGAGATTAATATATTCCATTTTGGAGGGATCACTCTTTGCAGAGTATAACGAAGCCCCCTTCTCAGTATGTCCAAGAAAACATCCTTCATACTTTTCTGCAGCTCAATCTTCCTCATGTACAGATATTCTTTCAAGTCCCTCCTTTGTTAAGAATTCAATTACCTACAAATAAAGTTTATCAGATTAATTTTCTTGGAAACAGAAACGCTTAAAACACCTTAGCACAGCCTTCAAGGCTACTCGTAATCTAGTGGACACTGTACATTTCAGGCCTTATCTCACATAAGCCCCTTTCACACAGGTTATATTCCAGAAGACTGGAAGGATTCCCCCTGCCCATCATGGACTTTACACTTAGGATACACATCACTTCTATCGTGGTCATATACATTTTATATTGCAGTGTTTTTCTGGGTCATATCCCCCTAACTTATTAACTCCATAAAGGCAGATCCTAATATATTTCATCTAAAAACCATAATGCTACCTACATAGAAAAGGTGCTTTAAAGTGTCTCTCTACATAATGTACACTTCATAAGTGTTTGCTATTAAAGCAAGCACATGCATGTTATTACGGGCACAAAGACATCATACGAAATCATTCCAAAGGGCAGGAGGTTAAAACAGAGGATGCTGCTGAGGTGTAGGGGAAGCTACAACTTCAGGTCCTTTCCTACTCCAAGGACCGACTGCTCGGTGACTCCTCCCTTCTGTACAGTATAATGGAAAGAGTGTAACTGACATATACAAATTAGTCAGCAAGGATTTGTGGCATCTTCCGGGGGTTAGGCAGTACACTGGGCAATGGCAATATAAAGATAAAAACTGAACTATCCCCATCCTCAAGGAGCTTATGTGCTCTTAAGTCAAACAACATGTCCACAAATAAGTGCAAATTCAAAATATAAGATAATTTGTGCAAAGGAAGCACAGTTGCTGGGGGAAATCAGAAATAGCTTTATGCAAAAGGTGGCAATTGAGCTGAGCTTGGAAGGAAAATAAGAGGTTCCAAGAGGCAGAGGTCGTAGGATGAGAGTTCTGGAATTAGAAGGGACCTCATGAGTCAAATCCCATAATCCCATTCTGCAGATACAGGAAATGAGGTGCAGAGAAATTAGGTGACTTGACCAGGGTCAAATAATTTGTAAGTGCCAGGGGAGGGATTTGAAGCCAGATCCTCCTGACTTCAATTCTTATGCCTTAGCCACATGCCGTTTTACAGTAACAGTGGGAACTCCTGAAGGGCAGGACACCGTCTTCTTTACCATCTCCCTACCCCACACTTCACACAGTGCTTCGCCCTGAGTGCTAAGTAATTATTTTTCATTTATTCATGCAACCAAACACACATCCAAGTCAAACACGATTCTTTGAAAGATGGAGCAAGATCAATCGCTTTGGTCAACCACTTTCTGATTAAGATAAGTGAAGCATAAAGCACTGAGGGTTACGCTTGTAGAGTCCACACCAAAGAATTCCCTCCCTATAAACAGGGCAGCTAGGTGGTACCATAATGGACAGATGTATCAGCAAGCACCCTAGAATACCCAGGGCGGCTGCTAGCACAGGTTCTTAAATCTGCTTTTCTAAAGGAAAGCAACTCAAAGTGGGTTAACAATCTTTCTTTAATCAAACAAACATATCATTTACCTAGTTCAGGGGGAAAAGTCAGCACCCTGAACTCCAGAGAATACAAACCCAAGTTACAAACAGACCAAGAAA
>CM053601.1:175342262-175365287 GCA_028646575.1 Pseudocheirus occidentalis | reverse complement strand
ATCTGGGAACATTCTCGGAGCCACTTAAGCCTTTCAAAGGGCCTAGGGGCAGGAAAGAGCTTCAGATTCCCATTATAACAGAGCGCCAGGCCTGGAGTCAGGAAGACTCTTCTTTCTGAGTGCAAATGTGGCCTCAGACACTTCCTAGCTGCATGACCCTGGGCAAGTCACATAACTTGTTTGCCTCAGTTTCTTCATCTGAAAAATGAATTGGAGAAGGAAATGGTAAGCCACTCCAATGTCTTTGCTAAAAGCCCCTAAATGAGGTCATAAAGAATCAGACACAACAAAATAGATAGTCAGGTCCTCCAGGGGCTTCTGTTTATGGATGACATCAGGAAGATTTCATCCAGCCCCATAACACTACAGAGTCTCCTACAGGATAACCATAACCACACAGTCTAACTAACCACACCGGAAAAAATGAAGCAAATGAAAAATATTTATTGTCCAGACTTTCTTCTCCTTGTTGAATGTAGGACTCAGAGAGCTGGTTCTGCCTTGGACAGATACCACAAAAGAACAGTCAGCTAGGCCCAGAATTGGTGAAAAAGACACAAGGTTTAACTGCATTTGGGAAACTGCACAGTGTTCTTGATGATTCCAAGCTCCTCCTTGAAACAGTCTCATCAATATTCACATCTGAAGAATTAAGTTTTAGGTTCATTCAAAAAACAATAGCAAGGCATGTCGTAGGCTTGAGGGAGCTTCAACAAATTCACCGATGAAATGGACAGGAGAGCAGTGTAAGTAAGGCATCAAAGACATATACCGTCAGAAAAGGCAGACTAGCTGTGTGGTAATGAAAGAACATTTATTAAGCACGTTTATTAAGTGACAGTGAGTGTGCCTGTTCTACTGGTAACCACTCAATGTCTAGAGATCGAGGACGACCCCAAGCACCCTGAGTGGGCCCACAGGGAAGAATGTATAGGAAACCATGAATAACAGTTACACAGGATAAGAAGGAATGAAATGTGACCTGTCTCAGTAGAGAAAATATCCCCATTAATGTGACCACAAAAGCATCCAAAATCTAAGTAGAGATGATTGTAATTAATCATCTGGACAATCCTAACAAAATACTATTTTCCCCTGAATTACCAAGATGAAGAAGAAAAAAAACCAAGACTTTTTTTGGGGGGAGGGAGATGGGAAGAAGGTGCTGAGGAAAGGAAGAAAAGCTTGAAATCTCTCCAAAGAATCTCAATTGACTAGATATTTGCACAATCTTTCACTTTCAGTCAGCCTGAATAATCCTAACCTTAAACCCTTACCTTGCAAATAAAGGAGTAAAAGTTCTTCATTTTAAGAAATTCCAAAGAAAACACCTTTTATTTACATTACTAACTTATAAATGGAGGACAGACACTGATGAGATGCTACATTTTCCATCCTCCCCCAACTACTAAGCTTCTTTCTAATGGCAATTTTATTGTACAGACAAGATGAAAATCACAATTTTATGCAAGAAGAAAAAAAAAGTTACCAGTTTTCTGAGATTAAAAACTGTAAAACCCCCAAACTGGCCAAACTTTAGCATAATGGATAGAAGCTTCAAAAACTGACAACGGGCCCAGTGCAATGATCTCACACACACACACACACACACACACACACACACACACACACACACACACACACACACTCTTTGCCCATATGGCTGGAAGCTATTTTTTTTTTTTTTGCCCTACTGTCCTAAAGGGTACATAGTAAGACAGGCTGGTGACAAACTGATGTGACAGGCAAGACTTTTTCCACCCATGACAAGGACAAAACAGTTGGTTTTTGCCCAAAAACAGCCTCCCAGGAAATGCACTTCCTGTGACCTCTGTATATGTAAGAGAAGCTTCATCCCCTCCCCCACTCTCCCTTACTGGTCTCTTACTGTCACTGCAGGTGGCTTCTGTAAGGAAACTCAAGTGTGGGGATTTTGCAAAGCCATTTCCCCAAAGGGAGAGGCGAGGTCAGGGTCAGGGAAGGCACCTGACCTTAGACATTCACAGGATCACATATAGCGAAGTAGAGGAGAACCATAAAGTCAAGTGTGGAAACGCTTTTCTAACACACCCAACACACCGGCGTCATTAAGCATTTGAGCTGAAGGTACATCGGACCGCACCTAATCCGTCCTCCTCATTCCACAGATGAAGAGACCCTCCTGTCAAGGTGAAGCGACTTGGCCCCGGTCTCAGAGGGGTCAGCAGCAGCGGGCTTGGAGCAGAGATGTTTGAGACTAATCTTTTCTTCTGTATCACAGCTGCCTCTCACCAAAAAGAGGGATGTGGAAATCACAGGGGATTTGAGGACACGAACGGGAAAGGCGTTGGCTGTTTAGAAGACCCGTTTCATCAGTTTTTTTTTTTCAAAATTCACTCAACTCTGTACACTAATCACCTTATTAAAACAGAAATGTTCTGAACCTTTTGGGATGAAAAACAAAAGGTGGTTAAATCTTGGCTGTCAAAGATTTTCCTTCCAAAGTACAATGATTTTCATATAAAGCCTTCAGGATGGACAGATTCTCAAGGTACCTATGAAGGGACATTTGTAAAGATTGATAACAAGTATGAAAAAAAGAAGAAAAGTCATGAGAAAAATTGTCAGAAAAAATATTAACTCTCCTCTTTGGAGTAATTATTCAGTAATTATTCTTCTCTTCTTTCACCATCTTTTCCTTTTCTCCTATTCCCAGGAAAGTAGATGGACCACATACAATGGAGGAATACTGGCCTGGACAAGTTTCAAAGAAACTCAGCTTTGAGTAAATTGGTGAATGGCCACTATGTTGCCTTCCCAATACCCCAATGCCTGTTCTGTCTGGTAACCCACAGTGAAAGCACAGGGATAATTTCCAGTGATACTACCAACTGAGACCAGGGTCTTCAGAAGCATAACTACAGAATAAGTCAAGTTCTCTGACTATTCCTTCCAATGTTTTGTTTTTTCCCCACGTTTCTAAGTGAGAAATGTATCTAAAAAGATCAAATAAAACATGTATCTCCTTGTCTCTGCATTCAGAATATCATGTTGGGACTCTTGGTAGTAAAACAGGTTTGTGCCGGTGACACAGGACTCTGTGGGGCAGAGGGAGTTTGATTTTGGAGTCATGAAACTGCCTGACTGAAGGCTGGCAGCACCTGCTGGCAGGAATTTCTTCTGCATCCAAGATCTAGAGGAAATGGGCCCCCATACCTCGGTATGCAGAAAGGCTCTCTCTAGTTCTGACTTCATGGAGAAGGATGAGAGAACCAAATTTCCAATACGCCCGACCAGGACTAATGCTGTACAGGTGTGCACCTGACAACCCTAGGGTCAGCCCCCAAGGGTTGCGGCCTTTTAGGAGTGTAGAACCCACTATTTCACTTTCTGGGGCACTTTCATCAGCTCCAGAAAGGCGACAAGGCCCATTTACTTTCTGCACCCAAGATAAGATCATTGTTGAGGAAAAACAAGGCTCTTTTGGGGTTTGGGTGCAATTACTGCTCCAGTCTTACTCCGCCTTTCAGCTGTGCCTTAGTTGGCCCTATGTCTTATATTCCGTCTAGTTTACTTTCCTCCAAAAGCCCCATTTAACTCCATCTAATAAACATTAAGCACCTGCTATGTGCAAGGCTCAAGGCTGCCGGGTGACACAGTGGACAGAGCACTGGGCCTGGAATCAGGGAAACCTGAGTTCAAATTTGACCTCTGACACTAGGTAAATCACTGAACCCTGTTTGCCTCAGTTTCCTCATCTGTAAAAGGAGCTGGAGAAGGAAATGGCAAACCACTCCAGTATCTCTGCCAAGAAAACCCCAAATGGGGTCACTAAGAATTGGACACAACTGGGCGACAACAAGTGCAAAGCTCAGTACAAGGTACTAAAGAAGATACAAGGATACAGAAAGAGCTATGTCTGTGTCTGGATCAGATTGCTTAACACCTAACAAGAGGGATCAGGCAGGAGGTAAGTGAGAGAACAAGGGAGAAGCCTGAAGGGTGATGAGAAATGTAAAGAGGGAGGGAGGGAGCGAAGGCTTCATGGAGGAAGCGGAACTTCCTTTCCCTCCACCAACTTTTAAAACTTCTTGTTGGGCCCTCTATACCTGGGGGGGCTCTTCCCCCCCTTAAACTGGGGTCTCCCTTTAGCTGTATCTCCCTCAAGGGGAAGATAACCTACTTGGTGTGTCGTGTTATCCAGAACAAACGTCTTTACTTGAAAAAATAAAATAAAAATGGGCTTGTTGCCTGGTTTTTCTCACCTTCTTTGCCTGTCGGGACCTTAAGCAACACTGACACTCCTCTGGAGTAGCACCAGCCACACCTTCAGTCATTCATCCCCTAGGCTACCTGCCCCCACTGCCACACTGAATTATTAAGACAAGTCAAGAAACCACTCATCCTGATGGATTAAACTTTTAATAAACAGTAAGAACACTGCACAAATGCTTCTCAAAAAATGGGAAAGAAAGCACCCTAGCAGACTCCTTTTGTAAGACAAATGTAGTCCTAACATCTAAACCAGGGAAAGCAAAATGGAAACCAATATCACTACTGGATACTGATACAAAAGTTTTCGATAAAATCCTGGAGGATGACAGCAATTAATCCAAGAAATTATTCACTAGAACCAAGCTGAATTTATACCAAGGAGGCAAAACAATCAACAGAATTAATCATATTAAAAACAAAAACATCTAAAACCACATGATTTTCTCAATACCTGGAGAAAAGGCTTTGACAAAGTACAATACTCACACATGCCAAAAGGTCAGGCATAACTGACAAAGTACAGGCATAAAAGGATCCTTTTCAACAGCGGTTCTCAACCTTCCTAATGCCTTGGCCCTTTAAAACTCATATGTGGGTGTATCTGCATGTGGGCAGACCCGCCTAGAGACGAATAGAGGAGCCGTGTCTCAGTTCCTAAGATCGGAAATATGTGTTTTCTGATGGTCTTAGGCAACTCCTGTGACCCCTGTGAAAGGGTTGTTTGACCCCAAAGGGGTCGCGACCCACAGGTTGAGAACCGCAGCTTTTCAATATCATACATTAAAAATATACAAAATCAAAAGCAAGTACCTATGCAAGGGGAATAAACGAGAGCCTTTCCTAATAAATACAGAGTGAAGTAAGGACACTCAATCTCCCTGTTACAATTGGAGATAGTTCTAAAAAGGCTAGCAATACCATTAAGAGGAAGAAATCTAAGGTGCACATCAACAGGAGAAAGAATTGTCACTAGTTGCTGATAAAGTGATGACTTACTTAGAAAATCCTAGGGAATCAGCAAAACTATTGAGACAATAGTTTTAGCAAAGTTTCAAGCTACAAACAAACCTGCAAAACCCAACAGCTCTCCTATATGATAACAGCAAGGAGCAACAAAAGGGAAATCCCACTGAACAGTTTAAACTGGTCACTGGTCAGTCGTTTTCAGTCATAGCTGACTCTCTGTGACCCCATTGGGGTTTCATTGGCAGAAATGCTGGGCTGGTTGGCCATCTCCTTCTCTGGTTTGTCTGTCTAGATTCTTCCTGAATCCAGGGCTGGGCACTAGAGCCACTGCGCTACCCAGCCGGCCTAACAATCTCAAGAGTTGGGAGAATATTGGGTGCTCACTGCTGGGCTCTGCCAGTGTAATACAAACGATGATGTTAAAAAAGATAAAGTACAGTTTTAATGCTACATCAAACCATGTAAAGGATACTTACACAACTCAATAAAATAACAAAATGCATTTGGAAAGCAAAATATCAAGGAAAATGTGTGTGCTATTCTGCCCTTATCTATACAGATAAGGGAGAGGTAAGACCTTAATGACATCAGGCCTTTGTGCCAGGGCTTGGCAGGCCTTTCTTTCCTAATCTTATCAAGTTCTTTCTGTACACGTGGTCCAAAGCTTAATGTGAAGATATATAGCTTCTGTCTCTATCAAATCATACCCAAAAGCTCTCCACCATGTTTCTCCCCCCTTCCCAGTTCCTAAGGAGTAAATCTCTCTAGAATAAGACATACAATTTCAGATCCATCCCTCAGACCTGAATACGATCCCAGCAAATCAGTGATACTTATGAAGTTATTTGTTTCACAACATGAGGATATAAAAGCTACCTTGCTTAACATTGCTATATATTTTTATATTTGTGAAAGACATTGGAGATCAGATTTCTTACCATTATCTCCTTTGATTTTGTTCCCTGTGAGTTTCTAGGTGGCCTAACACTGATTTTTCTTCCTAAGCTGTACTTAAATAAATAACTGGACAGAATGTAAGTCATTTGAGGGTAGGGACTGCTTCGTTTTTCATTTGTATCCCAGGACCTAACAAAGTACCTGACAGGTAGGAATAAATACTTGTTGAGTGACTGACTGACAGATATATGTAAGAAGTTTTTCTCCTTCTCCAACCTACCTTTTCAGTTAAAAGTCCTTTGATTAGATCCAGAAAATTCTAGGCAAATACATTCTTAGCGGTCCTTATTAAGTATACTCCAAACCCTGGCATACAGTCTAACATTCCTATTTAAGCAGTGCTTTCTTCTCTTTTCTTGAAACTCTTGCCTGCTACAGACAGGAGTGATGCCTCTAATATCTTCGGTGTCATATTCAAAACTTGAGCATCCTTGGTAATACAGTCTAGATTCCTTCTGGCGGTATATATATGTCGACATGGATAAATGAAAGTGGACAGGAATGAACTCTTTGAAAAACAGCTAATATCATATCTGTAAAGTAATCATACAATAATGGGGAACATAAAAGCATAATGTTCTGGCAACAAAAATGCAAGCTGTTATTTCTTTCTGGATAAAATGAACAAAACACCACACTACAAATGGCTTATCAATGTAAGTTATTATTACAACATATGAATATGATAATAAATAAATGATTATCACAGAATGTAAAATGCTCCCTTTCTGAGTTTTTTCATCAAGATATTTCTCAATATGGAATCCTTATGACTACCCACGTGTCTCTTGAATACGTAGTTAAATGACAATACTCCAATAACATCTCAAAGTCCACCTTCTGGTCCCAGACCTTTCCAAATTTAGCTGGGTCAGGGAACTTTGGAATCGGCAACCACACATTCTATTGTTAGCTCCATATGTAAAAGTTCATCTCGCTTGGCTAGGCTACAAAACATTGTACTGGGTTGGCAGAACCTTCAAAATCCTGGGTGACTCCCATACCATGAAGATGCCTAAATGAAGAATTTTGGCAAAAGAATGACAATAATGGTGGGGACTGTGATGATGATGATGATGATGATTACCCTTCTCTAGTCCTTGGGTTTCTAAATATCATCCTAACAAAATACAGAATTATCTGAGGAGGTCAATCGGATCACAGAGAGGATTCAAGAGTGCACTGCCCACTTACTGATACAAGGACAAGCCCAGAAGAGCTCAGAGGACACTTGGCACTAGGCTGACTGCAGAGGGATGAATTTTTTCACCACAGCAATTTTCAAAGACCATCTACAAGTGCAGAGGTAATTACAGATCATTCAAACTCTAAGGGATAATAAAAATCACCACCACTATCAAAACAACAGGTGCTGACATGAAAACATACTTATTTCATTAGCCACCTCCTTCAGTTTTTCCTGGGATCTGCTGATGAGGACAATCTTCATGCCACGCTTTGCTAACTGCAAACAAGAGAGAGAATTAAGACAATCCAATAAGTACCATGCAATGTTTTATCAGCCAATGTGACCTTAAAAAATTCTACATGAAAACAGATTCTTTCCTAGACATTATTACTACTCTTTAATTAAATAACTACACAGACTATGGATATTTTGGTTTAAAAAATGTAAGTTGCACTAAGATCTTATTGACACAACTGGAAAAAATTAGGTTTTATTCTTTCTTACAGATTGCAACTTTGCTCTACTCAATAAAGTGCTTTTGTCATAATCAAACAGGGTACCTTGGGCTCATCACCTTTCTGTCAGGAAGCTGGACAGCCAGCTTTATCATGAGTCCTTTGATCGGTCATTACGTTGATCCTGAGTCCCACAATCGTCCTTGAAGTGTTGTTATTTAACAAATTGTTCGGGTTCTACTCATTTTACTCCGCATCAATTCATACAAGTCTCTCTAGGTTTCTCTGAAATACTACCCTTCCACATTTCTTATAGTAAAATGATATTCCATTATTCATATGCTATAATTTGTTTAACTATTTCCCAATGGATACACACATTGTTGGTGTCTAATTCTTTGCTAAAACAAAAAAGAGCAGTTCCACATATAAGTCCTTTTCCTCTTTCTTTGCCCTCTTTGCGATACAGGCCTAGTACTCACTTAAGCAGGCTTTGGGTTGGAGGTTTATTGATGTCCTCTTAATTATTTTTTTACACAGCCAATTAAAAAACTAGCATTCTTTGTTTGGTATGGGCCAGGCATTGTGCTAAGTGGTGGGGACACAAAGAAATGGGAAAAAAAATCAGTCCCTGCCTTAGAGGAGAAGCCTTTCTAGTGGGAGAAACGATATGTCATTAACAAGATACAAACCAGACAGACAGAGAATAGACAGAAGGCAATCTGAAAAGCAAGCATGTGGCAGTAAGAGCATCTAAGATTTTTTTCTTCTGTTCTTTTGGTAGCTTATCTTCTTTTTTGATACCTCATAAAACAGTATTTCGATGCTTTCCAAACTGTGCTGGCCAAATATGACATTTCTGTGGTTACCAGGTGTGTTCCAGCCACTTTCCCTGATTGTCCCTTGAGTGTGGGCTCTCCCTTCTAAGCTTTCATGTCAATCACTTGAGAGTTATCAGAGTTCATCTGTGGTGGTTGCCTTTCAAAGAGCAACAAATCAAATGTTTGCCTTTCTAAAAAAAATACACACACACACACATCTATTATTGAATTCACAGACAACTCAATCAGTGCCCTATCTTATTATTATTCACATTTTAAAATATATGTATTTTATTGCCCCCAATTATTTGTTAAAACAATTTTTTACTTTTTTTAAAATTTTGAGTTCCAAATTCTACCCCTCTCTCCCCTCCCCCAACCTGAGACAGTAAGCAATCAGATATAGGTTATACATGTGCAATCATGTAAAACATTTTTATATTAGTCACTTTGTACAAAAGGGCTCCAATTTTTAAAAAAGAAAGTAAAAAATAGCATGCTTCAGTCTGCATTCTGACTATCAATTCTCTGTCTGGAGGTATATAGTACGCTTCACTGTTAGTCATTTGGGGATTGTCTTGGATCATTATATTGCTGAAAATAACTAAGTCATTCACAGTTCATTATACAATATTGCTGTTACCATGGACAATGTTCTCCTGGTTCTGTTCACTTCACTATGCATTAGTTCATGTAAGTCTTCCCATGCTTTTCTGAAATCATCCTGCTTGTCATGTCTTATTAAAGCACAATAATATTCCATCACAATCATAATACCACAGCTTGCTTAGTCATTCCCTAATTGATGGGCACCCTCTCAATTTCTAATTCTTTGCCACCACAAGAAGAGCAGCTATATATACATTTGTTTGTTTATTTGTTTGTTTTTTTACAAGTAAATCCTTTCCCCTCCCCCCTTTTTCTCATGTGTTTGGGATACAGACCTAGAAGTGGTACTGCTGGATCAAAGGGTTTTTTGCCCAGTTTGACAACCCGTTGGGCATAGTTCCAAATTGCTCTCCAGAATGGTTGGATCAGTTCACAACTCCCCCAACAGTGCACTAATGTCCCAGTTTTCCCACATACCCTCCAGCATTTATCATTTTTCTTTTCTGTCCTCTATTTGCCATCCCCCACACTGTTATCTGCCTACTAAAGGAAGGATGAGATGGTTTATTCAAAGTTTGCAAGAAGTCATTCATAGACTAATTTGCCCCTCCAAGGCTTTTCTGTTTTTATGAGGTAATCGTGCCTACAGATTTCCACCACTTCCCGCCCCCCCCCAAGCATTCTTACACATAAGTGCGCCTCAGTGCGGCCGTAGGTGCCACACTGCTCCATCTGCTGCCTCAAAGTTGGGGGCAGGCTCTTCTGGCCTCCCTGATGTGGCAACTACTTCACACAGGTAGTGTTTCCACAGAAAGCAGTGCTCATCAGGGCTGCTTCTACCACTCTTCATCGTCCTCAGCATAGGCAGTTTGTTTAAAACAGATCTGCACCATGTCATCTCTTCTGTTTGACCAGCTCTACTGGACCGCGACTCTGCTCTCTTGCTTCAACAAGGCAATGGTCTGAGTAGCGCAGGATACACAGCTGACTTGGATCTGTCTTCTCCATCACTAAATGACACGCAGCGTCCATCTTGTGCTTTCTGCGTGATTCTATTAGACACTCACCCAGGGCTAGCATACTCTAACACAGCGGTTCTCAACCTTCCTAATGCCACGACCCTTTAATACTCATATGTGGGCGTGTCAGCATGTGGGAGGACCCACCTGGAGATGGACAGAGAAGCGGTACCTCGGTTCCTAAGACCATTTGAAATATGTGTTTTCCAATGGTCTTAGGTGACCCCTGTGAAAGGGTCATTCAACCCCCAAAAGGTTCGCAACCCACAGAGAGAACCACTGCTCTAACATTTTTAAGGAAAGAAACGTTCAGGCGATGTAGGGATTAAGCTTCTGAGTAGCTGGTTGCAGAAGCCTTTGGGATCTTTGATTATTCCCAAGTGAGCCATATTGTCTAATACTTCCTTTCCCTTTTCCCATGAAAGTGACCCCTCAAGGAAGGGTCTCCTGATGTGGTTTGCAAGTTCCTGCCCACTACCATCCTCTACACAAGACCCTGGCACATAAGCAACCATGAGCACATGCTCGTCTACAAGACAAGATGATCACGTTTCCCACACACTGATGTCTCTTATTGTCTTTGGTCAAAAAATGAAGCTTCTCAAAATAAACTTGGGAGTGTGGGTAAAGTTGTCAGTGCTGGAACAAACCAGAACCAAAACTAAACCGGAAATTTAGGAACCAATGAAGGTTTATTGAGTTTGCCAGCAAGGGAGTCCCATCCATATGGACAGAGAAAAAAAAATAAAATAAAATAAATCTTATATGGACTTGAATTAAGCCAGGAGGTGAATTGGATATGGGGGTCCCTTAGGATGGGGCAAGGCTTGTTGCTAGGGGCTAGTAACAGGAAAGGCTCTTCTTCAGGTCAGCCATCTCTTGTAACCCCAGCCTAAGAGACAGGACTGTCTTTGCTTTTTTAGCAGGAAAGGTAGGGTAGGGGTTGCAATACTAACAGGACTGGGGGCAAGATAAAGAAAAAGTAAACACCACAAAGCTTCTTTATCTTTCTCGGCTACCTTAAGTGGCCACCCTCCCATTCAGCTAACTTCTGGCTCCAGATTCAGAAGATGTACGTTCAAATTTTGCTCTCTATGCCTTCTACTTAAGTGACCTTGAACAGATCAGTAAGTTTCCTGGGCCTCAGGTTCTTTTGCAACAAAATGAAGGAATTCCAGTAGACAGCCTCTGAGATCCCACCCAGGTCTAGACCAATGATGAAATATTCCATGGGTCTCCCGTTTAATGTATGACAATAACATCAACAGTGATTGGTGAGCCACAGCATGTGGCCTTCATCAGACAAAGATCACAGATGTAGGATACCTACAGTAAGTTACTGTTTAGAGATATTCTAAAACCTGTGGTTCCTAACACCCTCTGGTCCTGTGTCCATCCCCAATTGATCAGAAATTGAAGACAGTCACAAAGTAACAAAGGATGCCATTTTTCAATTTGTTTTCATTCTATGGGTTCTAATGATGGAAGAATTCATTACTTGAAGGACTAATTATGATGAAACTTTCCATGCTTAAGTGAGGCTGGTTCCTGGATGTGACCTCAACCCAACCCCAAGGCCATACCTGGAAAATTTTCTAGCTTCCCAGAAAATGACAGAGCTTATGCTCTGCTATCAAAGCCTCTGAGGGCCCAGAAATGCCTCCATGACACAATAAGGAGTCAAAGTGGCATTTTGTGGAGATATAAAACATGAAGATGTATGCTGTCAGGGAACATGTCCAATGAAGAGCCCGTGTAAAACAACTATTTCCTATGGATGGGGAGGCCCTCTATCTTCTATACTCCTCCATATTCTTATACACAGACGACTAAACAGAATACTACAGAACCTGACTGAGAAGACCCATAATCCCCTTCAAAGAATTTGGTCTAACAACACACAGAATAAAGAATTTATTGGGCTCAAATTGGAATATACACTTAGATGGTCATCCCACTAACTTGATTTATCAGTCTATAGACCCAGGACAGACACTGCAGATGAACAATGAGAATGGGCTGTAGTGTTTCTGGTAAACGCACCTTTCAGCACCAATATTCTTCTAGTGATGTTGTATGGTCATGAATCCTGCAACAATATCCATAACCTCCAAGTAATACAAACCGCCAGTGAGGCAAAAGTCAATGGAAAGACATATGGGGGCATAAATAGACAGTTGCTTATTGCCAGAGGTAACTGGTGCACAAGAAGCAGCATAAACCTAAGCAAGATGGAAATTTAGGATCCGTGGAAAGGGGAAAGTCATGGGCAGAACCTCCATGAAAAGGAATCCTGGAAATATGAATTAAGGATGAAGAGGGAAGTACCGGAAACCAGAGAATAATGAACAGAATGACAATAAGACTGTAAAGAAAAACAACTTTAAAAGACTTAAGCATTCTGGTCAAAGCCATGATCAACCATGGCTCCCAGAGATGGCTGATAAAGCACGTTACTCATGTGTTGACAGAGAAGTGAGAGTCAAGATGCAGGAAGAGGCATGTGTTTTTAACATGGTATTTGTGGATTTCTTTTGTCTGACTGTATTTGTTAAAAGGGTCTTATTTTTCTCTGTTTTCAACTGGTAGGAGGAGAGGGGGAAGACAATTATTAGTAATATCAAAAAAGACGGCCACTGAAAATTTTTAAATGCACAGTAGAGAAGGACGTTCAGAAGGAAGCATAAAGGAAGACAGCTTTAAAAGGAACATCTGGAATTTGTTTTTTTGTTTTTTGGAGGACAATTGGGGTTAAGTGACTTGCCCAAAGTCACACGGCCAGTTAGTGTGTCAAATGTCTGAGGCCGGATTTGAACTCAGGTCCTCCTGACTCCAGGGCCAGTGCTCTACTCACTGTGCCACCTAGCCGCCCCCAACATACTGAATTTTTAATGTACTTAAAAAAAAAAGCAAGCAATATGAAATGGAGATTCATAGTTTCATACGCAATTCTCCATTTTTGTGTCCTGCTGTATATTAAGAAACTGGGGGAGGGGGACACTTAGGTATCAGATTAAAAAAAAATCAATAAAAATTATTTTAAAAATTAAATTAATAAAATGAAGGCTTACCTCTTCTGCATATGATTTTCCAATTCCATCAGTACTCCCTGTGACAACTGAAAAGAGAAAAAAGGTAAAGAAAAAGTTTTTAAAATCTAACTCACAGAAATAGTACTGAAAAAAGTTGAAATAGGTTCAACTTCCTTTACACAAAACCCTACTCCTTTTATAAACCAAATCTTCTAGCCACTCAGGCAGAAATACCAGAAGAATAGGCCTTGAGCTTAGCACAGTGGTCCATTCAGCCTAGTATTTTGCTTCTAAGACTAAGAAGCACCAAGATTTCTTTTATGAAAGGGCAAGGTTACCCTTCAAGACTTTAAATTTTAAAAGGGTAAGGATGTATTCCCGAAATTCCTGTTTAAAACTATCCTCTACCTAACACCCCCTCAAACTGACCAAGATGAGAAAAGCAAGTGTCATTGTTGGGGTAGCTATAGGAAGAAAGACACACTAATACATTGCTGGTAGACCTGAGAATTGATCCAACCATTCTAGAAGCAATTTGAAAAGATGTAAGGAAAATGATCAAACTGTCCATGACCTCAGACTTAACGATCCCATCATAGGGCATACATACCTCTAGGAAGTCAAAGACAGGAAGAAAGATCTCATTTGTAACAACACATTCACACTGGAACTTTGGTGGCAGAAGAAAACTGGAAACAAAGTGAATGCCCATCAACCAGGGGGATGACTGAAAACACTTCAGTAAGTGAACATAATGGAAGACCTCTGCGGTGCGACCATTTCAGTCAGACCCAACTCTCTGTGACCCCATTTGGGGTTTTCTAGGTAAAGGTGCTGGAACAGTTTGCCATTTTCTTCTCCAGCTCCTTTTACAAATGAGGAACTGAGACAAACTGGATTCAGTGACTTGCCCCGGGTCACTAAGCCAGTGTCTGAAGCCAGATTTGAACTCATGAAGATGAGTCTTCCTGACTCCAGACCTGGTGCTCTAACGACTGTACTATCTCCCTGTGCCAGGAACTAATATAGACCAAAGAAAAGAGTATCGGGAGAATAATATATACAATAATTACAAAAATATAAATAAAAACCCCAGAGAAGTTAATACACTTCCTTAGAGAGGCAGGGAACCACTATGGCTGTGAATATCACTGCATATACCATCAGATGCAGTCACTTATCAACTGGTTTAGTTTAAGTTATTTCTTTGTTACAATCAACCAACACATCAACAAGCACTTACTAAGTATTTGTTATGTGCCAAGCAGTGGGAATACCAAAAAAGCAAAAACAACCCTTGTCCTAACAGAGCATGTAGTCTAATAAAGGAGGATGCAACATGTACACATCTCAGCAGAAAGAAGATAAGCACAAGATATCTCCAAGAGCGTTTTAATTCTGTGGGGAGATATTTGTTGGAAAGTGGCCAGAAGCAGAACCCTTCCTTAAAATTACAGTGCACATACGAAGAACTCTTCTTAACCCTCTTTATGCTCTAGAAGTTCATCTGCCCCTGTACAAAGTAATGTCTGCTTCAGTTTCTCATCAAACTACTTCCTAAAGTTCCAGGGATGTCTGGGGCCAGGATTCCCAAGGTAAGATAAGCAATACCCCAACTCAATCACTCACCCTTTAAAAAACTCTAATCCCATCTCCTCTCCATCTTCATTCAGCTAGATAATAGAATACATCATTTGGCTCAAACTAGTAGATAGAACACCAGGCCTGGAGTCAGGAAGACTCTTCCTGACTTCAAATCTGGCCTCAGACACTTAGCTGTGGGACCCTGGGCAAGGCACCCTGCTTGCCTCAGTTTCCTCATCTGTAAACTGAACTGGAGAAGAAAATGGCAAGCCACTCCAGTATCTTTGCCCAAAAACCCCCGTAAAGGTATCAGCAGAGTCAGACACAATGGAACAATGACTCAACAACAGCAGGCTTCATCTGGGAGCCCTCCATTCTGGAAACTATGTCACTAGATCCTCCCAACTCCATCAGGTCTACTATGACATGGTATAAAAAAAAAACCACCCCAAAAAGCAGTTTCCCAGGATCTATCTTCTCTTTCCCTAATTTTATAAAACCCATCTGCTTATATAGGAGTTTCTCTATTCTTTTCATTGAAAAATTACTCCTTTGGGGGCGAAGTCAATATGGTGGCATAGAAGCAAGAAAACTCTGCAGCTCCTCCCATAACTACCTCAAATACCTATAAAATATGACTGTAAACAAATTTTAGAGCTACAGAACTCATGAAATGACAGAGAAACAAGGTTCCCGCTGAAGGCAGCCCGGCAGACGGACCGAAGGGGCTCATTGCAGCACTCTGCCAGCAGAGCCCAGCCCCATGTGGTCTCAGCTCCAGGTCATCCAGGAGAATCCACAGCTGGAGCTTTCAGGAGAGTGGATCACCGGCAGCTGTGGTGGTTTCCAAAATTATCAACCCATAAGGGCCAAGACAAGGGGAAAAGGTCAGTGGAACTCAGTTAAATTTGGGGGAGAAGGTCCAGACGATTGCCTCCTGAGCTAGAAGCAGTCTGAAGCGGCAGCCACCTCCACGTGGCTGCTTCAGAGCTTATGGTCTGCAGATTGCAGGGGGACCAAGCAATCATTCAGAGGCTAAGTGCTCTTGCCTTGAGCTGACTGGATCAGGACTGCGCTCTTGGGTGGTGGTTCTTGGGTGCATGTTCAGTGAGCCAAAGCTGTTGGGGGCTGCCTCGGCCTCCTAATACCTCTGGCAGCTGCAAAACCCCCAGCAATTTGGGACAGAGCTCCATTCTCTGAAAGCAGAATTCTACTGAGCCCAAAAGTCAAATAACTGACTGGCAACATGAGCAAGCAAAAGAAGCAAAGAAAGCTCAGGAATCCAACTTTAGATTCCTTTTTTGGGGACGGAAAGGATCAAAGTATGGAACAGGAGGAAGACAACAGTCAGAACTCCCACACCAAAAGCTTCCAAGAAAAATACAGGCTGGTTACAAGCCATAGAGGAGCTTAAGAAGGATTCTGAAAACCAAATAAGAGAAGTGGAGGAAAACTTGGAGAGAGAAATGAGAATGATGCAAGAAAATCATGATAAGAGAGTCAACAACCTGACTGAAGAAAATAACACCTTAAAAAATAGACTAACTTTCAAATAGCAAAAGAGGCCCAAAAAGCCAATGAGAAGAATGCCTTAAAAAGTCAAATTTGCCAGATGGAAAAAGAATCTCAAAAGCTTTCTGAAGAGAATAATTCCTTCAGAATTAGAATGGAGAAAATGGAAGCAAATGACTTTATGAGAAGTCAAGATACTATTAAACAGATCCAAACAAATGAAAAAATAGAAGGCAATGTGAAATATCTCCTTGAAAAAAACCACTGACCTGGGAAATAGATCCAGGAGAGACAATTTTAAAATTATTGGACTACCCGACAGCCATGATCAAAAAAAAGGACTTAGAAAGCATCCTTCAAGGAAAATTGCCCAGATATTTTAGAGCCAGAGGGCAAAATAGAACTTGAAAGAATTTACCTATCACCTCTTGAAAAAGATCCCAAAAAGAAAACTCCTAGGGATGTTATAGCCAAGTTCCAGAGTCCCCAGATCAAGGAGAAAATATTACAAGCTGCCAAGAAGAAACAATTTGAATACTGTGGAAACATAATCACGATAACCCAGGATGTAGCAGCTGCTACATTAAGAGATCAAAGGGCCTGGAATATGATATTCTGGAGATTCCGGGGAGCTGCGGAATTTTCCTGCTTCTACACCGCCATCTTGACTCCGTCCCCAGTGGCATTTTCTTCATATTCTTTTGGTCCTTGTACACATTATTGTCTTTGTTCTACTTAAATCATTCTGAATCAGTTCCTGCAAGTTTTCCACTTGCTACAGCTAACAGAGAACCACTAGAACTGATGGAGCAGGGGTTGACAAGTCAGACCTGACCTTAAGGAAAATCATTTTGACAGCTGAGTGGAGGAGAGACTGGAGTAGCACCAGGATGGCAGCTATGTCAGAGGAGAAAATGAGAGATGCTGGAAAGGTAGAAGGAGGACCTTCACAGGACTTGAAAACAGACTGAATAAAGGGTGAGAAAGTCATCTAATCAATAAGCATTTTTTTAATTAAATTGATTTATTTACTTTCAGTTTACAAGATTCAGTTCCAGAGTCCCTTGAGTTTCAAGTTTTTCCCCCCTTCCTTTCCCTTCCCCCCCATGGTAGCCTGAAGTCAAGTATAGAATCTACAAATACTTTCACATTGGACGTTAGTCTGGTTGTATAGAAGGGTCGTAACCAATGGAGTGAACAATGGGAAAAAAGAAACAAAACCAAATATGGAAAAGAGCGATAGCATGTATTGCTTCAGTCTCCATTTAAACTCTGTTCTTTCTATATCTTTCTCTGAATGTAGACATCTCCTTCCATCCTGGGACTTGTACAGTTGTCTTATAACTGTGCATTGCTGAGAAGAGTCCAGTTTATCAAGGCTGGTCATCACACATGTGATATGTCTATGACAAAATTTTCCTGGTTCTGCTCTTCTCACTTAGCATCAGTTTGTATAAGCCTCTCCAGGTAAATACGAAGACCATCTCCTCCCCATTTCTTATAGCACAATAGTATTCCATTACATTCATATACCACAACTTGTTTAGCCATTCCCCTTAATTTCCAGGTTTTGCCACCACAAAGAGAGCTGCAATAAATATTTTTGTACATATGGGTCTTCCTCTTGAATAAGCATTTATTAAGTGCCTACTGTACACCAGGATATAAAAAGAGGTAAAAGACAGCCTCTACCCTTAAGAACCTCATAATCAAATAAGGGTAACAAGAAACAAACAAATACATATAAACAAGCTATACAAAGGATGAGTACAAAAGAAATAAAAGCAGGAAGGTACTAGAATTATAAAGATGTGAGACAGGCTTTTAAAAGAATTTGAAGGAAGCCAGGGAACCAGGAAGCAAAGATAAGGAGGGAGAGCATTCCAAGCATGAAGGACAGACAGAGAAAACTTAAGAGATGATGTATCTTGTTCATGAAAAAGCACGAAAGTCAGTGAAGAGTGAAAGGCTGAGGGTGACCGCTGGGTCATGAGCCTCAGTGATCCAGAGGCTGGTGGTTCCCTCAATATTAAGAAGAAAATAAAGCTGAAAGTAGCTGGGGCAGGGGGGTTGGGGGGGGGTGGAGAGAGGCAGGAAGAAGACAATGAGTTCGGTTTGGGAAACACTAAGTCTGAAATATCAATGGGACATCCAGTTTGAGCAGCCCAAAAGGAATTTGGTGATAAAGGACAGGAGCTCAGGAGAGGTTAGATAAACAGATCTGAGAACCACCTGCACAGATACAACAGTTGAATCCACAGGAGCTAATGCAGCACCTAGTCACATCTCAACAAGTAAGACGTTAGAGGCAGAAGAAAAAGCAGACTAGGACAGTCTTATGGGACACTCACTCAAAGCAGGCATAACTTGAATGAAGATCCAGCAAAGGAGACTGGGAAAGGGCAGTAAAATGGGTAGGAGAACCAGGAGAGTGCAGCAGCATGAAAACCAAGAGAAGAGAATGATTAACACTGGCAATGACTGCAAAATGGTCAAGCAGGATGAGAACTGAGAAAAAAGCAATTGAATCTGGCAATTAAGAGATCATTGGTAACTTCAGAGAAAATAGTTTCATTTGAATGATGCAGCTGAAAGTCTATAAGTTAGAAGAGACTGAGATGGAAGGAAGCAGAGGCATGAACTGAAGATGGCTTTCTCAAGGAAGGGAGGAGATTTAGAACGACAGCAAGCAGGAATGTTTGTAAGCCCCCAGTGAACATGGAGAGACTGATGAAACATTAGTGAAACATGGGAATGATGGAAGCAACAAGCAGCTGGAGAAGACAGGACAGAACAGAATCAGGAAAACAGGCAGAGCCAGCAAGAAGGACAACCTCTTCATGTGAGACAGGAGACAAGAAGAAAGGAGGGGCAGATATCTTACTGATGTGAAACAAGGGGAGGAAAAGAGAAGGATGCTAATAATGGCCTCAATTTCTTTAAATGAAGTAGGAGGTAAGGTTCTCAGCTGAAGGTAGGGAAAAGGAACGACAAGAGAGGTTTGAGGAGGGATAAACGTTTGGGCAAGCAGTGGTGATGATCGGGGTGGTGAATCAATTAGGGCCAGGGGTAGGGAAATGGGGTGGAGTGGGTACATATATTAAAAAAAAAAATTCCCTTGCTGTGGAGAGAGTCCAGTAGACATTACAGAACAGAAATATGTAGTGGACCCAATCAGTCATTTTCTCCAGTTTTGTTCAGCAGCATGAGACAATGTATGAAAACAGCAGATGGTGGGAGTAATTCATGGCTGAGTCTTGGCAAGGAGCGATCAGGAACAAGATAATGAAATAAGGCACCGAAATGTAGGGAGAACAGAGTTGAACTGGTTCACCAAGGAGTTTTGATCCAGAAGGGAGAAGGGTGTAGAGTTGTAAATAGAGTAAGAACAAGGGCCAGGGAAAGAAGTGAGGGTTAAACAGACTAGAAATCTCTGGGAGGATAAAAAACAAGATTAAGGGTTCTAAAGTTAGAGGAATAATAAAAAAACTATGATCAGATAAAGAAACCTCAAATTTTCCTCAGCGTTTCCCCAATCAACGAGCACCCATTTTATTTTCAGTGCTTGCCCACTACACAAAATGCTGCTATACATTTTTTATTATACAGGACTGTCCCTCTGTTTTTGACCTTCTTGGGAGTAATAAATACCCAGTGGTGAGACTGCTGAGTGAAAGAGTATGACAGTTTAGTCACTTTTCTCACACAACTGTAAATTCAGACCTCTCTTTCTATAAAGGGATCTCTTACTATATGATAAAGTATGACCTCGGAATCCCTTCCCAGACTATGAATCCCCATGTGTAACCTGGAATCAATTAAACAATATAACACTGCATTTTTCCATTCCTGGTCCTAATTTTTTTACTTCCTCAAGGAAAGATGCTTCAGCTGGAGCAGAGCAGTGTCAAGTACATGAGACCAGGCTTTCAGAAGACCTACTTTGAAAGCCTGCATCAGTCACTAGCTAGCTGTGGGATCCGCAGCAAGTCGCTTAATTTCTCCAAGCCATATTTTCCTACAAAATAAGGATGTTGGATGAGTTATTATCTAAGGGCCCTTCCACAACAAAGACTCTCTGATTCAACGAGCCCAGTGTCATTACATTTATGTACATAGGAGATATCCCCAGCACTGAAAGCTATAACAAGAAACAAGGATAGTTTCATTATGCTATGAAATCAACACTATTGGTAATCCTGATTAGGCCCTGCTGCATACCTGTTTTTTAGTTTATTAAACAAAAAAAGAAAAACAGCATCTAAATGATAAAATCCAAGTAACTGGAACAAGTCTGGGGATTTCTTTCCAGTTTCATGTATATCCCCCGTTGAATAATAATAAGACTCTTCTTTGGATTAAAAAGGACCTGAATTACGGCTAAGTAATGATTTATAACAAGATAATCTTGGAGGGTTACCTGAAGCTCCAAGGCTTGACCCAGCTAGTAAACATCAGAGGAAGGATCTGAGTTGAGGCATTCCTGACCTAAAGTTCAGCCCTCCATGCCTGCCTGCCCACCCCCATACAACAGGCCACCTTTAGCCAAGGAACAATACTACGCACGTCAAAGAAAGAGTAATGATAATCCCAAGAAAAACATTTCATAGAGCTGACAATTATTAATAACCACACTAAGGGCCAGAGCTAACTAACTAACCAGGAGAAGAGCCTGCATCCAACAGCTTCTTTGTTCCAACCCCAGATGGGGCTGATGTAAAACCATTCTTTCTTCTGCCAAGGATGAGACCCTGAGAACCTAAGACACTATCTTGAATAATGGAACTTTTTCTTATCTAAATATTTTGTGGGTATGTATTATGTTATGGCATGTTAATGATAAAGAAAACACAGATGTTCTAGGTCATAAAATCAATCAACACCTTGTCAACTCTCATTTTATTAAGAAAATTCCTTTTCTGTAATCACAAATTCGACCCTGAAATTAGGATTGTTCTAAAATGTATTTAAGTTCTCGTCCGTTAGAAGTTTCTTCTGACCCCATGATCATCTTTCTGCTAGCTTTATGGGAATAAATTATATATATATATATCACCTAGATTTTTGTCTCCTTTAACCCAACTTTAAAGGTTAACAGAATCATAATTTTTTTAAATGAAAAGTAGCCAAAGGATCCAAAAGTCCCAACAATCTGCTACGAACTAAACCAAGTTTTCATCACTACCAATCCCGGCTTCTTTCCACATATTTGCATTGTAATAGTAAGACATAGCCAAAATTCCATTCCTTCCATTTACATACCATTCTATACCTTTCAGTTACACTGTCTCAAATTTATATGTGGACAGTTATTTGCACGTTGCCTCCTCCTTTAGAATGTAAGCGCCCTGAAGGCAGGAACCATGTTTTTTGGCCTTTCTTTGTATTCCCAATACTTCAACACAGTGCCTGGCCCACAACTACCTGAGGCACCTCCCTGAGGATTAGCAGTCATCCAAAAACAATTCATACTTACATACTGCTTTAAGGTTTATACATAACTTTCCTCAAAATAACCTAGTGAGTTAAGCATTCAACAAACATTTATTAAATGACTGCTAGAAACGAGGCACCAGGAAAGGCACTGGGGATATGATGACAAATACAAAGTAGTCCCTACATTCAAGAAGTCTTAGTTCTATTTCACTACTTATCTGAGTTTCGCAATAGCCAAGTCTTCCCCACTCCAAACATGGTTTAGTCCAATTACCAGCTGGTCTCCCTGTCTTCAGTGTCTCTTCATTCAACACATCCTACACACAGCCAAGAAAAATGTTCTTTGCTCAACATTGTCAATGGGCTATTCTCCTGGTAAGAAGCAATACAAGATTGAAAGCACAATGGAAGGCACTGGAAATAGGACTTTAATGCTTAGAATCAGGTAACCTGGGTTTGAATCCCAGTTCTAACAACTACTGGCTGTGAGACTGTAAATTACTTAGCTCCTATGAGACTCGGTTTCCTCCTCTGTAAAATGAGAGTGTAAAATAAGGTACCACCTACCTCATAGGACTACTGTGGGAAAAGTACTGTGAGTCTTCAAATACTATATTAAATTCAATAAGACATTCTATTACCTGGTCCTTCAATGCTTCCAATCCACAGATCCACCATTCTATCACTCATCTTATTTCTCATAACTGTCCTACAAAGAGATTCTTCTCTAGCCACAAAAAGTCTACCTGCCAAGCCAAACCACACACAACCTGTTCTCTATTCAACTGTGAGTTGAATGCTGAATGCCTCAGACCTTTCTTCTCCCCAAGTGTAGTGGCAACCACACTGACATCCCCAGGATGGCTGTAGCACAGATTCTTAGATCTGCCTTACTAGGAAAGAGAGCTGTTTAAGGAGCCAACAATAATTATTCACTAGTTCAGGGAAAAAGTCAGCACTCTGAACTTTAGAGAAAACACAAGCTGAGAAAGAAAGACCAACAGACAGGGCTCTGACTGCCTGAATCAACTATACACTTTACATACATCCCTGATCTTTACATCTGAGCAGTCGGGGAGCTCTGAACATACTCGCCACTCAGAATCTCAACCTGGGAATCACAAGATCCTTCTCAAAGATGAGCCCCCAAAGGAAAATTCAAATTCAAATTATATATACACTTCTCAGAGC
>CM053601.1:175321339-175341762 GCA_028646575.1 Pseudocheirus occidentalis | reverse complement strand
AAAGACCAACAGACAGGGCTCTGACTGCCTGAATCAACTATACACTTTACATACATCCCTGATCTTTACATCTGAGCAGTCGGGGAGCTCTGAACATACTCGCCACTCAGAATCTCAACCTGGGAATCACAAGATCCTTCTCAAAGATGAGCCCCCAAAGGAAAATTCAAATTCAAATTATATATACACTTCTCAGAGCCAGAAGGTATCACAACCCTCGTGACTCCATGCCTTATTAGAAATTAGCAAAAGGTGTGAAAGCCTTCCTACAAGCAAGCCTTCCCTAAGCAAGCTTCCCATAATGGGTTCCCCATGAGAGCTATTAATAGGCAAGGAAGATTTTAAATCCAATTAACATTATACCAAGATTCAAACTAGGTCCCCCTCCTTTAAAAATCAACTCAAGATCCTCTTCCTTCAGCAAGTCTTCCTGTCATCCCTAACACTTTCATTCCACTGTGATGACACTTTTCTCAACATTCCCTCTGACTCACTGTCCTCTGCCATTACTCAAATCTGGACATCCTTTGGTAAGCACTGTCTTTTTCACAGACTGTATGTGATCTATATTCTCAACCAGACTGTAAATTTCTCAAGCACAAGGACAGTCATATTTAATATGACATCTCACATGTAGAGGGCACCCAAGAAGTGATTCTGTTGCTGAGTGAAAATATCCTTCTCAAGAAAAGAGCAGTCTTATTGTTCCCAGTTTTCTATGGCAGAAAGTGTAAATGGAGCTACACCATGGCCAAAAGAGAAATCTGATGCCCATCTACCAGTCACTCCACAGCTACTTCATGAGCACCTACTATGTGCAATCAATATTCTCTCTTGCCTTTTTCAACACTGAAATAAACATAATTCAGCTTTCCAGGAAATACATAATTAGTAGAAAATGAAGTCAGCCTCCTCAGTAAATGTTGAGTCTACAGATACTTTCAAAGGATGCTGGGACTTTGTGACCAAAATAAATGATTTTTATTGCTAGAGAACTGCTTTGTTATCATGTTCCAGGGTGGGTGTGAAGTGAACTAGCCCAAGAATTAGTTTTCAGCCCCAGGGGAAAAGGGAACTTCTGACAATTTTGGCCAAAACCTGCATGATCAAGGTAGGTACAGTTTACTCTCCTGGACACTCCTATTGGCTTTCACTAATTAACTCAATGGTTACGGTAATGATTCTGTTTCTGAACAGAAAAAGAGATGAGCTAAGGTCCTTCTCAACAAGGAAGATAAAAGAACAAAAATCCAGAGATAACCATTAAATACCCATAACTCTGCTTTGGAGGTGGAGAAGATAATACATACTGTACTAAAGTATGATGAGGTGAATTGAGGTAAAGGGAGAAGAGAGAAAAGATAATGAGAAAAATATTCTGGCAAACAACACCAGAACCTAAAATACGCAAGTCTCTGAGAAGACCAAACCTGGCAACTGTAAAGATGCTCCCTGTTTAGCCTCCAGAAGTGCCCAGTTTGTTCGGATTATATAAAATATTGGCAACTGACCAACGCCTAGTTTCCAGATTTTTTTTGTAGTCAACACAGTACTTTAGTTTGTGTAGGTTAAAAATATTCTACTCTTTGTCCTCAACTTGCCAGGAACAGATATTTTTAGCAAGAACCCAATCAACCTTATCAAAATCAAACATCAAAAATAGACTAGAGGAACACTGGAAGCAAACACACTATTTTTAGCTCCTCTGTCTCTCATCCCTGTCGTTTCCCACCAAATTCTGACTGCAAAACTCATGCACCAGTGCTCAGTTATTCCAGGCAGGTCCTCCTTGGGACCCTTTTTTCCCCTGAACACCTGAACGCAGAAAACACTGGATTGATTAAAGATTAATGCTGCCGCAAACTGTGACAGCTGCCTCTCGTCTGAGTGCTTGTGGGGAGGGGGAGAATAGGGAATGACAGAGCACTTGCATCAGTATTCCTCTTGGGGATCCATTGCATGGAAAGAAAATTGCTATTTCAATTCCCTTTTGTTGCTAAAAATAGCAGTCCCAACTGATTCCAGCAAACAGGGCACTGGTTGAGCAATGCCGAATTTAGAAACCACTGAAGTCCCAGAGAGTGAATGCTAACGCAGGCCAACACATGCCAGCTCATATGGAACAAAGAACAAAGAAGATAAGCATGCGTGGTGCAAGTTAAGAAGACAGCAGCAACATCCTGCATTTTTATTAAAGCAAAACAGAGACAGTGGTGCAAAGGGGGGAAAGACCGTTATGACCCATACTCCTAATCACATTTAAATGGAAGGCATTTTGCTGGGAAAGAAAATGCTCTGTTCAGAAATGGACTATTAGACGGCAGGAATACCATCTATTTCTTTTCAAAGCCACAGAATTTGCCGTGAAAAATATCCGCACACATACAAATATACAAGTGGTATGTATCCAACTATAAATGAGTTATACATGCAAGGAACAAGTCCCAACACAAATGTGCCCCTCCAAGTCACTGTGAATGAACAGTGGGGCTTTTAAAACACCTGCAGGTCTAGAAGGAAAAAAAGGCTGAAACATCAGGAAGAGCTCAGGGAAGGAATCCTAAGGGGGCAGATTTCCAGGCAGGGCTGTCTTCACCGACAGGCAATGCCTCTAGCCAGCCCAAACTACCTTCCCCCACACCATCTGGCATTTCTGTCATGCTGCTTTGTGTCTCTTGCCTGGGTTTGTACCAGACAGAGTCATCTGGGTTAAGAAGTCTCTGCATTTAAAAAATGTAAATTCTTCTGGGAAGGCTGGGGGAGGAGGATGAGCTATCAGTCATTCACATATTAATGTGAATTAGTTCAACAAGATTGCTTTTCTCTAGTTAAATGACTGGCTGAGAAAATGGACATTTTGATGGGGGGGGGGAAGGAGAAGGCAGAGGAAGAAGGTGTCCTTGTAAGGGCCTGAGGAGAGAGGTACAGAAAGAGAAATAGAACTAAAAGAGGGAGTTCATCTAAGGCCAGCCCAACACCCAGGAAAGGGGTGAAAACTTCTTCTTCCACACTTTCCTCCTGTATTAAGTATTTCAACTACCTGATCCCAGAACCAAGGTAAGCACTAACCAAGATTAGCACTATTAATACCAGAGTTCAGCTACATTATCAATTAAATAGGGTCCTATCACCTAGCCTAGAAACTTAAGTCACCCTATCACAGTGTTCTTACCAATAAAGGTTCTCTGAATTCCAAATACGTACCTTAACAAATGAACTTTTGAAACAATCCATTTCTGAGTTGGAAATGGACTACATGCAAATGCCACATCCCTTCACAAATGGTGAAGGCATTCACCTCACACCCAACACAAACACCGCTAAGCAAAGCAATTCAAAGGCCGGAGAGTGCTGAGCATCAAATTTCCAGTTTGCTAGCATGAACCAAATCAAGAAGTAATAATACTGAGAGTACTCCAACAGCCAACAGAAAGAGGACAGCCAGAGATGATTCAGCTATTATAAGGACAGAAATATCTAGAAGCTGTAGTTGAAACGAAGACATGAGTCAGGGAAAAATGCAACAGGAATAATGAGCTCTCCCTGCACCCTGGTTTCTAGCCCATTACTTCCCTTCATCCATGTTCAAGGTCTAGGCAAACAGGCCTACCTGCCGTTCTCTGTCAATCACAGTATTCATTCTACCTCCTAACTCCAAGCCACCCATGCCTGGATGGCTCTCCTGTTTCACTCTCTTCTTAAAACCATTAATTTCCTTCAAGACCCAGCTCAAGTACCACTACAGGCTTATCAACTTCTCCATCTAGTAATCGAGCTCCTCTACCAGGGATTTTCTTGAACTTCTTTTCTGCTGCAGTCAAGACAAACTTCTAGGCATCAGTGCCACATGACCTGCCTTATCCCATACCACACCTCAAATACCATATGCAAGGAACAAGCCTAGACTGAGTAAGATCTTAGTTCTAGCCCAAACAAGGTCTTTCTCTAAATGAAGGCAGGACCAGAGACAGCTCATGCCCTCACTTGGCCTTGGCATTCTCATCCATCAAATCACCAAATCCAAGGGCCTCTTCTCAGACCTCGTCCTTCTTGGCCTCTGCAGCCTTTGACACTGAATCAGCCCCTCCCAGATACTCTTTCATCCTCAGGTTTTCAGGACAGTGCTCTCTCCTGATTCTTTTCCTCCCTGTCTGACCCCTCTTCTCAGTCTTCTCTGATAGCTCTTCATCAGTGTTACACCTGGTGTTGAGGTATCTTCCAAGGTTCCTTCTTAGGTTGCCTCTTAGAGTGAAAAGACATTATCTCATCTAGAGAATCTCATCAGTTTCCATGACTTCAATTATCTCTATGCAGATAATTCCCAGATTTATACATTAATCGAGTTTCTCTTTGAAGATCCAAGCTGACATCAATAACTGTCTTTTGGACATCTGGAATTGGCTATTCTATAGGTAACTCAAATTCAATATATCTAAACTGGACCACATCATCTTTCCCCTAAATAACTCTTCTCTTACCATTACTCTTGAGGACTTCGTAACTTCGGGGTCATTCTCAAGTTCTGACACTGGATATATCCAATCTGTTGCCAAACCTTATCACTCCTACCTTCACAACATTTCTTGTATATACCCCTCCTCGCCACTCACATAGCTGCCACACCACTTCAGGCCCTCACTGTGTCTCTCCCCCTTCCAATCCACCCTCCACTCAGCTGCCAAGGTAATTTTTTATAAAGCCCAAGCAATTCTGACCATGTTCCCTTCCTCCCCTTGCTCAAAGGCTCTAGTGGCTCTCTCTTACCAGCAAATATAAACTCCTCTGCCTGGCATTTAAAATTCTTTATAACCTGGCCCCTTACTACCTCTCCTCCCCTGCACACACCCTACAGTCCATCGGCACTGGCCTAGGCCATCTCCTGACTACACGCTTTTGCACTGGCTGGCTCTCATGCCTAGAGTGATCTGTCTCCCTCCCTGCTGCCTCTCAGCCTCCAAGGCTTCCTCCAGGACTCGGCTCCCATCCGGCTTTCTGGAGGGGGCCTTTCCCAGACTCCTCTGAGATTCCCTTCCACCTACTCAGTAGAAATCTTGAACAGAACCGGCTACTTTCATGCTGTCTATTCTGTGAGAATGTGAGCTCCTTGAGGGCCAGGACTGTTTTTGCCTTTCTCTGTAAACCCAGTGCTCAGCACAGAACCTGGCATATCCTAAGAAGTTAATAAATGCTCGTGGAGGATGATGATAAACAAATGGACAGTAAGGGCAGGAAGACAGCAACAAAGTCATCTTGTTTCACCAAACAAGCTCCTCACAAGCATTACCTAATGAATGCCCTGTGTGCAGAACTGAATAGGAAACCACTGTGGACACAAAAGTAAGCTGGTTTAAGTGGATTTCTTGTTGAAAGTTTTGATGGTCTTTCCAACGAGGTTCTTTCAAAAGCACCCTCTGGGAAAGGACCCCGAGGAGGGATGGAGCAGACACCACTACTTATGCAGACTTCTGCTGACCTGGGGTACACTACTGAGAACTGATGCTGTCTGTCCCTCCCCAGAAGACTAATGGGGCTCCACAAACTAAAAGCTGCCAATAAAAATGCTCCTCACTGTTTGTCTCTTTTCTGTGGTCCAGGCCCCAAGCTTGGTGGGGACATAGCCAGAGCACCCATTCCAGCGAATTGGCCAGGCTCTTATACATGAGTTATAATGTAATTCTCAATCAACAACATTTATTAAGCACTTACTGTGTGTGGATCCCTGTGCTGAGAAGACAAAAAGAGGCAAATGCTGGCCCTGCCCTCAAGGAGCTCACAATCTAATGGGGGAGACAAAACCAAACAAACATGTGCAAGCTACATACAGGATCAAGGGAAAATAAATAAGAGGAAAGGGGCTGGCAAAGTCTTCCAGCAGAAGACAGGCTTTTAGATGGGCCTTGAAGGAAGCCACGGAAGCCAGGATGTAGCAACAAGGAGGGAGAGTGTTCCAGGAATGGAGGAGAACCAGAGAAAATGCCCAGAATGGAGAGATGGAGCATCTCACTTATGGAACAGCAAGACTGCCAGCCTCACAGGCTCCAAAAGTACACAGTGAGGAGTGTAAGAAGATGGGAGAGATAAGAGGGGCCTAGATCATGAAGGGTTTTGAATGCCCAATAGAGGATTTTGTATTTGATCCGAGTGGCAAGAGGGAGCCACCGAAACTTATTGAGTGAGGTGACGTGATCAACTTGGAAGGACCTGCACTTTGGTGGCTAGAATATGAATTCAAGTGGGACTGTCCCACCAGCAGTCCAGACATGGGCAAAAAGGGCCCGCATCAGGGTGCTGGCAATGCCAAAAGGAAGAAGGGGGCACATGCAAGATTTTGGAAAGGTGAAATCTAATTTCTAATTTCTAATCTTTATTTAGTAATAAATTGCGTATGGTGGGGTGATAGTAAAGAGGTGAGGATAATACCAAGGCTACCAGCCTAAGAGACTAGAAGAATAGTGGTACCCTCAACAACAATATGGAAGGGAAGAAGTAGAAAGTGAAGAGGATTTAGGGGGAAACAAATTAGTTTGGGATCTACTGAGTTTAAGATGTCTACTGGATATCCAGTTTGAGATGTCTACAACGCAGGTGGAAGGTAGAAATGCAAAACTGGAGGTCACCAAACTGGGTAGGACAAGATAGATACATTTGAGAATTGTCAGCACAGAAGTGGTAAGTAAATCCATTGGAGTTGATGAATTCACCAACTCAAGTCATCTAAAAAGAAAAGAAAGAGGGCCCCAGGCCAGAACCCTATGTAATTTCTACCATCAGAGATTGTGGTCTGGATGAAGATTCACCAAAAGAGATGAACACAGGTCAGATAAGTAAAAAGAGAAGAGGACACTGTGATGTTTCAAAAACCTAGAGATAAGAGTGTCAAGGACTAGAGGGTGATCAATAGTGTCAAAGACTGCAGAGAGGTGAAGAAAAAATGAGTACTGAGAAAAAAGGCCACTGGGCCTGGCATTGGAGATCATAAATGGAATTATGAGGCCAGAAACTAGATTGTAAGAAGAAAGTGCGAGGGAAGAAAGTGGAGGCATGTACTGCAGAGAGACTTCTCAAGGAGTTTAGCTACAAAGAAAAGAAGACATAAAGCATGATAGTTAGCAGGGACAGAAGGATCAAGTGAGGGCTTTTTGAGTTGGGGGAGAGAGTAGGAAACATGAAAGCTAGGACGTCCAAGTGAATTTACAGAAAGTCATCCTACAGTTCAGGAGGGCATGGGAATTTGAGTCTGCCTCTAACATATCATGACTATGGAATTCTGGGCAAGTCACTTTCTGTCCCAGTCTGCAGGTGACCATCGAAAATATTAAGTCACAAAGAAGGCGCTGCCCTTCATTGGCAGTAGAAATTCTGTACTGGGAAAGCCCCCTTGACCAGACAGCTAGTGCTATGGGGCTGGAGCTCAGGAAAGATATTTGGGCTGCACAGAGAGACTGTAGGCTATAGTTTTAGAGCTAGAAGGAATCTAAGAGGTCACTGAATCCAATCCCCTCATTTTAGAAATGAGGAAACAGACCCAGACAAGTTAAGAGACTTATCCAAACTCACACAAATTGTAAAGAGAATCTCTATTCAAACCTAAGTCACCAGATTCCCAAACCATGCTCTTGCCACTCTATACCGCCCCCTTCCCGCGTTCCCCTCAGCCCCGGATCTGCAAGTCTCTTACAGACAGATGATATTCAAACTTATGGGAGCAGAGGAGAACATTCAGACAGATGGAACAGAGAAGACAGCCAAGATAAGAGCCTTTGAGTACATTTACGGTTAAGGGGCAAGACAGGGGGCAGTAAACTGAGAAGGGGGAACAGATATTTTGGACAATCAAGACAGAGAAGTGACAAGAGAAACAAGAGAGCAAAGTCCTTACCCAGAATAAGAGGATAGTTAACAGAGTCAATGCAGACTGTCTTCCTGCCATGCCTGAGTAAACACTTTACACTGTTGGAGCCCCAAAAGATCCATCATCTGAGCGGCTAAGGTTCTGGAAAACAAGCTAAATGTAGCCAGATGGTCCTTGGACAACAAGTTAACTTCAGGACCAAGACTAGTTTGGTAGAAGCTGCAACAGCCCAGACTCCATCTGCAGAAGTCACCTCCACACCAGGAGAATGCTCCTATAGAGCTTTAGTGCAGGAACTTCTCAAGATCATTATATTTATAATTCATTATTAAAATTTATATTGGTACAAGCAACAATTTACCACATGCTTTATCACCTTCCTTGAACTTAACCACAGACCTCTGGGGCAGAGGGAGGCATTATTATTTTCACTTCACAGATGAGAAAAGAATTCAAATGACTTACTCAAGACCACAGGACCACTGAGGAGAGGCAGGACTTCAGTGTGAGGCTTCAGACCTCAGGTGCAGGCTCTATGCATTCCCTCTGTCTCTCGTCCCTGAGTTCCCTAGAGCTATATGTTGGTTCTCCCTGCCCTTGTGCTTTAAAGACTGTTAGTCACAAAGAACTGGCCCCTGCTTGCTCCTTGTCTGACATCCTCCCTACCAACTACTGCTGGGTTTCTCTTCCCAGGAAGGAAAGCACTAGACTCTGAGAAGGCAGAAAGGATAGGAAGGAAATGGGACCGTGGCCACCTTGAATGGGACCATGAGCCTTGAACAGAGTTCTCAGTCTGTTCCAGGGACCCTGAGGCTTAGGAGGTCCACAAGGACAAAACTATTTTTATTGTACCAAGACATTTTAATTTTTAATACAGTAAACAGTGATCAGATATAAGCCATATAAACAAAAGCTCTTGTGGGTGTCCCCAATAATTTTTAAGAGCATACAAGGGTCACAAAGTTTGAGAGCCATGGAGCAGGTCCCTCTACCTCCAGTTCTCTCAGTGGAATGAATGGTTCCAGGACCACTGCGCTTCAGTTCATTATGACTGGGACAAGTGAGAAACAAAAGAGCTGAGAAAAAGTCTCTAAGTGCAGGAAGAGGATTTGGTGGGAGGTGGGGCAGATGGTGAACAGAGAAGGGAGACTTGTCTTGGAAAATCTTTGCCCCTGAGCACCAGAGAGTAAAGGGATATTAAAACAAGGAAAGCCTGGGGATCACTGGAGGGAACCAACAAACTGACGGCATACCAGATTTTCTGGAGTAGTTGAGGATTACATATCCTGAGAAGTTTAGTAGCTTGGAGCACACATTCATATTTCAACAGCACGAACTAGGAAACTCATCTAGCTCAGTTTCTTCATTTTACACATGAGGAAAGTTTAAGTAAGATGATAAGATAAGGAAGAACAAGGAGAAAGCTACAGGTCTTCTGCCTCCTGGGCCATTGTTCTTGGCAGTGTTTTTAGAAGGTGACCATTCCTGTTTTTGACATTAACAGGTGATGGTCTAGCATATGAAAATACGTTTTATATCTAAAGTTCTTTGTAATCATGATTTTCTTTTACAAATATCCCAGCTGATACATTGGCCAGCCTTCACAGTACAGGATTCACACTAAGTTGGGTGGGTTGTCCTTGAAGCACTTGCAGGCAGGGCTCTAAAGGAAGAAGTGAATTATAAAGCTGTGTAAATCAGCCTAGACAGAGAGAAGGAGCACCTGGCCCTTCTTCAAGAGGGCCCTACACTGAAGAAATCAATAAAATGTATTATTGAAATAGGAAACAAAATGCTTTTCCTGCTCCTGATTACATGCTCCTGGCTTGTGTAAGGACACACTGAGTGTTGGGTTCCTACCATTCTACAATTAGAATAAAAAGAGAGCCCCCTCCCTTAAGGCCCAAACTGGGCATATCCTCTCAGAAGACAATGGGGTTCACGCTGCACTGTTTGGTTGGCTGGCTCTCATCCCCATGCTTAGGTGAGCTAAAGAAAGGCCTAGAGAGCGGAGCCTTGGAGCTCCACTAAGAAACCTGGGCTTTGACCTAGAATAGATAGCTCAGTGGATAAAGCACTGGGCCTGGAGTCAGGAAGACCTAAGTTCAAATGTGACTTCAGATACTTAACTAGCTGTGTGACTCTGGGCAAGTCACTTAAACTCTGTTTGCCTTAATCCACTGGAGAAGGAAATGGCAAACCACTCCAGAATCCATGCTAAGAAAACCCCATGGACAACACTGGGATGCTATGGGTCACAGGGTCAAGAATTGGACACAACTGGAAAACAACAAGTATAAATGACTCTGCCCAAGTCATTAAAGCTTTGGGGACCTTAATTCCCTCATTAAAAACGGAATAATCAAAAGTTTGTATTTCCCCCAGGCCAGTCACTTAGGGTCTGTAAGAGAAAGGCAATTGAAAACTGTGGAGTGAATGCAGGAATATCAAAATAAAAGGTGAATTTCACTTCAATGAAAAACAGAGTGTCTGCTTATGCAAAATAATGCTGACCCCTAGGGTTGGCAGAAGTGAGAAGATGAACCCCCAGATAGGAGGCAGAATGGAAGCAGCACGACAGCCCCCCCATCTCTAAGAAGTAGCCTGGCTCCCCTGTGACAGACAGGAAGCAGCTACACATGGGAGAACATGAATGAACTGGGAGGCGCTGAAGATCTGTGAAATGAAGGATCTAATATATGAACTGATTCTTCCCCCCCCCAAAAAAAAGCCCTCCCCCCAAACAGCTGAGTGAGCAGATATGAATGGAAAAGAGAAAAAGTGGGGGAGGAGCTTGGAGAAGAAAGAGACAAAGAACAAAATCTGGTCTCTGACACATTTATAAAAACTGATGGTCTGTCACCCAGACACTGATGAATATTTTTACAGGATAAAAATGGCAACCCAGAGTCTAAAAATAACACAGTGTGCCGCAGAGCTGTCTGGTTCAGCTACGCCACCAGAATACAAACACTCAAACTCGCTAGTATATCCTGACTTAGAGCTTCACAAAGAAAGAAAAACCGAACATTTTGTCAGCACAAGGAGAAATGTTCAAATGGCTTTACATCAGCTAGGTTCTATGAACATCACATATTTTTGTTTAGAAGCTGGGTGTGTACCTGCGAGTGCATTAAAAGATAGATGCCTCTCAATCTTGCCCTACAAGAGAGTAAAGGGAAAGAGGGTAAGGGCGGGAGGGGGGTGGGGGGTGATAGCGTGGATAGAAAAGGCCAGACTGCAGGAAGGGATAGTCAGTATGCTTACCATCTTGGGGTGGGAGGTAGATGAGAGATGGGGAGAAAATTTGGAATTCAAAATCTTGTGGAAATTAATGTTGAAAATTAAAATAAATTTTAAAATTTAAAGGGGAAAAAAAGGCTAGATGCCTCTAACTGCAAGCCTGTTTAAGTGGCACTGTGAGATTATTTCCCCCCCTCTCCCTCACACAACTGTAATAGAAGAGAGTGGCAAAATCACTCACTGCCTTCAAAGTGGTTAATTTCTAATATCATCCAGAAACAAAAGTTTAAAAACAAAATTATAATTATTTCTAAATGATGTCTGTTTGCATGGCAGATCCAGCCAAAATTCAGTCTCCAGTGCCTCTACAGATGGGAGTAAAATCCTATTTACTTCTTTTTGCATCTGAATTTACAGTCAAAATCTGTGAGCTAAAATGCAAACCTCAATAGCAGAGGCCATTCACAGGGTGGCAGCCCCTGGCCTTGTGGTCTGACCTGCTCTTCACTAGAAGGAGCTTTGTGGCCCTGACAAGCTCCCCTATAACTCTGACTACGATCTTACCACCAATGTGAATGATCAACTTTTGCTAACAGTGATCAAACACTAGCCTGCCATATTAATATTTCATCAGTTAGGCCTAATGAGCCCAGGTAGAGGAAGGAGTGGCAGGAAAAGAGGCCGTCTCCAAGAACACTCAGGGCATGGAAACGGGCACTGCTTTGGCCTGTTGATGCCTGTTTGTTACATAGGTTTTTTTTTTCTTGTTTTTTCAACTAGGGCAAAGGGAAGTGGGAAGAAGAGAAAACTAATGCTTGTTAACTAAAAACAAAAGGTTTGGGGGGGGGGTTCCCCCCCGCAATGCCTAGTAGCATGCAGCATCACACGGTTTAATCCTGGAGGCCTCAACTTCTTCAAATATATACATACAGAAGACGTACACATATCTCAGCCGTATCTGACAGCCCCCATCTGCTGGCTCTCCTGCTCCATAGATTCTTTCTCCTTTGTGCCTACAAACACGCCCAGGTTTGCCCCAACCTTCCCTGGCTCCTGCTGCTTTCTTGACCTAGGTTCCTAGAGCTCTTCTTTCCAAAGTTCTAGAAAGGGCTTTCTGGCCTTCATTTCCTCCCTTTCCATTCACTTCTCAGCTGCTCTAATCTGGTTTGCCATTGAAAACTGGCCTCCTGGGGTGGCGAGGTGGCGCAGTAAATACAGCACTGGCCCTGGAGTCAGGAGGACCTGAGTTCAAATGCGGCCTTAGACACTTGACACACTTACTAGCCGTGTGACTTTGGGCAAGTCACTTAACCCCGACTGCCCTCCAAAAAAAAAGGAAAAAAAAAAAACAACAAAAAACTGGCCTCCCCTTGACTTCCCAGGCCTCTGCTAGATCATTCTATCACCCCTCTGCCTGCATACTCACTCATCCTATAGCAAGACACCTATGATACCACTATGCTCTCCTGGTTTTCCTCCTACCTCTGATCACTGCTCCTCATTCTCCTTTGATGGATCCCCATCTTGGGCAGCTAGGTGTCAACTATCCTGTCTGGAGTCAGGAAAACTCATCTTCCAGAGGTCAGATCTGACCTCAAACACTTGCTAGCTGGTATGACCCAGGGCAAGTCACTTAACCTTATTTGCCTCAGTTTCCTCATCTGTAAAATGAGCTGGAGAAGGGCAAACCACACCAGTATCTTTGCCAGGAAGACCCCATATGGAGGTCCCAAAGAGTCAGACACAACTGAAACAACAGAATAACAACATCTTGTTCTAGTCCCTTGGTTTCCCCAAGGCTCTCCACTCTCCTAGGCCCTCCTCTTCTCTGTGCTTCCTTCTGGAGATCTCATCAGCTCCATTCATTCAATCAGCATCTCTATGCAGAAGACTCCAAAATCTACACATCCATTAATATTTCTCCTAAATTCCAGTTTCCCAATGCCAACAGTGTGCTGGACATCTCCACTTAACTATCCCAAATACATAACTTGAGTCTAATACAAGTCAAACATATGTCAACCTAAGTCTAAAACAACCTGGTGTAGCATTAGATACTTAACACACTAATATCTCTGTTAAACTTCCAGTAGATGCTCATTGTCATTCTACATTTTGGTATGTTGGATATTTTTAAAAAGCTGACAAATTAAAAATCTAATTCTTTTAAAATCTTATTCCAAGGTACAGTAAACATCACAAATTTTGATTCACTGGGGGGAGGAGGTATGAATTACTCCAAAGTCTAGGGTCCATGCTGTGCCACAGCCAAATAAATTATCACCAAGTGGTCAACCTACTAATAAAGGACTTCTTATTCACATGCAGCTAACCTGGTGCTCAAAAAGCAGTACTGGCTTTTGAGTGCACTCAAAGGATTTGAGCAATATAGAACCTTACAGAACAGAGTTTCTGGCCCTCAAAATGAGGCAATAGAGGAAGAGTCTAAATTTTAACTGCATTTGTATTGCTTTCAAGTACACAGGACCCTTATTAAATTACTTGGCAGGCTCCCTGAGTAATGAAATAATGAAAAAGATAAGAATGGTTTCTATTCACCACATCAATAGTATATAAACAGTTCTTTCCGAAGTATTGGAAAATAGTTTGTTCTCTTAAGTAGCTTAACTATTCATCATAAAATTTAATACTACTCATGTGCTTGGTAAGTCCTCTTATAGGAAAAAGTCATAGAGTAGTTCAACTAGTGCCAACTGTCAGAAACTCACAACTGTAGAGTCTAAGCGTTTGACTGATGAGGATACAATTTATATTATACATGGCGTAGTGAAAAGAGGAAGTCAAGAGATCGAGGCTCTTGTCTTATTCCTGCCACTAACAAGATCTATTACCTGGAACACGCCTCTTCCTCACCTGCTGCTTACCGAATGAGGGAAAGTAATCTGATGATTTTAAAGGGCACACCCGTCTCTGATATTCTATCCTCTGTGTCTGTACAAGCATCC
This sequence comes from Pseudocheirus occidentalis, assembly GCA_028646575.1. Taxonomy (NCBI): domain Eukaryota; kingdom Metazoa; phylum Chordata; class Mammalia; order Diprotodontia; family Pseudocheiridae; genus Pseudocheirus; species Pseudocheirus occidentalis. Next base: position 175,327,701 of record CM053601.1, on the reverse strand, counting down.
CTACATGTAAGCTATCATTAAGTTTCTGAAACTGGAGCTATAAAACAAATCTTACCAGATTATCCAACCCTAAATCAGAGTCAGATATGCATCCTCAATGAAAAGAACAGTCAGAAATAATAACTAGCTTAATGTAAAGATGATTTTTAAAAATGTGCTTAAAGGCAAAATGGCCATGCATTTTATCAGATTAGACTTCAAAACAAACCACAGAACAAAAAATAACAACAGTGTCTGAAACCAGAGATTATCATTAAAAATCCATTCACTTCACTGGAGGACTTAATGTGCTAGGTAATGCAGAAGGGCCAAAGTTCTGTAAAATCCAATCCCCTTTTTAGCATGTCCAAGAGTAGAGTAGGGGGGCGACTGACTAGGTGGCACAGCAAATAGAGCACTGGCCCTGGACTCAGGAGGACCTGAGTTCAAATCCAGCCTTAACCACTTAACACAAAAAAATTAGCCACGTGACTTTGGGCAAATCACTTAACCCCAATTGCCCTACCTCCCCCCCCTCCGAAAAGGAAGAAAAAAGAGTACAGTAGGGAAGATAAGGTGGAGAGAAAGAGGCTCAGAGAGAAGAAAGATGTAATGAGCACCACATCAATGTACAAACAGTGCTATCAAGGTATAGGAATCACTCTTCCAGGTGATGATATGGAAACGCATTATGGCATTTGATCTGGACCTTGAAGGAGAAATATGAATTTAGCAAGTGAGGAAGGAGCTATAGGGGCTTCTGTTCCCAAGGAACAGGTCTGGAGAAGAAAAGGAAAAATAAAAAAGGAACATCAGGAGATTAGAGAGCTTAACTGGGAAACAAAGAGGAATACAGGTTACCTGGAACACACAGCTTGTGTTGGATAGAGGTTGTGCTATGATCAGATGTAGAATTAGCAAACTAAAAAGATTCTGTGACTGTCCAAAGTTTTTCATTACACAATATCAGTCTTAATTAGCTTTAACATGTTTCATTCTATGTGCCAGAATAATCAATCAACAAGTATATATTAAACACCTAATATTTGGCAGTCACTGGGGATACAGAGAAAAACAAAATAAAGCTAAGCTTAAAAACCAAAACCCCCAAACTAAAACCCTACCATGAAGGAGCTCACATTTTAACAGTGAAATGCCAACATGTATAGAGGACTCGGGCTGTATGAAGTCATAGCTCGCTTGCCGATGCCTGTTTGTTACATAGGCTGGGCTTATCCCGTAACCTCACTGGGTCTCAGTGTCCTGTTCTGCAAAATGAGAGACTGGACTAGACAGACTGCTAACAAACCCCAGGGCCCTACATCATGCTTCTGAGCTGTATTTTGAGCCGGCTGACACACAGCATGTTCCAGTTTGATCACCCACAATGCTCAGCAGATCTGGTTCTCAATGATTCAATGGCTATTTCTTAAAACTAAACCTCGAGAAGAAAAGTGACCACTACTGAGGCTAGGGGAATGGATCTCAGGTTGTTGGGCTCATTCTAGGAGAGGCAATTCAAAAATATTAGGAGCAAAGGCAACATCCTTAGAACAAATGTAGAGGTTCCCAAAGAAACTACTGTGAAGGAAGAAGTCTCCACTTAGAAGTACGCAAGCTCGTGTGTCTGTTTGAAAAAAAGATCATGATGTTTTACATCCACACACCATCTCTGAGACAGCTGTATTTCGGTAACTAAAACTCAGTGCAGGAAGAACCTTTACACGTAATTCAAGATGATAAAATAACTCTTTACCCTTTAATCTAGAGACACAAAACACTGGGCCAAAAATATATAAGTTGTTGGTCAAAGAATCATAGATTTAGAGCTGGAAGGGCCCTTAGAGGCCATCGAGACAAACCTTAAAGAACTATATATGTTATCTATAATTGTTATTAAACTGGTTCATGTCACACCCTTCTGCCTTACTACCATGAGTCTGGAAAAGAATTAGGTGTTGGAATTTTCACATAGTCTTGGCTAAGTGTGAAATTTAAGACTCTTGCTCGAAAATGAAAAAGAGTCTATAAAAATGGTTTATTCCACTACAGAGGAACCTAAGAGTTTTCTCAGAAAAGACAAAACCTGAAAGTTTTCTGAAGACTTAGGAGCCACCTGGGATGCAGGTTTGGTAAGAACAGCTGGACCCGGTTTTTTTTTTAAGGATCTAGAAAAAGGTATTAAGAGGTCTTCTTCCTCAAACAGCTCCCTAAAAATCCTTTGAGAGATTGTTAATATCTCACATTGTCACCCAAACACAAAAGCATCACACCTCCTTAAATGTTTCAGCTCTAACTGAACTGATGCTCTACCAGGAAGGGAAAAAGATTCAAGGAGCTGCCCACAGGGAGAATGTGGACAAGAAAATCCCTCCTCCCCTCTCCCCAGCAGCACGTGTAGCAGCCCACATCCTGGTCACATGACACTGCTCACCCCTCTGGGGACCCAGTCACATCCAGGCACCATTCACAGGGATGAAGTTCACTGTTCACTGAGAGCTCACATTCAGGTCAGCAGCCACAGCACATGAACAGTGCTGCCTTCAATTCATAGAAGCAACAGTCGTCAATTCACAATTTACTGAGCCCTTCAAAAGAAGACTAGACACTGTTTCTTGCTTTCCAGTCACTAAATTCATTTGGATTTATTTCCTCTGTCTCCTTAAATTTGGAGAACAAGTGAGTTCATCCTAGGGAAAATTCAGTCCTCTTCACCCTCAATTCCAGAGTGCAGATCTGTTTGAAATTTCCTGCCAGCATTACCAGATGCTCCATTAAGTAAAATACATCAGAATGGAAGGAAAGAAGTGGAGCAAATATACAATCAACAAATTTACGATGAAGAAACAACGTCCAACTATTAACAAAATCCTCCCAGACTTTCAGAAGAACAGTATTAATGAGATTTCAGGAGGGGAGATTTACAGGAAGGAAAAAACCCAATCAAGCAGTACACATGTGATTACGCAAAGGCTGAGTATTCCATCTGGAATATTTAGGCCCTTTAGTATTCTGTCGTCCTCCTGACTGTGCCCTGCTTCTGGGGCCATCTCATCGTCCTGTTCCGCAAGCATGCCTTTCCCCTGCCTTCACTCTGTGCATCAGTCACTACCAATGAGCATTTATAATGCGCTAAGTCTGATAGATAGAAGAAAGAGAAAACCACTGTCCCTGCCCTGAAGAAGCTGCCATTCCACGAGAAGAGACAGCGTGAGACTTGCAGGCGTGCACAGAGTAAAGGGAAGGGGCTCTGAGAGGCAAATGAAACAGGCTGAGGGACCGCGAAGCTGGGGAATTTGAATGTTGTCTAAAGCTTCTTCTGTGTCTCCTGACACAGTCAGAGGACTGCTGCTATTCTTCCTATTATTAATATAGCCTATTATTCTGAAAGTCTCTGGAATTCTGGACCGATTCTGCATTCCTACTATAAAATCCAACCTAGTCAGGGTATGCCATGGCATATCATTTTTGTTTCTTAGTGCTTTACTTAAATTTTTGGTAATGATTTTCATCAGGAATATTGGTAGAATTTTCTTTCTGTTTTGACTCCCTAGTTGGTTACAGAGACCATATTTGTATCAGAGAAAGAACTGAATCGAGCCCCTTCTTCCCCTATTTTTTTTCAAACAGCTAAAAATGTAAAGTGTTTGAAGGAGACTCAATATCTGTGTTTCAGTCTCCTTGTATGTGAACGGGAGAGAAACACTGTGAGTCAAGTATCGAACCCACAAAGGAAGGAGAAAGAAGGTCCTGGTAGTCGGTAAATAACTGCTACCATTACTTGGATAGGAAGAGAAATGGAGACAGTGTGAACCTCACAAGAGAGGTTACTTGGTAAAAGTGATCCAGGGAAAGACTGAGAATGACAATGGAGAGCAAGGAGTATTCCAACTCCCTCATCAGCGTATGAGACAAAACACAGGCAGTATTTGAAAAGGTGTTTGGGGGAAGCTGTGTCATTAGATAGAAGCCAGGTTTCTGTAAAGGAGAGAAGATAGAAAGAATATAAAAGGAATAATTAAGATAAGAGGAAGTTTTATTGCAGAAAAGGCAGATTGAAGGACATAATGGAAAGGACCTTATGAACTTGTGGTAGGATGGAGGCCGGCAGGAGTGAAGGAAAGGAAAGTTTGATAAAGAGCATGAAGTTTTTGTGGGCTAACAGCTCAAGCTTTGGAAAGGAAATGGGGTTTGAACATTAAAAGGTTTGGAATTACAGAGATGGGGTGAGTATGCAGTGGTTCTCAACCTGTGAATCGCGACCCCTTTGGGAGCCGAACAACCCTTTCACAGGGGTCACCTAAAGCCATCGGAAAACATATTTCCAATGGTCTTAGGAACCAAGACACCGCTCCTCTATTCCTCTCCAGGCGGGTCCACCCACATGCAGATACACCCACATACGAGTATTAAAGGGTTGCAGCATTAGGAAGGTTGAGAACCGCTAGAAGAGGATAGGAATTTGTTAACCATTAAGAAGTGAGTCCAGCATATACTATGTTATATCATGTTAATGGTAAAGGAAACACAGATATCCTGGGTTATAGTTTAATTTTGTTTTGTTTCTGTCTTTTCGGAGGGGGGAAGGCAGGGCAATTAGGGTTAAGTGACTTGCACAAGGTCACAAGTAGATGTTCAGTGTCTGAGATTGGATTTGGACTCATATTTTCCTGATTCCAAGGCTGGTGCTCTACTGACTATGCCACCTAGCTACTCCCCTGGGTTATACTTTCAATCAACACTTGATCAACTCTTATTTTATTGTATTTATAACCTAGGCAATTAAGAAAATTCCTTTCTCATACCATGTTTAAACATATATGGAGATCATAAATTTGAGTGACACAGATATCAAGTTGGGATTGTTCCAAAATGTATTTAAGGGTTCTCATTTTTTTAAATCAAGAAGTCAGAATTAGAAATCTGGCTCCATGTATACACATCCACTAACTTTAAGGGAATAAATGATATGGTTTTCTTAAAAAAAAAAAGGGGGGGGAGTCTAGGAAGAGTAACTGTGGTTGGAGAGAGGTCCAATGAGGGCAGCAGATTAAACTAAAAGTCATCTCTTTAGGTCCATCCTGGTGGCAAGTGATTATGTTTTGTCTTGGATTGCCCAAGACAAATGGAAAGGACCTAGCAGCACACAGAGGAAGGAAAGCTTAGAGAAAGCGGTGGTGCCTTGTCTAGCCTGCAGAATGTCTTCAAGGACAGGAGACAGGATAGTTCTTGTCCTTAGAGGCTATACAGGAGATGGTCCTGATGCAGTGAAGAAGGTGGGTAGTAAACTCCATATGTAGAAGGGAAGAGGAGCCTGATATGCGGGTACTGTGGATTATTTGAATCCAGAACCTCTGGATCCAAGTTCAGTTCTCTCTCCCATGCACCATAATTACATTAATCAGTTCAAGTCTTCTAGCTCTAAATTGATTGAGAGGAAATAGGCTAGGATTTGCTAATAACTCATTTTGGCAGTGGCACATGACTCACTTCTTTAGAATGAAATCTGAGGCGCTTACAGCTGCCCTATTTAAACTTCCCATTTTTTCCAAAGGAGAATGTTTTAGAATATGACCAACAGGGGTTGCAATTCAGCTAATCTTTCAGGATTTTTTTTATTCTAAGTTTTAGCCCAAGGAAAAAGGATATTTTCAATGCTTTTAAGGAAATAAACTGGAAAATATATGCCAGATATTCTGTTTCTGGAGGAAACCAATACAAATGTAAAGAGATTCAAAAAAAGCTTATGCAATAAAAGATTTAAGGTTTTAGTTTTTTCCCCCTTGCCTTCAAGGCCTTCAAAATAAAGCTATGATTGGATCTCTACATAGTAGGGATTCTATATTAAAGTTTTATGTTTCTATTTAAGGTGAAGGCTTTTTAAATGTTTTTTTAATTTATACAGAAAAGAATAGAGGGAAAGAAGTTAGTAATAGAGATTTCCCCCTCCTCCCAAAAAAGAGCATTAGTAAATTTTTTAAAAAGAAGAGCTATGGGGGCGGAGCCAAGATGGCGGCATAGATGCAGCAAAGCACCACAGCTCCCACACAAACACGCTAAAAAACTCATAAAATGGGACTCTAAAACAGATTTTCAAGCTCCAAAACTCTCCACAAGACAGAAAGCACATCTGTTGCTACAGGCAGCGCAGCAGGCGGGGCTCTTTGCAGCAGTCTGGGAGCCTCAGCCAAAACCCAGCCAGCTCAGGCCCTGGGGCATTGGGCGGGGAGCCACCTCTATAGGAGAGCAGATCGGCTGCACTGGAGGCACAGTTACCACATCTATCAGGGCAAAAGGAAAAAAAAGGCTAAGAGAAAGGTCAGCGGATTTTGCTAACTCGGGAGAAGAGCAGGTCCGGCCAAACTGCTCCCAGGGCAAGGAAG
>CM053601.1:175270281-175320839 GCA_028646575.1 Pseudocheirus occidentalis | reverse complement strand
ATATATATATATATGTGCACACATATTTTTATACTGAACATTAAAACCCCATATTCCAAACAAATTTGCATCACAACACATGGAGAAGAGTTATGTAAGCAGTGTAAAAGCAACTTACTTTGCCCCATTAATGTCATTCCCAGAGATTAACTAAATCAATGTCTGTCTTTAAGAAAAAGCTGGCAAATATTTTCCATTTATGACAAAGAAATCAGTAGGCCTGCATCAGTGCATGGCAGCTCAGTTAAAAGAAATAAAAGTAAAAAAAAATGTGAACATTGACTTTTACACTCTTCTCCATATATTGAGTGGGAAGAGGATGGAGGGGAGAGGAAAACCAGTACCACATCCTAACTGATGTGAGCCTTCATGAAAGATCCTTTCTATCCGTTATCAAAGCAGACTCTACATCATTTTACATGGTTTAGCCACAAACAGCTCTCTGATTAATATATAAACTGCCAGGATGTTTTAAGAGACGCCACATACTGTGGTTCTCCAAGTCTGAATAAACCCCGAAGACACTGCAAACAATGCAAGTTTGCTGACAAAGCATCCAAAAACACAGTGTGATTTTTTTCTTGGACACGTCTGTATTCCATTAGAAAAGTAGATCAGACATACAAAGGTATAAAGAACATTGAAGTCTTTACCTGAAGGCAGCAGTCTTTAAAGGGCTATTCCCAGCAACCCAATGAGTGGTAGTTTAAGAGTGTTTTAAGCTTGTGACAGCGTTGAAGAATATGATGTATTCAGTAGAGTCTTCCCCGACTACGATTTCCTCGTCCTCCCCAACCTCGGCCACCTCTACTTCCCCTGAAGCCCCCTCTCTGCTCTACGAAAAACCGAACAATGAGTTAGCTCTCGTTCAGGAATTTATAGTACAGCAAACAGGGAAGAAACATTGGTTCTGAGTGCAGAACTGGAAGGTAGGCCCTACTACAGGAATGGTGTATTCCTTGTGTAGAATAGGTAGGTGGAGCATGCACTCTGATGCACAAGACTGACCTTAATTTTACTACTATACAATAATAAAGTTGTAATACACACTGTGCTGCTTTATTTGTGCACAACAGTTAGCCTAACATCAACAAGTAATCAGAAACTGAAATACTTTTGGTACTATAAAATGACTTCCATATCGAATGGGCATCAAAAAACCATTAGCCTTTCAAAAAAGATACAGTGGACACAGAATGATGGTTTCATGACATCGAATTAGTAACAGGATTCAATATACACAAAGACCTTCAAGGCAAGAGCAAGAAAAACAGGTGGGAAAAATAAGGGTATACTAAGATATTTATCTATTCATATATACTTTATTAAGAACTGCTTTGAGTGGAACAAGTGGGCTAAAGATATTAGGGAAATGTTCAAACCTCAAGGAAAAACAAATCTGCAACCTGATACCACTGGCCAACTCCTCAACTTAAAGTGCTTTTAAAGAAAGCCTTCCATTTCTTTTATTTCAGAGGGGTAGTGGTGTACTGGATGATGGGCAGATCTTTAAGTTAGAAAGAACTGGGCTCAAGCCCCTTCCTCACACCATATCTGGTTGTGATATCAAAGGAAAGTTATATAAACTCCCAGGATTCCTGGTAAGTCTCCAATTACAAAGAAATGCTGGCCCAGATTTGTGTTGGTAAGAATTTCCACACTGTGAGTTCCCTATCCTGAAGAAATAATAATACCCCCATCCTCCTTCCCTGACAATCAAGAAATTCAAAAACGTGAAACGAAGGTAAAGGTAGGCCAGGGAGGTACATAAATCAAATACTTAGCCACCTGATTCTTCAAGAAATACCTTGAGGAGCAAATGAAAAGGATCTTGCTCTGAAGAAATGTTTTCTTTATCTGCTACCCTATGTCAAATCATTTCATATAAATCCCACTTAAAAGCAAAAATGCTCACTCCCCAAGAATCCTAGGGAATGGATGTTGAGATCTAAACACTCCCCTCCTCAAGTGAAAAGGAAGAAACTATCTTGCATCCTGCCAGTCTCTGCATATTAAGGTAGATTCTCTCAGTGCCTAAATTACTCCTTGATTTTAAAGTTGGCACCTTTGGTAACTGTACTTTTATGTGGTAAGTGTCACCAAAACAGTATGATGAAGTGGTAACTCCCTGAACTATTCTTTAGCATATCCAAGACTATCCCAATGGGTGGGAAGTTGCCTGTTACAACCAGGGAGTCACTGAGGCACTGAGGGAATCCGGGTCAGGATATCTAAATGTAACACTTGCTTTTAAGTGCTATGCTCTCAGTCTAATTCCACGTGCTGCTTGCACCCAAACGCCAACGCTCACCATAATTAAAGTTGCCCAGATTGCTGCTGTATTTTCCACTAGGAGGATTATAGATCTGTCTAGCATCCCGTTTTGGTCCTGCTGCGGCTTTTTTGGGTGGTGAACCTGAAGTTGTATCTTCATTTGTCCTCTTTTGACTAGAATGAAAGCATTTAAAACAAAAAGAAACGTAAAGGTCTATTCTTTTGTCCCCTATCAGTATCCACTGATACACTTCACTGCAGCCAGCATCACCATCAACAGACCTAGGAGAGGATAGGACCTGATGGTTGCACTGGAGTCTCTGAGCCAGCCCGTGTTTAGTTATGTACATTACAACAATACTACTACTCGCCCTAGGGAACGGCGTCACCAGCTGCTTCAGCCTGCCTCATGGGCAGTGTTAGTTGTGCAGGAAAAATGGGATGAGATGCCTTGTGAAGGATGCAAATATGTGGTACTAGCAACATTAAAGGACAGAGAAAAAAGAGAATTTAAAGAGCGGGCCTCCTCTGTGCCACACCCTCTGCTAAGGGCTTATTAATCGGATCTCACTGGATCCTCACAACAACCTTGGGAGGAGGGCCTATTATTACCTCCATTTTTAACATGAGCAAACAGGTCAAGTGACTTGCTCAGGGTTACAGTTAAGTAAGTGTTTGGATTTGAACTCAGGTCTTCCTGATTCCAGGTCTAATGCTCTATTCATCATGCCATTTAGCTGCCTCTAATATTATTGTGCAATATTACTTCAAGGACATTTACTAATCTGCAAAATAAGTTAAATTATTTCATAATGTAAAAGACAATCAGGAAAACCCACTTAATGCCAAAGAAATACAATTCTCAATACTAAATATTAGGAATTTATTTTATAGAAATTTATATTATGAATACTACAATTTAACTAGGTATTTTAGATTCACTTCTAAGAATACTTAAGCACCCTATTTTGACACGTTCAGAAAGAGAACAGCTTAACCTCAAAGACTTTTCTTACCCCATCTCAGCCTTCTGCACAGGTTTCCAAGACAATGTCACTGTGCTCTTGTAAGAAGGAGGAATGTGAAACAGATCCTGAAAAGATAAAATGGATGGACAATTCTTCAATGCAAGTCAGTTTCCAAAATCAAAACAAATCCTTCAAAGAATGTAGAGGAATCAGAAACCAGAACTTCCCCATGTTTCTTGAATGGCAACAACAGCATTAGCTCACAATAATGCAGAATCAATGTTACATTTTCCTAACAAAAAGAGTCCTGTGAGAGTTAAGGAGGGGAAGAGTCACATAGACAGGATGTGGCTTTACAAATGAAGAAACCAGGTAGCTTAGAGACGCACACAGGCATTGAGACTTAAAGTAAGAGTTCAAACACAGATCTTGCTCTTTTGACTATTCATTATCTCTTTAAAAAGGAGAATTCTAGACATGTTGTTAAACCCTGAAAATTTGTTAAGCAAATGATTGGAATATGGCCTCAAAATGAAAGCATTCAAGAGAAAGGTCATGTGAGCAGGCAAGCTAGAAGGAGCCTTCAAAGTCACCTGGCCCAAATGCCCTCATTCTACAGAGAAGGAATGGAATCAGAGGGTAACTTTCCCATGGAAAGAGGAAGGAAAATGTCTGTGGCAGGATTTGAACACAAGTCTTCCTACCTACAAACCCAATATTCTACACACTTGATCACACTGCCTTGCAGCAACTCAGAAAGTAGACAGTTTTCTTTATAAATTGTGCCTAACAAGTGCATGGAGCTCATGGCTAAAGCCATAAGCAAGGGTTTCTAAGCCTTATAAGCTTCAGGTTTCAAAATGATGAGCAGCCCCTAGACCTTCATACAACGTAGCCTATGATTATATACTTTTCTATGAAACACAACCTTTACTAAGATGCTTAAGCAGGAGCAAAACCAATGACAATATACTGGGGGACAAGGAGAATCCTGCTGGGGATTTAACAGAATGATACTTTGAGGAAGTGAAGTTAATTATTTAAACACTTTTACAGAAGCTTTTTTTTCCCTTTTCTGTATCCTTCCTTTCTGATTATATCCTTCTCCATTGAATTGTGAGCTCCCTGAGGGCAGAGACTGTCTTCTGTCCTCCTTTACACCCCTAGTGCTTAACAGTGCTGACACATAACAGGTACTGAAGGAATGTCTACTAATCGACTTTCTCCCTCATTCAGGGACCTTCATTGTAACAAAGGTTTAAAAAACAAACCAAAACAGGGTGGCAGGAAAATCTGCCAACACCCTGACTATGGCTCACAATGTATTCAACAGAAGGAGGGATTTCATGATCTCTCCAGGAAGCAACTATCTGGAGTACCAAGGGATCCCTATATTTCAGAGATGGGCACCAGGCCTAATGACTCCAGGGATGGCACACCGGGTCATACTGCCTCTTGTTGTGCAATACTGTTTATGATAAAGCATTTATAAGATAAACTGTTAAAAGACATTAGGTCCCCAGATTTGTCCCAATTTTACACCACAATTTTTGCTGACAAAAAGGACATAGATGCTAAAGCCTTTTTTTGTGTGTACATCTAAAAACAATGGCTTATGTGAGTTAACTGCTACTAAAAGCATATCTGGTGTTAATACGAAGGAAAAAAAGCTCATGATTTAACATATTAAGTTTATATAATAACCAGCAAAAATGGGCATCACACCCGTCATAGACACAACCGACATAAAAACATTACTTTCAACTACTAACTTAAAAAGATGCATCTTTGCAATTCACTTGTAAATAGATTATTAGCTCTTTCCTCATTTTCTTGTATTGTGGGATCATATGGGGATTCTCTTCCACTGAACCAGAAATAACAATGTTGAGAAAGAAGGGGGAGAAAGGAGCGCTGGCTAGACACAAAAGCCAAAGCTTGGTGAATAATTGGAATCTTTAACCCATTCTGAAGAACTTCCTTTGAAAGAAGGAAAGAAAAGTCCATTGTGGTTCAGGGAAATAAAGCCAACCAACAGGTGATAACTGAGGCGTATTCCACAGAAGGGCATGAAGGAAAGGCTGATTTAGAGTTGTGTTTCTGTGGGAGGAAAATGGGTGAGACAAAATAAACATCTTGATCTCTCTGGTTAGTGATGGGAACTCAGGTTTGAGGCCCCCCCCTCTGCCACTTACTATTTGACCAAGGTCAAGCCTCTGAACCTGAACTAAGTCCCCATTTTCTTATCTGTAAAATGGGAATAATAAGTAACTGATTTAAAAGATCTGATTACTGTGACTTTCTGTAAATGACATAGGCCTTTAGTTTCACATAAAACGAGGATGTTATTTTTACATCACTTAGGTACACGGTGTCTATGAAGAAAGTACTTTATAAACTGTAGGCACCATATACATAATGTTTTTATGCACCTGGGCTTTTTTTCATTATACAAAATGACAACATCTAACCTTAGCAAGTATCAACAAAAGCACGAACAGGAAGAAAGGATGGAGGAAAAAAGGGAAGAATTACCTTGATTAAAACATTGATGTTGTTTGTTATTTTCAAAGCAACAACTTTAATTTTGTTCTGTAAAAGGAAAACAACGTAAGTAACAATTCTAATATCTGCCTTTATGTATTTCGGTTCAAAAATAAAATACTAATAATCGTATTCATCTTTCAAACAACTGTTACAATGAGGGAATTCCTTGGTTTAAATCTATAGAGGTTTACTTATACTCCTTGGCATTCACTGAATAACCATATAGTCAGTTCAACCCCACCGAACTTTCACGGAAGCATCAGAGATTAAGATACTTCTTGTTACCTTGACTGACTTGGTCACTAAAGTAAATGAAACAAGGTTCTTAAGAATTGGCAAAAATCAATGTATGATATTACTGAAAAACCAAAATACCCTGCGCCCCATAAACCTTTGGTCCTATTTCTGTGGCAAAAGTGTAGAATACAAGTGGCTACAACTACAATATAAATGAGAATCTGGTTGAACAAACTCCTCTGGTGTGGATTAATGGTCTAATCTCTCCACACAAGATTCAAACATTAAGTATCTACTATGTGCTCTGTTGTCAAGGGCTTTGGTGATAGGTGAGAGCGTGAATCACACTGGAGGGGGAGAGGTCCTGGAGTGGGCAGCGGCACAGGGTCTGGACCTGGTAGGCCCATTTTTAATAACACTTCTGCAAACAGTCTATCTGAAATTCTTTTCCCCCTATTGAAAAAGGACTATAAAAGAGAATAATCTATATTATTTTACATGAGAAGCTTTATTTTACACATGATTAGCAATTTTAAGAGAGATGGAAACTTAAATGTGGAATGTGAGTTTATTTTCAAAATGATCACAAAAACTAGCCTTTATTACACAGCATATAAATGCCTTGCTATTACTTTTCCAAATATTAAGGCTGAACAAGACCAGGATAATAATGTAATTAATGTTAGTATTAACAGTTACTTAAAATAACAAATATCAACCAAACTAGTACTTCAACAAAACATCCTGGCTCATCAGAAGTGTCAAAGAGAATATCTGACAGGAATGGCATGAATAATTATTATATAACCTTCTACTATGCCATTCAGAAAATAAGAAACTCATTTTTAATTTCATGAGATTCCAACAATCTTCCAGCATCATTTCTTGGACTAAGGCAAAATGATGGTGGGATTTACTGGGCTCTTTTTTACCGGCCCAAATAAAGTCTATCTTAAAAAATGTCAATAAAGAATTAGCTATTGGGGTGGCTAGATGGCGCAGTGAGTAGAGCACTGGCCCTGGAGTCAGGAGGACCTGAGTTCAAATCCAGTCTCAGACACCTGACACACTAACTAGCTGTGTGACTTTGGGCAAGTCACTTAACCCCAATTGCCCTCCAAAAAGAAAAAAAAAAAGAATGAGCTATCTACACACATTCAGCTACTGAACGAAACTGTAGTTTAAAATAGGGTCGCGCTATTAGAGTTGCAGCTTCCTTCACAGGAAGGCACCTGGCATTCTTACTTACCTCTTCTGTTTTTAAGGCTTCACCTGTTTTCCCCTGGAGAGCCAAACGAAGTTGTCTGATATAAACTTGTAAACCTCGAGCAAAGTACTGCAGCCTAATACAAAGAGGTGGTTGTTAATTCATGGTACCTGAGAACATTTACAAATCAACTTTTAAATTAACTACCAAACAAAGAAAGACCAAACATTATTTAAAACCCAAGGAATCAAAACAAATCATTTCTATCCATTTGGGTAGTGTGACCAATATACAACCAAAAACTTTAGCTTAGTTCTGGGTCCTAAAAATAAGCTTCCTTCCTTTGTTATACAGAGATAAGCAGGCCAGTGCATGAGAGATGTCAACTCTCAAGGCCAGAAGTCTGAAATGAGGCCAAAATTAGATTAAAATGCAAATGGAAAATAATTAACAAAATGAACATTTTAAATCCAATACAACATAGGTAGTGTTAATTTGTGGTTTTCTAAGTCAGTATGTACTTGCACGGATCCTTTTTGAGTTTGACACCTCTGCAACAGATAAAGAAAAATTCAGAAAAGCTTTGTGAAGCAGTGATTTGATTCTGATTTAAGCTGCCTTGATGTTCATTCAGTTAACTGTTGGCTTTTAACAACAAATATAAATATCTTTAGGAAGAAATTTCAATTTCTGCTGAAGCAGAAATGCTAAGTCAATGAATTGTAGACCTTCAAAAGTCAGAGGAAAGCCCAAGGACCATTTAGTTCAATCAGGGACAGGGAATGGACTTGTGAGCTCACTGGGAATAGGTAACTCCCTTTCTACCAATGCAGGTCACCACCTTTTCTGCAACTGTAAGGTTTAGAGAGTTGAATGGGGCCTTGATATGTTCAGTGATTTGCCCAGTTACAAAGTCATTATGTGTCAAAGGCAGCACTTGATCTCAGGCCCTTGCTGGGTTCAGAGAACATCATTTGATAAACTCCCATGTCTCTCAATGCACTTTTAAATACATGGTACCCAGAAATGAAAATATCCCAGATGTCACCAGACTGGGGAAGAGGGCAGCAAGGCTGTTATTCTCCTAGTCTCTGGCCCTCGGATTTAATTCAAAGTCCAACTGCATTTGATTTTTGGCCTGCCTTAACCTCACCACTAACGTTGGGTAACCTGCAGTCCACCAAAACCTCCCTGTCTTTCCCAGATGCCATTGACCTCTGACCTAACCATACTACTGCCTAGGTCACATCTCCCCATCTTGTTCTTGAGAATAATAAATTAGTTCCTGTCATGTCTTTTACTGATATCTAGGCAAGCTAGCCTGAGCACATTCCCCGTCCACACATCCATATGATAGCCTTGTTGGCCTTGGGCGTTAAGCTATTCTGCTCTGACCTGCTCTGGGAAGTCCTGTTGGTTCTCTGGGATCTGTCCAGTAAGTCTCTTTTAAGCTGTTCAGTATGCCTAGAATAGGCTGGCACGCTCACTGGAATATACTTGGTGACATTTGCTTTTTTCCTATCTCAAAACCAGAACAGCAGTTACCTAGCCTTGGCATGAATAGGAATCTGTTCTTCTCAGAGATTAAGTCAAGGATAATTCTCCTGCTGACCAAGGGTTGGATCCCTTCAGTCAAACATCACCTGATTTTGAAGTCTTTCAGTTTTTCTGCATTCAGCTTAGCTGTCAAGAAATCGGGAAGCTTTCGGCCCAGCTGGTGGAAACTGTACAACAAACACTCGACATAGCTGAACTGCAGCTTGGGCTCTTCATTACCAGCATTCTCCCCATTTTCTGCTTCTTCTGGAGGGAGTGGCATGTATTCCTGAGAGACCAAAGTAAGATAAAGGGGACCTTTTCACATGGGATTGTTTGTTCTTTTTACACCTTTAAATGGAAATAGATGAATGAGAAACTGGGAATGTTTATAAGCACTGTGGGTGAAAAAAAATGAAGAGACACCAGCACCCCATTGAGATTCTTTCAACATACAGGGTCACTAGCCAATCTCTAGCAGACTGCTAAGTGGTCACAAAGCTTCTGGTATTCTCTATTCTAAAAAAAGTCCTTACTTTTCATGTATGACTATTCACAGGTACAAAATGTCTTAATTCATAACTCTGGGGTCTATTCAATTATGTGGCTCTCAGACCCAAGCCTGAAACTGCCACTGAACAAAGGTATTACAGAATTCTCCTGGGAAAAGATGAGATTCCAAGGAAAGTGTCTTATGCACAGGGGACAGATCTTTTAGAGGAGATTTATGGGAAGATGCAGATAAGAATAGCCCTGGTTGAGAAAAGACTGAGGGGGATACAACCCACAGCAGTGGCAGGAGGACCCTCTGCGATCAAGGTTACTATTCTACTGAGCTATCAGCCCTGGAGGCCCAAACTGCCCATTTTAGGACCACCCAACATTCCCAGAAGGATATGAACTACCTCTTGGAACCAAACATCAATGACCACGATACTATTTTTGATAAAGAAGGATCAGGCTGTGATGCCATTCTTGTGTGCCAGTTAAAGAAAAGAATGGCAATAACAGCTAAGACTATTTAAAAAAAGCCCCCATCAAGTTTTTTTTTCAACCTGCTTTACTATTCTAAAAGCAAAGCAAAAGTGCTTTAAAAAAATCATCCTACTGAAAACTGCAGCTCCCGAATAAAAGCAGCAACTATGAAATCCTTCAGTTAAATTCCACTCTGGCAGCTAAGAGAATATTCAGCTTGAAAACGGATACATTTTCAATATTAGTTGCGTATTAACAAGGGAACAAAAGAGTTCTTTCTTACCAACAATTTATCGAACAGTTTCTTTAAGTTTGTTTCTAATTTTTCCATGTCACCACAAAATGAACTCATCTCTGCAAGTAGTTTCAAAACCTAAAACAAATATTTCATTGTCAGATAAGAATTCAAATACTTGAGACACTGTTTACTTTTCTATGGTGAATCTTTTAATGAGAACTTTGTCTTTTGATTTACACTATTTCATAAATATCTTTTTAGACTGCTGTATATTTCTCATACCTATTGATCTAATTACATTACAGCATCACATTTTATTTATATACTATAATTTATCTAACAATTCCCCTATTGTTAAGACATCTGGTAGTATGAAATTGCTTTGCAATTACAAATGTTTCTGTTAAAAATTGTTGAATGAAATAATTCTCTTTGAAATTGATCAGGTTCTAAGAATATAATCTGAAAACTCCTTGAACCTATTCCCAATGTGCAAAGGCAGAGGGTTCTTAATCAGGGGTCCATGACTTTGTTTTTTTTAAAAAAACATTTTCTTTGTAATCCTATATATTTTACTTTATGCATGTAAAAGTATTATTCAGAGAAGGGGTCCAAGACACAAAAAACTTTTTAAGAATTCCTGCACTAACAGAAAATAACCCAAACCCTGGAAATGAGCCAAAGGGCATGCTAATTTTGTAACTTCTAAGGTGTCTTGTCAGACTGCTTTATAAAAAGACTATTAGTTTGCAACTCTACCTGCAATGAAAGAGGTAAACTGTTTCTCCAAACATAATACTGAATTTTCTTTATTTCTTTTTTGACAGTCTGATGGGTGGGAACTGATGTGCTCATTGTCCTACTGAACTCCTTTCTCTCTGTTCCCCCCCCCGTCCTTTTATAAGTCTTTGTTGCAAGAGATAGCTTTCTGGGGAGGGGAAGGATATATTCAGAAAGGGTGATATAAAACAAGATGGAGACTGGACTTGTGATTTAATTGGTGGAGGAAACTCCCAGATGAGACAACTCCCCTGGATGAGGACTTAAGACCACACTGTCCATATTTTCTTTGAAATTTTATTATAATTTATTTTAAAAACCCACCATGATATCTGGATTGGTGCTACATTAAATATGTAAACTAATTTTGAAATACTTTGCCTGAACACTGCAGGTCATAAATGCTTGTTAATTTGTAGTATAATAATCTGACTCATTTGTGATCACTTAATTCTCTTCCAATTCTTTAAGTTTCTCTTTATTTCTGTCTTTACCGTTTCATTAACGTCCTTTGATGGGTCATGATTATTTCTAGCTTGGTTGATATTCTATCATTCTAAAACCTGCCGATGCCGCACACATCTCACTGCCACTCATTTATGTAAAGGGATATAAATGGCACCATGGCCAGATGATGGTAGGTTTCTTTACCTCCTCTTAATCCTCCTTTTATTAAGACAAATAAATAAAATTCTTTGTAATAAAGAGCTGCTCTTTAGAAGGGAGGGAGAGGAGTTAAGGAGAAATCAATCAAAACAATTTTTAAAAGGCAGTGCACAAAAATCAGGTACATTTAGGTCTTTAAGCTTAAGCAAATTAAGTGTAAATGAGAGAATGTACAAAAGTATCTAACTGAACAGATGTTTGTCACTATTATTATCAAGACAATTTTATTCTTTAAACTTGCCTCTAATCACTGTTCTCAGGGTTTTATGCATGATTTCTCTGCACCCATTCATTAGCCCAGCACCCTTGGGCCACACTGTAGCAGAACTGTGCATATAAAAAGAGATGCTGCTTCTTCAGTCCTGAAGAATCATTCAATAGTCATGGTAGTGATTAAAACTTTCAATGTCTGAAAAGCTTTCAGCACCAGGAGCACCTCCCTTCCCCTAATATCTTAGTAGGAGGTTTTACAAGTTGCAGTTGCCACTAAATGCATCAGCTCACGGCTAATTTTTTTGGTCTCTGATTAGATAAATGCCCGTTGCCTGATTGGTTGGTTGGTGAAAAGACTGGACTTTGCCACACTGGCTGGTGGGCCCTCAGAAGACATCAGCAGGCTCCTATGGCACAAACTTAGAGAAGTCTGGGCCCTTTCCGTGACACAAGTCACCAGAGGACTTCACTGAAACAGTACCTATGGTACTATTACGATAGTGCAATAGTGCTTGTAACTGAAAAACTACTTGTAGAAAATTCCTAGAAGAAAAATGTTTTTCTGTCTTGTAGCTAAGATAGAGTAACACGTGAGCTGTAAAAACAGATAGTGCTAAATACTATTAGAAGCCTAACAAAAACACTGAGAAACGAATTCACAAAATTTAAGCCTAAAACCCCAGGATATTAACTGGACCTGGGGTTTAACTGGCAGAGGCAACTCCCAGGAGAACAGATGCAAGTGTGTACCTTGGAGAGTTGCTTAGAGCACTGAGAGGATAAGAAATGTGGCAAAGCTGAGACTAGAAGCCAGATTTTCCTGGTTCTGAGGCCAGCATTGTACTCACTGCATCATACTACCTCCTTTAACAATCCATGATGGTGAATGATTTGTTATTATGGGCACTGTAGCAAAAGCTGAAGTGATTTATTATGCGTTTTATGTTATTACAGAAGTAGCACAAATACAGACAGTGTTTTCCCATTATTGGATGCTAACTGCCTGATAACATTGTATGAAGGAAGGTTCTCTATGTACTAAATTATGCTACTTTATGAGCTAGGAAACCTCTGATTAACCAAGATGTTTAAATCATTCTGGCAAATATTGAGAACTATGTTCTTATATAAATGTAATTATAAATGGTAATTTTAAATTTAAAGTCACTAATAAAATCAGAATATATTTCATTAGTAAGGAGAGAAATATAACCTACCTCTAGCTGTATATCAAGGCCTTCCACTGGAGTAGTCAAGGAGCTGAGGTTTGGCAGAACATGCTCACAGAAATAAGTCACGAACCTTGTGGAATGAACATTTTTCTATAAAAAATGAAAGATTAAGTTTAGTGATTCAGTACCAGCACAACTCTGACTTAAAACATAATCAAATTCACTAGAAAAGTAGAAATATAACAGAATGTATACTGTTTGATGATAATAACAATTATAAGTAGCAACATTTATATAGTGCCTATCTACTATGTGCCAGGCACAGTACTAAGAGTTTTACAATCTTATCTCTTCTCATCTCATCCTCACAACCATCCTGGAATGCAGATCATATTATTATCCACATATTACATCTGATGAAACTGAAGTAAACACAGAAATTTCTGAGGCTGAATCTGAAGTTGGACGCTTCTGACACCAGACCCAGAACTCTACAGACTGCGCTACCTAGTGGCCTCAAGTCCTCATTCATGGTTTTCCATTCACAAACACTCCCTTTCCTAGAGCATCTCCTGTATGCACACATGCAGCATGGGGAGAAAGACGAGTTGAGCCATGATATGGTTTCCATTCTCGGGTAAGTTGCAGGACGGTGCAGAGGGATGTACTAGGACACAAAATACTCAGCAGCTGTAGGAGGGGCTTGATCTGGGACGAGGAGATCTGCCTCTACCTTTTCCAGGTATATACTGTATACGTCAAACCTTAAGTTAAAGGGCTACTTGTTATATCAACAAACTGAACGATCTGGTCCGTTTTACTTATCCGTCCTTTCTTAAACAAGCCCTTGTGACACGGGCCGTTTTCAAGGCTGACTCTCTTGGGGATGACCTTCTCACCAGGTTCTATGTGACTCTCTTCTCTACAACAAGGACATTTATTTTATTAAGTTTCTGGAAACTCTTCACTTTGGGGAGAGCTGTGCTTCTGCTCAACTGAGCTCCATCTGCTTAGACTTTCTGATGTTCCAAGGCAGTTCACCTTGTGCTGCATCTTGCTTTCAGAGGCTTAAAAGTTAAATATTTCTTATGTCTCATAGCTCTAGGAAAACAGGAGTTATATAAAAAGCAGAGGAGAAAGGGAGACTTGAAGTTAGCCCTTTATGTCTGAGAGGAAAGTTCACTGTAGCTCATGATCACTGTGGTTTGTACTCCATAATAGGATGTACAGCAAAAGCCACAGGATCACAGATTTTAAACTGCAAGGGAAAGTCTAAGTCATTTAGGGAGTTGCTCGCCCTTGTTTTACAGATGAGGAAACAAATCCAGAAAGGCTGACATACAGCCAAGAACGTGGAAGTCTCAAAAATACAAAGTCACAGAATCTCAGACCTGGAAGGGATAGCAGACACCATCTGTATTCCAGTCTAATCTACGGCTGAATAAAGAATCTTCTCTCTAACATGGGGTGTCTTTAGGCTTTGATCTCCAAAGAAAGAGAGTCCGTTACTGGCCAAGGCAGCCCATTCCACTTTTGGATGGCCTCAACTATAACAAATTTCCTTGCTATCAAATCAAGTCGAAAACCGTCTCTTCCTAACTTTTTACCTGCTGTTTCCAGTTCCGTCCTCTGGTACCAAGAAGGGCAAGCCTAGTTCCCTTTCTCATCAAATACC
Organism: Pseudocheirus occidentalis; assembly: GCA_028646575.1. Lineage (NCBI taxonomy): Eukaryota > Metazoa > Chordata > Mammalia > Diprotodontia > Pseudocheiridae > Pseudocheirus > Pseudocheirus occidentalis. Next base: position 175,306,351 of record CM053601.1, on the reverse strand, counting down.
TACTCTTTAATAATTCTTCAGACTAAACATGTCCAAGTCTCTCGCTTGACCTTTACAAAACACGACTTTCATAAAGCATGACCTCAAAAGGATGCAGCCTTTTTGCTGCCTTCCTTCAGATACTAGCCAGTTTAGCAATGTCCTTCCTGAAATGAGGCACCCAAACTTGAACCCCAAAGCCAGATGCGGCCTGACTAGAGCAGAGTAAGGGGCAGGACTACTCACTGCTCCTTTATTCTTAGTGAAGTTTCATCTCTCTCAGTACAGCACAAGACTGTATTTACTTTCTTGGCCACCATATTACAAGAACTAACAAAGAACTTGCCAAGTCCACTACAATCTACACATCTTTTAGACTCTGTGGAGGTTTTCTCCACACACAAAAACATTTTAGACATTTTCAGTGATATGCAGCAAATTGCTTTGTCTCTCCAATATCAAAACTGTGAGTATAAGACTTCATTTCACTCTACTGAACTCCATCGTATTCAAATTTGGCCCAATGGCCGTCCATATCTTTTTGGTCCCTGACCAGCTCAGTGTCACCTGCAGAGCAGAAGAGCATACCAGTGCCACCTCAAGTTCAGCTGTCACATACAGCAGTCTGTCTGCGGATTTTGGAAGGTTGTCCCTTATACCTGCAACATGCTCTCTTCTTACCTCTGCCTTTGAACATCTCCATTTTCTTTCAAAGTACAGTTGAGTCCAAGGTTTAAAACTGCTTTACCTTTTCTTAATTGCTAGTGCTACATTTTCAGATTCAACCACTAAGCACCTTAAGCTTCTTCTTCCAGTCCCTCTTAATGCCAGTGCCCTGCCCTCTGCTGACTGGCTCAGATTTATCCTTTGTTAACACAGCTGTTTTCATGCTATCTCCTTCATGAGGCTATTAGCTTCTTGAGAGCAAGAGCTTTTGTTTTCCTTTATCTCCCCAGGTTCAGGTACATGGTGGGTGCTAATAAGCTTTCGAAGTGACCTTGAACTCTCTACTTTCCAAAAAGGAGAGAGGTACAGTTTTGGGGAGGGAGATGAGTTCTCAGAGATGTCAGTCCAACCTCTTTATGCAGCATTAATGTCCTCTTCAATATTCCAGACAGGTGATGATCTCAGCCTGGGCAGGAAGGTTCCTAATGACCTCCTGCCTTTCACAAAGCCCAGTGCCCCTATGGGTTGCTTCAATGGGGAAATCTCCCTGAATAACTGAGTTAAAATGTGCTTCCTAGAATGTTCAAGTATTGGTCCTCCTTTTGCAATCCAGGGCCCAAAGAGAACAAGCCTAATTCTTCTTCTACATGTATTTCTGTCCATCTTTGTGTGTGACTTCAGTTAATTAAGAGAAAAATAAAGAAGGACTTACAGAGAAGAGTGGGACTGCCTGCCTCGTGCACTGCAATAGTCTGTCCACGCAGTCTGGATCGCCTGGGTTGAAAGTCTGCTCCAAATCAGCTTGTTCAGCCACTAATTCCACAAGCTGCTGTCTGCCACTGACTGTCTGTAAACTTTTCAACCCAGAGAGTATCTTCATGAAGAGAACAAATTCTTCACCTGTCACATCTTCAAGGACCTTTAAGAAATTTTTAAAAATCCAGAATATGGCATATGTAACACACAGCTGCTAAATTAGATACCAGTATCGCTTGCTACTGAAACTGCAGAGAAGTAATTTTAGTAGGAGCATGCAAGGTCAGTACAGGGCCAGACTCCCAGAGCAGGTTCATCAGGCTAGGGAAGCTACTGCTCCATTTGGTCTAATTTCCTCTAGTGAAGAGAAGCATTGCTCTGGTCTATGGGGCACCCTTTCAATGGAGTGGAAAACAAAAGGAGTGTTCTGATAGGTACCAAGTAAGACACAAAATAGTGCATTCTGAGGAAATCTGGAACTCAGCAAAGCCAAAGTTAAGTCATTCTTTGGAGGTGGCCTCCAACACCTGAATAGTCACAGAATGTTCTCCAAATGTATGTGGGCAGAGACACTGCACAGGCTTTCAAATGTAGTCACTGTGCCAGTATCATTTAATTTGCTCTTCAATGTGAAAAGGGAAGGTTCTGTCAGGGAGGTTATATCCAGCAAATGACTGTGCTGTAAAAAAGCGAAAGGGATCCTTTGAAGTGAAAATGGATGTTCACAATGTGCCTTCAAGAATAACATTTTAAAGTATTTTATTAGAGTACCATTCAATCAAAAAAATCATCACCCAAGTGAGACATTAAGTCCTAAATAAGAAAAGACATTGACGCTCTTGGTGACAACTGAAAATATCACCAACTACTTCAAAGAACATAGCCCTTACATGTTCACAGGTTAGAATAAGAAAGGATCAGCACTTACCTTTTTAGACTCAGTTAATATGAGTTCCTCTACTTCCTTTGTTAACACTTCATCTGGCAAAGTCTTCAGTTTTGTGGAAAGGAATTTGATTGCACGTTCTCGGACAATGTCTTCCCCTTGAAGAATCTGGCTGAACAAGCCTCCCAATGTCCCTGAAAACACACAAAAAAAGGATAAACCAAAAGAATCCTAACAGTGCTATAGTGTCTGAGATAAATTGGAGCAAAATAAAATGCACTTCAAAGCATCAGCACAAGAAACAGAGAGCGTTTGCTCCTAAGTCAACCAAGTGCCAACAAAATACCCTGATCCCAAGTCGAGTTCAAAATGAGCTCTGGAAGGGAAAGCTGGACTTGTGTTGTATGTGTGAACACAGAGTAAGGTATTTCTGAGTTTTCAGGTACTTGCTGTACTACATATAAACCATATTTTTCCTACAAATGATTTATATATTATGTTTCTTGAAAATGGATGAAGAAAGTTATATGACAAACTCCTAATAAAGGTATAAGGAAAATTTTTAATTCTTTCCATCTCTGCAATCATTTCTAATGGCTTTATCAGGATATAAAAATCAACTATGCAACTAAACAGTTTTAAAAACAAATAAGAGAATTTCCATAAACTTGGAGATAAAATCTTGTTTTGGAGAACAATACTAAATTCCAGATAATCTTAATTCCTATGTGTACCTTTAAGGATCATACATTACACACACACTCCTCTCTATTAAAAAAGAAGGTAATTCTCAACTTAGAATTCAGTCTCTTACCTTTTGCATCCATCTTAAATATACTCAGCAGGGCATTGTTCACCAGGTTGAATTCTGCAGAATCATCTAGAGAAGAAGGGGCACAAAGTAAACAAAGAAACAAACAAACACCCCCCCCTCCCCCCAATCCTCAAAGAGCAAGCCTGTTTCATTTCTGATTTTCACAAAACACCATCTTTTCTAGAAAGGTACAAGTTTAATTATTGTCTCTAGGCAGACATCTCGTAGGTCTCTCCATATATCCAGCCCATCTTCCTCTTGAGCTACTGTCCTCTGTCACAAACTGCCAACTGGATGTCTCAAATATATCTCAAACTGAATGTGTTCAAACAACTCCTAAATCTACCCCTTCCCTTCTCCAAACTACCCTATTATGCTTAACGGCACCACCGTTCTTCCGGGCACTCAGGGTTGGAGCCTCGGAGTTGGTGGCTCTTCTCTCTCCTTCACCCCACACATCCAGTAAGGTGCCAAATCTATTCCATTCTACTTACAAAACCTCTCTCCTATCAGTCACTTTCTCTCTACTCCTAGGACCACCATGCTTATCCAGGCCTTCATTCTCTCTCAAGACTACTCTACTCTCCCCACAGATGCTCAAGTGACATTCCTTAAATACAGATCTTGCTTATGCTAGTCCAGAGGTGAGGAACCTGTGGCTTTGAGGCCACATGTGACCCTCTAGGTCCTCAAGTACAGCCCTTTAACTGAATCCAAACTTCACAGAACAAATCCCCTTAATAAAAGGATTTGTTCTGTAAAACCTGAACTCAAGTCAAAAGGCCATACCCAAGGACCTAGAAGGCTACATGTGGCCTCGAGGCCACAGGTTCCCCATCCCTGTGCTAGTCTCTTTCTCAATAAACTACAATGGCTATCACTCCTACGATCAAACAGAAAATCCTTTTTTTGTCTTTTAAAACTTTTTATAGACTGGTGCCAACCTATCTGTGCAGCCTCATTATAGGTATGACTTGTTGCCCAAATAGCAGTGCTGCCTGATTTATTAAGAGGCAGGTTTGGACTATGAAAACTTCCAGGGTACTTAGTCTTCTTCTTGTTCTTCATCTTCAACACTCCATCTCTCATCTCTGCCTTCAAATAGACTGTTCTCAAACCTGGCATCTACTCCCTCTCACTTCCCCAACTCTTTAAAGGCCAGCTCAAACTGTCACATGGTACACAAGGCCCTGAGGCCTTTCCTGATCCCCCAACCACCAGTGGAGTGGTTCTCAACCTATGGGCTATGTTGAATCTGTAACAATGAAAATACAGCCTGCATATATCAGATAGATTCATAACAGTAGCAAAATTACAGTTACGAAGTAGCAATGAAAAAAATTTTATGGTCGGGGGTCACCACAACATAAGAAACTGTATTAAATGGTTGCGGCATTAGGAAGGTGGAGAACCACTGTACCAGTGTCTCCCAACCCCATGACTTTGTATCCATTTTGTGTATATTTACATATGTGCATGTTGTCTTCCTCAATAGAATGCAAGTTTCCTGAGGGTAGGGCCTATTTCATTTCTTGTCTTTGTTTCTCTGCTGCTCAGCATAGCTCCTAGCTATATACTTAATATAGTCAGTACTTAAATGTTTATCACAGATAAGATATCAAAGATATATGATAGATCATATCACAGACAAGAGTTATGGGAACAAATGAAGAATACTCCATACTCTTAATTTAAGACTTTGTATAGTTCAAGTCTTGCTAATGAAACATGAAAAACTATAGGCAACTGTCTCTCATGTGGTAGCCAGCAATGCTATATGAGTTATCAGCCGATTGGGATTTTTCAAGAAACAAACACAGGCAGAAGTTAGGTCAGGCCACTGGCCACCTTGAACCAAGCTCACCTCTGGAATAAATAGAGGACTTGGTGTCTAACATGGCTAGGGCTCTTAGGAGTGGGGTGCTGATAAGTGTTTAATGACTGGTTTTCCAAATGCAAGAAAACCTGCACACAAAGCACTTTTAAGCCTAGTCTGATTCTTATTTTCTCTTTCTTAAGTCTAAACAACAACAATAAAACCCATAATAAATCAAACCCTGATTTGTAGCCTTTGCTGGTTTCCAAAATATAAAATGCTCACACTGAAAACTTACAGCTCTCTTGAATTGGTTGAAGCTAGCTTCAGCTCAGTCCTGATTATTAGCTACACAGACTTTGCTTTTAAGATAGCAGACTTACAAAGGTAAAAAGAGAACCTGAGATCCCACCTGTCTGTAAAAGCTGAGTCAGAATGTCCGCCACTCGGGGAAGGTTCTCTCCAGTAGCAAACTGGGGCAATTCTTTAATTGCTTGTCGTCTAATCTTTTGTTAATGGAAGAAAAAAGTAACATGAATTCATCGTTTTAAAATTTAATCTTATGCAAAAAGAAATCATTCATTCCAAATAGTCTTAGATTATGTAGAGATCTTACACAATCTATACGTGTTGCACCACAACAGGTCAACAATCTTGAATGGGGTACACTCTCTGCACCCTCTGTGAAGACTCCTCAGAATGAGAAGGGAGAGAAACTATCTGGAAATCAGACTTTTGTAAGACTGGACAGACCTGAGTCCTGGGACTCTTTCCCCCTTCCTTTGCTGTCATCAGCATTAGGCTCCTTTCAGGAATTTTAGACCTCTACCCTTAAAAGCTTTAGGCCCCTTTCCAGGAGTTTTTGACCTCCATCCTTGCTTATGATCTTTTCCCCTTCTTTGCTTTGGCATTTACCAAATAAGGCCATGAATGATACCTTGGGTTCCTGCCCCACCTCCCTGCCAATAGGAGATAGTGGTGGGTTTCTGTGTTATCCACCATTGCGTTAGATTTAGCACCAAGACTGAGAGCCTGCCTCCCAGCTAATGGGAGAAGGGAAAGCCAGGGGGAGGGGGCTTGACTGTGTTAGGGTATAAATTCTTGTCCTGTCTTTTGTAACATGCCTCCTCTGGGGAGAAGAGAATAAAACCTCCTGTTCCTTCCTCAAGATGCCTCTGACTTTTGATTTTTCTTGGGTAGGGGATTTTTGGGGTCCCTGTATCCCACACAATCCGAACCATAGAGATAAGATAATTCTACTGTTACAAACCTCAGAGGCAAAACACATGAGTATTCCTAGTAGTTTCAGAAATCTTCTGCTGGCATTTGGTCATTGAAAGGCTTCCAAAAGGAAGATTTTCCAAGGAGGAGAAAAGTGATAGAAAAAAAGGTGAACTGCAGACTGTGGCATCTGAGAAGACGCTGCTGCTCCTGCTTGGTAAACTGACTCCTTGGTACTTTCTGAATTAGCTACTACTCAGTAACCCCAGGCGTTGGAAGGTTATATGAATTAATAATTCCAAATGATTCATCGAAAAGCAACAAGCCAAAAAAGCTGTACCCAAATCCAAACTCTATTAGGCCCATGAGGCAGTATTGCTGACTCATGAGTTTCATCTAGAGTCTGTGCAGCTCCTCATTTTCTTAGGGATCTATGCTAGGAAAGGCATGTAACTTGTCATAAGAATTACAAGGGCATAAAAACACTCCATCTTTACATCTCGCCTATTACTAGGATTACAAGGTACTCACTCTAACCATCTTTGGTTCAATCAGTGTGGGCATTTTTGACTGTGAAAAACGTAGACACTTCCTAACGCAGTCTTTAGGACAGTGGTTCTCAGCCTGTGGGTTGTAACCCCTTTGGGGGTTGAAAGACCTTTTCACAGGGGTTGCCTAAGACCATCGGAAACGCATATTTCCCATGGTCTTAGGAACTGAGATACTGCCCCTCTATCTGTCTCCAGGTGGGTCCGCCCATATATGAGCATTAAAGAGTAGCGGCATTAGGAAGCTTGCAAACCACTGCTTTAGGAAGTCTTGAGGCTGAAAAAAAACCCCCAACAAACTCACTTGGTGGTGAGCCTTCTGGTAAGAAAGGTGAACTGAGTTGGCCCTCTAAAAACAGTGAGGCCATTGCTTGATTGGCCTGCATTCAAAGCCTTTTCAATATGATAGGCAGGACCTACCTAAAGTCCAATGATAAAGTTTTCTAGAACCAAAGGTCAAATATACACGTTATAAAGAGGACTGCAGAAAAGGCAAATGTTGACCTTTTTTCCCCCCTCTAATAAATGAGCTTTGGGAGGACTTATTAGACTTAAAATTTGACAAGCATAATGACCTCTTCCCTAGAATCCTCCTCTGATACCTCCTTCTGAGGTGAAGGATTTTCAGAAGATTTTCAATGGAACAAGCTCTGTCAGCCCTGACTAGGGAGGAGAGCCTTTAAGTACAGGCTTGGTGGTCTACGTTCCTGTCACCTCAAGACTAGATCAGCTAAGTTTTGGTGGACTCAACCAGGATGGCCATAGGGTGCTGAACTTATCAGCCATATCAACTCTCAAAGTCACAGAAAGACTATGTGCTTGTAGAAGGAAAAACCAGACTGATGAAGTCAAGGATTCTTAAAGTACCAAATCAAATAGACACACAACATGTGACACATGTTATGGCAAAAAGGGCTGCTACTTCATTTTAAGCCAACACACCAGTTTCACAACTAGTAGATATACAAAACTCACAATGCCCTACGTCCTGCTCTAGGTTGTGCATGTATCTCTCAGCAGTAGCCTGCCGCCATGGGCCAAGTAAAGGAGGCGAGGACCTTGCTCCACATTTTAGATTAGCTCTTGACTAATCATGTGTGGGTAATCCCTTTAACATCTCTAAACTCTAAAACCCTTATCTGTAAAAGAGGAAGGAGGAAATATTGTACCACCTACCTCACAGGTTTGCTTTAAGGAAACTGCTTTGAAAAACTTAAAAAATGCTATAGGAATGTGAGTTATTTCTGTTATTACCTAGGAAAATGAACTAGAGAGCTAATTATCTTTTCATAAAAGTAATAAAGCCTGCCAGTTAAAGTACGGAAATCATGTCTGACTCCCCAGTGCACTTATGAAGCTCAATATACCCATTAAAATGACAATTACAGAAAAATCTGTTGGGAGAATTTTAAGTAAATGCCATCTTTAGGCCTCCTAAAAAGTTTCTAATAAAATACTTACTGACACATCTTCATCTTCGCAGAGATCTAGCTGTGCATTAATAGCAGAATCAGCCAATTCTGGGAAATGCTTGAAGAATTTCGGAATAAATTGTGCTGCTAATCTTTTTTCCTTTGTGCCTCCTTTCACACCATCTAAGATCACCTGATAGGCATCCTTGTGCTGGGAAAAAAAAATACAGAAAAGTGACACTGCTGATTAGGAGATGGATGAGCACACAACTGCATCAAGAATGACTGAACCATCCGTTACTGTATAGAAATTTTACAAATGTGAATAAATAGTATGACTATTTTATGAATTTTTTCTTTAAATGGGCAAAATCCACAAGAATCCCCATTTTAGGGGCTAGGTCCCCTCAACTGAAGTTGAAAAAAAATATCAAATTAATTTATTAACTAGGAGTAGAAACATTCCCAACTACTCTGAGTGACTATTATTCCTAATTTGGTTACATGATCCAGATATATCCAAGGCATGTCATAAAATTCACACTTGCAAATGCACAAAAATAAAAATGGATATGAATGAGGTCATTCTGAAATTAAGCAACTTCAAGGATGTTTGGAAGACTTATCACCACTGGGATTTCCCTCCTTCTAGTCCTGGTGTCTCATGAACCATCTGAATCATCTAAGCAACAGAAAGGCCGACCACTAGTTGGGGGCACCCTCTCTATTTTTCCTAAGCAGCTAAACTGCCTACACAGAGTTTGGATGAGACTGGCACCAACAATTCCACTCCTTCCAAAGAGAAGCAAGAGTACCAAGCCTTACCAAGGCTGCTGCTACTATCATCTGACCTCCTTATATAATCTAAGGCCCCTGGCCCTTGTCATCCTTCACACTTCTTCCATCTACCCTGCAGCTGATCTTCCATTTATATATTTTCCCCTCACTAACGCACATGCATTCCTAGAGCAGGGCCTGTTTCACTTGTGTCCCAAGTGCTTGACACACACTTAGTCATTCATAAGTGCTTTTTCACAAATTCATTCATTTCAGAAGATGGAATGACAATGACCAAGAATCAAATTCTTACATGATATAGTTGGTGAAACAATGCATCAAAACTAATGGTCATATAATGCCGCACAAAAAAGAGCCCAAATTTAATTTCCCTTTAATTTTCTTCTTAGAGAGATCCACTTTAAACACCCATTAAAATCTTAGCTAAGGAAAAGACTACACAGTCTAACCAGTACTTGAACAAGAATACTGTCCACACTATACCTGATGTGTAGTCAGTCAGGCTCTGCTTATGGGTCTTTAACCTAAGGAATCTATTATTTCCATATGCTGCTCATTCTATTTTTGGATAGTTCTAATTTTTGAAAGTTTTTTCATTTTCTTCTTTAACTACTTGTGGTTTATTTTGGTAAAACCTGAAATAAGCTACTGCATTAAATTATTTGTCTGAATTCATCCTAACGTTCTAGAGCCCAAAAGACATTTCTCGATCTTGATTTGGTAATCAAATATGAGGGGTGTCATTGCTGGCTCTGTGTTGTCTAGCAGCGATTCTTAAGCTTCTAAAGCCCCACATGGGATCTTGACCCACAGTTTAAGAAGTGCTGAAGGGGTGTGTGGAAAAGTTTAAGAAGCCCTGAGGGTCTAAGGTATCATCTGAAATAGCACAGCATAATGGGGAAAGGGCTATATTTGGGGTCTGACAAGCTAAGTTCCAGACCTGATTCTAACTTGCTACCTTTGTGGCCATGGGCAAGTCAAGTTCACAACTCTCTAGGATTCAGGTTCTTCATCAGTAAAATGAGAACAAGACAGCTTTGGTCCTCTGCAGCACAAGACTCTAAAAACAAATATGTATCTGCAAATTTGATAAGCATGCCACCTATACCTTTATCAGCGTGAAATAGCACAGAACTAAGCACAAATCTGTGGGGAGTGCCACTGGATATCTTCCACATTGATCTGGAACAACTAATGACTACACTTTGCTCTGTGCATTCAACTAGTTTCAAACTCAGGAAACTACCATCACTGGTCCAAACTGTTCCATCTTCCCTGGAAGAATGGCATGTGTGATCTTGTCAAATGTTTTGCTAAACTCTAGGCAAATTCTCTCTGGAACATTGTCAAGGCCTACTAGCCAGGTAACTATGCCAAAAAAGGAAAGGAATTAGTCTGGTATGGTGTTCTTGATAAAACTTTGCTGGTTCTCTGACCACATTTCTCTTTCTAGATAGTCAATAATTATCACTTAGATAATATACCCTGGAATGTTGGCCAAATTGATAGTGAAGCTAATTAGCTTAGAGTTTGAAGACTATTCTCTATTTTGAAAACTGGGACCTCTGTTCTCCTCTGATCCTGTGATACTTCCTACAATTCACCATTTTTCAAAGATCCATGATGATGGTTCATCAATCTTATCTGCCAGTTTTTTCAGGATCCTAGCATGAAGTTCACCTGAGCACAGTAACCTGAACTCCAGCCATTTTTATTCTGTACTTTCCAGGTTTTCCATCATACTTCTTGGCAGAGAAAAGAGAAGGGGAGGAGAGCAAACAGACCAGCTCTAATTCATTCTTCTCGTCCTCCCTTCCCCAGGAGTGAGCCTATCTGTCTTTGAATTTCCTTTTGTGATCAAATAGTTCAAAAACTCCTTTTTCTGCCTAGAGTTCTTCTTGCCAACTTAAGGTCACTCTTAAGTTTTCCACCCAGAAATGGAAATCCCATAATCTTCTTTGGTGAACCATCAAACTGTGTAATAATCATTATTGCTCCAAAGTTCTTCCTTAGGTCTAACCTAAACCCTCTGCACAGAAATTTTATTTAAAACATGAAATTTTGAAATAGTCAAAGGAACCAGAGAAAGAAAATATAAGCTTTACCATAGCCTTTTAACCTAATTAAAATCCTAGACGTTAACAAAACATAACAACAGACTTGAGATCTGTCTTAGACTATCTGCAGGCTGTCACTGGAAGGCAAGGATTCTATGGATAATTTCAACTGTGGCATTCAAACAATGTAGCTAGAAAGATTATATCATTTTGACAACTAATAGTATTTTACTTCCTTATAAAGAGACTGAAACAAAAGTTATGTTCCATCTGCATTTATAAGGGTCAGGTATGAAAATAAACAGAAAATAATTCAAAGGATGTTGTTAATGGATTTTCTATAGCAGACTAAGGCAGTTGTGTTCTTAATAAGCCAGGATATAAGCCAGTCTTTCTCTGTACAATTCTCAAATAAATTCCTGTGTATTGTTGATGGTGGTATAAATAACTGTCTTTTATCTAGCTTCTTGAAGAACCAACCCAACAAAATGCTGTGACTATACTTCTCTTTGATCTACAGATCTCAAAGATCTTTACGGGCATGACTTTTCACAATACCTCCATGAGGTAGATATTATCTGTGCTTGACAAAGCAGGAAGCACACCCAAAGGGATGCTTTCTGAAGAGCTTCAAAGGGAGTCAGTGGCAAAGGGAAGGTAACTGCAGAAACGTGCCCACAGCTAAAGCTTGGCCTGCCTGTTGTCTTTTCTTCTTCCAGTTTGGTGAATACACTTCAGATATTCAAATAAATGAAGTGCCTCTTTCACAAACTGTAAATCACTTTTAACATTTGATAAATTAAGGATATTTATGCTCCTTTTCCTCACAAATCAACTGAACAAATGAGTGAAGCCCTAAGAAAATCCCTAAGCTATCAGAGTAAATGCCTCATCCACACAACCTGATTCAGGCCTCTACCTGCCACAAAAGAAAACATTCCCAGACCTCCAATGATGAAGCTACACTGTTCCAGTGATTAGTCAGAGTAGTGATTTCCGAAATACAACCAAATTTTAAAAGTAGTTCATGAACCATCAGATGTTAGGATGAATGGATTGTATTTTGGGTCCAAGGTGCTGAAGTAAAGAGCCTGATTCCACCCAATCAATTACTTGAGCAATGCACTAAAGCAAACACATGGATAACCCAGATGCTGCTGTGTTATCACTTTCTTCCTTATACTGAAGGAAAAATTCACTTTGCAGTTCACACAAAACTAAGTTATTTTTATTTTTATTTTACAAATTACTCAGGAGTTACATGTGTTAAAGTAAGCTATGAGTTTTCTGGCTCAATTTTACAAATTTTTTTTTTTAAACAAAAAGGTGACTAATGAATTATTATTACATTTCCAAACTTTCATCCTCTAGAGCAAATGAAGAAAAAATAGGAAAAATTAGGGTTGGAATGACAATAGATCTAACACAAACCCCATGGTCCAATAACAGATTTTTACTAAGTAATAGAAAAACGTAAGATATATATTTAAGGATATTCTGACTAGAAAATTTACATTTTAGATAGATGCTTAGAAGTTTGAAGGGGGAAGCTTCTTCCTTTAAAAAAATTATGCGCATAGTATAACAAAAACTATAGTATAATTGGGAAAAAAAAACCAAAACCAAAAAAACAACCTTAACAAATGAATGACAACTTCCACAGTACTTCCTCTCTAACTCCCTTTCTGGTTTCTATGTATTGGTTCATATCCACATGGATGTGTAGCTCTATTGGGGCTGAGCCTGGATTTGTGTTTTTATGGGTAGAGAAAACTCCTGAGTGAAGAAATCCCCTAATCCACTGGAGGTTAACATCTTCTGTACAGCTTTTAGTGTGAGAAAGTCTCCAGAGATACCGAAAGGCTTAGTTATCATTTTTTAGTTATTTTCTGCCATTTTGATGGGTATGAGATTACTACAACACTGGTTTAAGAATTTTCATTGCTTTTGAACAGAATCGTTTCATACACACACACACACACACACATATATACATATATACAATTTCCATTATTCTTAGCCTTTCATTATGTGTCTACTGGTGACCAGGCACTATCCTTATGAATTTGGTATCAATTACTTGTAGAAAATGAATGTTAAATTTTTATAATGGATTTTTCTTATTTTGATAATCTTTTGGTTGAGTAGTTTTTCTCTCAAACAGCCAAATCTATTACTTTCCCACTAAAAACAATTTAGATGGTAAATAAAAATTGACTATCCCTTCAACAATAAAATAAATTTTAGTATTTTAACTTTAAAACTACTTTATGTTCAAGTCCAGGGGGAATTTATTGTGGCATGTACTATAAGATACCTCAACTTATTTCTCATCTTACTACTAATTCATTGTTACCATCCTTATTTACTGAATAATGATTTCATTCCCTTCTCTTAAACATCCAACTGTTTCTCAAATAGGAACCTTTTGTATGTATCTTGGTAACATTTTGGAGATCTCTATTCAGTTCCACCAAGCTACTTTCCCAGTTCTTCCCCGATATAAAAGTTTTATGATTACCTCTTTATGTTTTAAAATTATGACTAAGAAAACCCCCCTTCATTACCTTCCTCCAACCTACCCAACACTTTCAATAAGCTTTTCTTTTTGTTTTTTTAATTATAAAATTTTGTTCTACCACACACAGAAATGTCTGGAATAAAAAAAAAAAATAACAAGGATCCAGTAGGGATGGCACCCATACAAGCCACTTTTTATAACCGAGATAGCTAATTCATATGGGTCATTCTCAATGGACACTTCTCCTTTCCCTCTTGAGACAGGTTTCTGGTCAGCTGCCAGCTTTGGAATTCCCAGAAGGACTGACCACCCCCATGTACTTTTCTGTTCTAAAATTGAGTTCCCTTGGACAGAGGGTCATGTAGTTACAGGGGGAAAGCTACCCTGGGTGGGTATATCATACAAAAGAATACCCTCCTGCCATCTGCCCCTAGTAGTCCTCTCCAGATCCAGGAGATTGGGAAGGAAAGGTACGTTGACATATTCAATGAAAGCCCAGTCATTAAAGGCCTGGAAACAAGGATGCAGAAAAGGTTGTATGCAATAGGTTGCATGTTTGTTGTCTTTAAAAAATCGGCCAGGAATTCAGGGGTATGGGGAGGGTGGGTTTGATTTCAGAAACTGAGAAAATGCACAAAGACATAAATGGAAAAACAGGGCCTATGTAAGAGGGAAGGAATAATCCAGTTTGATTGGAGCAAAGATTACATCAAGAGAAGTGCCAGAAAGTTAAGACTGGAAAGACAGAGATGCTCATTTGAGAAAAGATTTTGAAAGCCAGGCTGAAAACTCTCCTTGGTAGGCAAGAGATTTAAAGTAGAGCAGGAATATCATCAGAAATGTGCATTAGTTCAACTACAGCATATATGATGTGCTGGACTAGGGAGAAAACTTTTTATTTCAGGAGGCTAACACACGAGAGTTCAGGCCTGTGCTAGTAAGAGGACAGAGATATTGTGAAGGAGGGATAAACAGAAATTAATAGCTGACTGGTTAAGGTAGGTGAAAGAAAAGGAAGAGTGAATGAAAACCCTGAGACTTCAAACAAATGAAATGGGATCAGTGATTTTACCAAACACAATAAAGGCGAAGTTAGAACAAGAAACTTGCTTTGGGGTATATCAAAGAGTTCTGGGCTAGAATGGGCCTTTAGAAATCAGTGAGGAAAATCTCCTCAATTTATATATGAGGAAAATAAGGCCTAAAGAGGTTCAACACCCTGCCTAAGAGGTATATGTTCCAACCATGCTTTGTGCTGACTGTGCTGGCAGAAAGGACCTCAGGGACTAGCATCCTGTATGATCCAGAGAGATTAGCACTGAATACACAGACTTGAGAATTATCTGGGGGGAAGTGACAGATGAAGCCACGGGAAGGGGGGGGGGGAAAGAATAAGGTGTCAAAGAACAGAATATAGGGAAAAGCCACAAGACCTGTGAGCCAAATCTTGGAAAACAAACCCTTTCTGAGGCCAAAAGAAGTGAAATGAACTAGAGAAAGTTGTTAGAACCAGGAGTCCGATATCTTGAAGTCATAGGAAAAGGTGGTTAAGGAGCAGTTGGTCATTCACGTTAAATGTGCAGATGTCAAGGTGGACAAAAATAAACAAAAAGAGCATTCTGTTAGTCAATCAGACTAGTCTATTAGTTAGTTAATAAGAAAGTCGCTGTTGACTTTTGAGGGAAGTCTCAGTAATGATGAGGATTGAAGCCGGTCTGTAAAAGTTTAAAGAGAGACTAGGAGGTAAGAAAGTGAGGTAATGGTTATTAGAAGACTTCTTTTTCACTAGGTGAGAGGATAGACAGGTGAGGAGAAGGGTAAGCATATGGGGAAGAATGAAATAGAGCGATAAGCTTAAGATAATTTAAAAAAAAAAAAAGGATGACAGTTGAAGCAAGGTCCTAGAGGAGGAAGGATGGATATAATCAAAGGCATAATTATTTTCCTTCTTAAGAAATATGAAAAGGATGACTGGTGCTTCCTTCCTTAAGCTGGCTTTGCCATCTTCCTCCTTTGGTCAAAAAACTTTCCACAATTTCAGGGGAATAAAGTGAAACTCCATGATCACTTCTTATGTGTGTATACTATCTCCCTATTACTTTCAGAGAAGTGACAGGAAAAAATTCTGTCTCACAGTTATACCTTGGTATCATGGTATCTACTTTCTTTAAACTTAAGGAAAGTCACTTCATTGTGACAAGGTCTCTCAATAACCTAAAACAGTTACTTTATATTTGGGGCACCAGGGTGGTAATGAGGATACTGAGCAGAGAACATTTACTTACTTAGGACTGGATGATTGTGTGCTGAGAGCTAGAAAATAATTTGTAGTCTTACAGGTAAAGATGCTACAAGAACAATCCTCAATAATTAATTGATAAAAAATTTATCCTAGGTTAGTTTCTTTTTTCCACTTCACATATTTTGGGTTCTCCTTCCTCTGGGTGGTCTGCATTCAAGGAAAAATAAACTTTTTTCAGCTGAAGCAAAATAATCAGGAAGGTAAAACCACACACAGGCACAAAGCATTTCATCATCAAATCTGCAAACCTCCCTTCCGTTAGCACAAACAATTCAGGGCTGAGTGCTTGAAAGTACCTTGGAGGCCATCAAGTCTAACCCCCTCACTTCATAGATGAGGAAACAGGATGAGAAATTGCACAGGGTCACACAGCTAGTAAAACTGTTTAAGGGAGTATTTGAAGTTGTCCTCCTGACCCCAGCACTACATTCACCCCTCTATGAGCTATTTTTCCCTTTTATTCAAGGACAGGAATTTGGCACCTTAGATATTTCATATAACCTCTAGCACTGTCCTATAAACAAATAAGCTCTCAAAAGATACTTATCATTATGCTTTTTTGTTTTTGCCTTTCTTTATATTCCTGGTAAATTTGTTACTGTTCAGCGGTGTCCCACTCTGTGACCCCATTTGGGGTTTGCTTGACAGAGACACTGGAATGATTTGCCAGGTCCTTCTCCAGTTCATTTGACAGATGAGGAAACCGAGGCAAACAGGAGTAAGTGCCTTATGTCTAAGTAGCGTGTAAGGCCACAACTGAACTGCTGACTTCAAGCCCCGAACTCTACTTCCTCACCTAGCTGCCCCAATTAGCTTGGCATATAGCAAGAGCTTAATGCTTGACTGATTATAAATAAAGTTAATTTGGAAAAGCAAAATGAAGTTTTAAACTCAATCCAGAAACGGGCGCATTTTCACCCCAGGCTTTACTAAAAATAAATCCCAAATATTTAAAGGAAAAAAATTTTCCCTTTTCTGAAAGCAGCTCCCGAGATCGCAAAACCCGAGCCAGGTCGTTGGCAGCCTGAACGCCAGCCAGACGCCGTCCGGCCTCAGGGACCAGAGCACAATGCGGGAAGGGTCAGAATTAACGGCGGTGGCAGCTGCACTGATCCCGCCGACGTTTCCCGGGGTTTTCGTTCTGCCCCAGTCTTTCCACTAGACCCCGGCCCGCCGCCCTCTGGCTCCTTCAAGCCGATTCCCGTCCGTCACTGCAGGCAGGGTCGGAATCGATGGCGACGTTTGGGGCACGGCGTACCCCGGAGTCCCGAGGTGAGCAGCTCCGCGCTATGCCCCGGGAAGGCACAAAGTTTCTAGCCCGGCCCTGACCACGTCCTGCCGTGAGAAGAGGGGCGGCCTCGAAGGCCCCGAGCGGGGGCCACGTCCGCCACCCACGCGAGGAGGGGCGGCCGCGGCTGCGAGCGCCCGGGGGCACCGCCACACAACCGCAGGCGGGGCAAGGCAAACAAAACCGAAAGGTCCTGCCCGCAGAGCGCCAACGTCTCGGCCCGAAACGTGGAAGAGCCCCGAGCTGAGCAGAGTAGAGGGAGGGGGAAGGACGTCGCAGTCGGCCCATCGATCGATCCATCAGCGCCAGGCCCGGGCGGAGAGGGGCTTCAGGCTTGTACCAGGAGGGACACGGAGGCCCAGGGCCGCGCATGACAGACTGAGGCGCAGAAGCTGGCCGCCCGAGCAGGAGGGGTGCGCTCAATGAAGAGCCGAGGCCCACGGAGCTTAACGACTTTCCCAGGCCCGGAGCCCGAGGCTCCGAGAAGAGCGCTGCCCAAGCGCCGAAAGGGTTTTACAGATGCGGAAACTGAGGCCCAGCGAGGAGGGACCTGCGCAAGGTCTCATGGGGGACAAGCGGCAGAGGCGGCGTTCAAACACGAGAAGCCGCCGCCGCGGCCTGCTCCTGCGGCCCGGCCGGGCCCACTCACTCACCTGCCCCACTTGCTCCGTGGCGTCCGCGAGAATGCCGTAGTTACGGTAAAGCTCCTCCACCGTGGGCATGATGACCAGGTGCGCGCCGGGCTCGGGCGCCGCCGCTCAGTCCCGCCGCTGCCTTCCCTGCCGCCGCCGCCTCCGCCGCCGCCGCCGCCGCCGTCTTAGTGGTAGTCGTCGCCGCCGCTGCGCACAGGCCGGCCCAGCGTGCCCCGCCCCGCGTCCACGGGCCGACGTGACGGTGTGACGTCGTACGGCCTGACGGCGGACGCCACCGCGAGCGGCCGCTGTTCCTGGTGCCTCCGCCTTGGCGCGCCCCCTGCGCCCCCTAGCGACCGGAGGAGAGAGACGCAGCCGCACACCCACGTGCGGCGCTCCAGGGAGCTGGGCTCGCGTCATTTTGTCCTAAGGCTCCTTCGTGCAGATAGGGACACTGAGGCTCAGAGAGAGGAAGTACTAACTAGGTGGAAGGCGTCAAATCGTCTTCTTTGTAAAGATGAGGGAAACTGAGAAGTTGTAGCGTAGGGATAGATCAGCGCACGGCACTTACTGAAGACCAGCTTCTCGGCTGTCGTGGAGCTCAGGTCTTTTGCTCTTACAGCTACGTAAAGTGGGACTGGACGAGGGGTGCGCTTGGGCGGAATGTGTGGCAGGACACACTTTGAAGTTTCACCGTCATTATTGTTTATTATCAATAATTAGCTAGTTAAGTCTAGACAATCAAGCTCAGACTTGTAGCATTTGCAGATTTGAGAGCAGTCGGTGCCCACGCAGAATATTTAACCAGGGGCTCTTCAGTCTATTCAAGCTGGCCTTAGAACAACCCGATGGCTCCTAAGGTTCCCTCCCGCCCCGAACCTCTGCTCCTTGCTTCCAGCAGCCTTCAGAGAAAGGCTCTAGACCAGAGAGAAGGAAAAGAAAGATAGAAATAGAATCTGGAATCATAATGCTGCGGGGTTAGTTTAGGGCAAGGCATCCAGAAGCCTGGCTTCAATCCGTAATGAGCGTAACTGTCTTTCCCAAGCTTTCCATCTCTCCCTGTTTTGCACATAATAGGCGCTTAATAAATGTTGAATTAACAGTCAATCGATAAACATTTTAAAAGCACCTGTTATCTGCCAGAGATGTATGATGTGTTCAGGTGGGAGGATTTGCTGAGTCCTTCTCAGGGCTGTTCATCCCCTTCTGTGTCCACCTGTCACCCGACTCTCACTTGGCTCCAAGAGACAATAGCACGCACAGCGGCCACACTCTGGCAAAATCGTTTTGGCGGACAGGCTAACCTGGGTTGAAGGTAACTATCAGCCCTCAAATCTATAGATGAGGTAGGGAGGTGTCTACCCCAAACTGTAAAGACTTCCCCCAGTGGAATGGATGGATGAGAATAATGACTTCCAGTGACTCTGAAGGCAGCTGAAGTAGGTGCTGTGGGGTCCTAGTTCTTGGTCGGGCATAGAAGACACCAAAGTCGTCAACTGCATCTAGAGCCATCTTTCCTTTACTTGACTTGTGTCTTTCCCCTGTGATTCAGGAAAGGAGTAATGTTGATAACTTTGTGAAACTCTGCTTCACTTACATCCAATTCATGGGCAAGTCAAGGCATCACGCTATGAAGTCACTGGTTCTCTTTGAAAAGAAAGGATGAACAACTATGTTCCAGGCATCTTGCTAAGCTTGCTCTGAAGCTGCTCATAGTCTAAAGGAGTACAATGCAAACAACTATGTAACAAACAAGTGACAGACAGGATAAATGGGAAATAATGCACTGAGGGAAGGCACTAGAATTAAGAAGAATTGGGATGAATTTCCCTTCCTGAAGAAGGTGGGATTTTAAATCGGACTAGGAACCAGGAAAACACACAGGCAGGATACTAATCTCCACCAATGAGGAGAAAGTCCCATACCAATGGACTTTGGGGCTCATCTTACACATATTTGAACTTGAAGATGATGGGGAGCCACTGGAGTTTATTGAGTAAGGAAGTGACATGATCAGATCTGTGGGTTAAACAGATCACTTTGGCAGCTGAGTGAAAGATGGGTTGGAGTGGGGAAAGACTGAAGGAAGAGAGACTAACCAGAAGGTTATTGCAATAGTTGTGGCATAAGGTGATAAGAGCCTGCACCAGGGTGAGGGCAGTGTCTGAGGAGAGAAAGGAGTGTATGTGGAGTTGTTAGGAAGGGGGAATTGATAAGCCATGTTAACATACTGGATATGAGGGGTATGTGTGAGATTTCAGAGTTGAGGATGATGCCTAGCCTAAGTCTGGGTCTTTGGAAGGATAATGATACCCTTAGCAGAGAAGTTAGGAAGAGAGGGAGAGAAAAATAATTGGATATGGTGAGTTTAAGATATCTATGGGACATCCACTGGACAGTTGAAGATGTGAGGCAGGAGTCCAAGTCCAGTAGGGCTGGACAAATGGATCAAAGACCTATCTGCATGGAGGTGATAATGGAATCCATGAAAGCCAATGAAATTATCCAGTGAAGCAGTATACAGAGAGAGGAGAAGGACAGTCTTGGGGCACATCCATCGGTAGCTGTTAGGGGATGAAATCTGGATGAAGATCCTGCAAAGGAGACTGAGGAGGAGCTCTCACACAGGTAAGAAAAGCTACCTGTTTATTATCTAAATAAATGAAGTATTATTAGACAAACTAGCGTGCCACGAACCTATTGTTTTAAGTGCCTGCTGGTTTCTAGCTGTGGTCAGGTGCTGGAGGTTGCTGTCGTTTGTCCTTCCTTCTCAAAGATGACCATGACATCAGGGAGGTGATGCCATGAGTTGCAAGTGAATTGGATTTAAGTGAGGCAGGGCTGTGCAAAGTCACCAGCCTCACTTTCTCTTCTGGAGCTATCTGGGTCCAGTGGCAGGGTATAGATCAGGATGACTAGAGATGGCCCCTGCTGGAGGTGCAAAGATAAAAATGAAATGGTTCTCAGCCTAAGGAGCTGTCTTCTAATCAAGGGAGATGCCATGCACATAAGTCAATATACACAAAAATCAAAACCAGCTAAAATTGGGGTTGGGCGAGGGAAGTAGCAATTAGGTAGCTCAAGAAAGGCCTTGCCTTGGTGGTGTCTGAGCAGTGTTTCGAAGTTAAAATGAATTCCAAGGGAAAGAGGTGAGTTGGGAGGGCATTTCAGGACCAGGATGGGAGTCAGGGGCAGTCAATATAAAGACTCAGAGATGGTAAATGTAATATCATGTGTAAGGAAAAGCAAAAAATGACAGTTTGATGGAACCATTCAGTGCAGGAATAAAGTATAATAAGATCATAAATAATATAGAGCCAGATTGGGAAGGATTTTTAAGGCTAAACATAGGCATTTATGATTGCTCATAGTAGACATTTAGTAGGAACTTAATAAATGTTAATTGACTAACAATAATCATTTCTCTCTGGGACTCAGTTTCCCCATCTGTGAAATGAGGAGGTAGGACTAGATAATTTTTGAGTCCATCTAACTCTGTAAATTCTAACATTCTATTCTATGAAACTGACAAATGACCATTTTGCTTAATAATCAAGTAATTGAGTACAATTTGATTAATGATGATCTGTACAATGACCCAATTAGTTAGGTACAATTATCACGCCCATTTTACAAATGAAGGCACCAAGGCTTAGGTTAAATAACCTTGCCCAAGGTCATATAACCACAGCTAAGTGTCAGATGGACAATTTGAAACTAGGTCTTCCTGATTTCAGGTCAGTCACTCTTTCTTCTGCTTCACACTGTCTGTCTAAGTAAGGCTTCAGGGTGTGCAGGGTCAAGGACCATACAGAATCTAGTTAATAGACAACCTAAGACTATTCACCTTTCCCATCACCTCATTAGAGTTAGTTCTTAGAAGTACTTGAAAGCAATTCATATTTCAGAGACAATCAATCTTGTCTGAAGATGGGTCAATGTTGTATTTCGCTAAGTACCCTGAATATATGTGATAGTCCTTGGAACGCTCTTTCTTCTGTCTGAAATAGCAGCAAGTGTATAGAAAGTTGGGGTGAACTAGCTTCTGGAGCTATGTGACGGCAGTGCCTTAACCCTCACGTTAGACTATGTGCAGTCTTCCTTGTCCATTTTTGATAGGCCATGGGAGGCCTGATGATTCTTCTTCTGATCATGAATGACTGGCTCTTACTGTGGAGTGATGAAGGGTCTTCTAGATGACTGAGAAACGTGAAGAACTGATAACAAAGGAGAGGCTGAACTAGAACTGAGTGTGCATGTAGGAGTTTTGAGTGGAAAAATCTACCCTTCTTTTCTTTGTTGTTTTCTGAGTGAGGAAGACTGCTGAGAGCTGCTGGGTAGGGGTGGGAGAGGCTTTCTCATCTCCCACCTGGCTGCCATGTGTCCCTGAACCCCTGGTGTCTCTATTTCCTAATCTTAGCTGAATAAGCATTCTGGGATGGGAGTGCCCAGGCAGCTGGTGGGACTGGAAGATCAAATCAAAGATATTCCAAAGGCCAACTAACAACTGAGTCAACCACTCTGCCAGAGGAGGTGGTACTTACTAAGGAGGCAGATGTATAAATCTAGAATCATGTGGTCCAGTGATGAATCAGTGAACTGATGGAGGGGTCCAAGCTTAGGAGCAACTTGAAGAGGCAGATCATATCCATCCCGGAGGGCAGCAGGTGGGGTAGGAGGATGTGGATCCAGAGGGAATGTTACACTCCCCTCCTTCCCTTCCTCCATAGATCATATATCATCAGTTCCCCTCAGCTATACACAAAGACAGTCACACCCTTAATCTTGCCGTCATCCACAAATGTACCTCTTCCATGTTGAAGGATTCTGAAATCACCTTATCCGACCACCATCTATTAGCTTTTCACCTTTCCATCGGCCTTTCCTTCCATAAACTCATTCTTTGTCTATTCTGGAAGCTCTAATCTTTTGATGCCCTCGGTTCTCCCCCAGGCCATCTCCCTTGTACTAATTACTCTCTCCTCTTCTCCCCATCTTAACGTCTTGGTGAATTATTCCACTCTACACTGCCCTCTTCCCTTGAATCCCTTAGCCCCTTTATCATATCTCTGATGACACCCAACCAAGCCTCTGCCTTGGATTATTCCCATTACTTTTGCTCATTTCACACATGATACTGAACAGAGGTGGAAAAAAGCCTATAACTCTTCTGACTTGGTCCTTTGCAAATTTATGCTACATAAGCTCAACTGGGCCCTCACTACTGCTAAGGAATCCTACTATATCTTCCTTATCAGCTCACTCTTCCACTCTCCACAGTCTCTTCCAAATATTTTCATCCTTCCTCAAACCCCCCGTAGTTCTCTCTGCCCCCACTCTCTTAGCTAAGAATCTTGCCTCATATTTTATGGGAAAAATTGAGGACATTGGTCTTGAACTCCCTATTCTCCCCTCTTCCTCATCTCTTATGACTCAGGTACCTTCTGTCACTTTCTCCTCCTTCACCCCTGTGTTATAGGAATCTGAAAATCTTCCCTGGCCCTAAACCCTTTGCTTTAGTGGGGTTAAGTGGCTCTGAGAATCTTCCCTGATTTGAAAGTATACTCTGCCCCATAATGGGCTGAATGTGGTCACGTAGAGCCTGTGGCAGGAGATTTTTTTTTCCAGGAATGCCCCCACCTTTTTGCTTTGTGATTGGGCAGTGGGTCAAGAGAGCCATTTCTCTGACCCAGGAGAAGGCTATATATGTGCCCTGATGTGAGGTTTTGCTTTGGGGTTCCCTTGAGAAGAGTTGTGTGATTTGGCCAGATGAGACTCTGGGTAGCCATTGAGCCCCCTGACTTTGAAAAACCCTGATGTTGGTGCTTCCCTCTCTGGTAACTGACTTGGTATGGATGTAATGGTCAGACAGTTGGAAGCCCGTCTGCTGATCTGTTTCTCTGTTTGCTTGTAACTTCTCCTTGTAACTTGTTTGTATTCTGTTTGTATTTTCTGAAGTTCAGGGTTCTGACTTTTTCTGCTGAACTAGGTAAATGATATATGTCTGATTGATTAAAGTGAGACTCTTAACCCATTTTGAGTTGCTTTCCTTCAGAAAAGCATATCTAAGAACCTGTGCTAGCAGCCACCCTGGGTATACTAGGGTTCTTACTGATACACCTTGTCTCACGTGAAGTGGTGGCCTTAGTCCCTACCAAGAGTAACCCTTCTACTTGTTCGAGTGACTTCATTCTATCTCATCTCCTTCAACAGATTGCCCCCCTTTTTCATCCTCGCTCAATCTCCCCTCTACTGGCTCATTTTCTACTGTCTATAAACATAACTATGTCACTGTTATTCTGAAAAAAAACCACACCCCAAATCACTCACTTGACCTTTCTATTCTCAATAATCATTGTTCTATGTCTCTTTTGTCCTTTGTAGCAACGGCCATCTATGGTGATGTTCATGCCTTGGTCGATGTCCTAGTTCTTTTGATTGTCTGTACTACTCTATCATAACCACCCTGGAAGATCCTGCTGCGCCTGCAGCTTCCTCCTTCAATTAGTGAGTTCCTTCTGGAACCATCATTTTGAGGAAGTACCCAAGATAGCTATGCCTTTTCCCTAGTTCAGCTCTGGATTCTCCCAACTTTTTCCCCATATGCAGAGGAGAGGAAGGTGAAGTTGTATTATAGGGCCTCTAAACTCTCTCCCGGCCAAGAATTCTGATCAGAACTCTGACCTAACCCCCTGAGCTGCAGAGCAGCTGCCAGTCTGCCTTGTCCCTCACTGGGGGCTTCCCACATTGATGCAGTAATGGGTCTAGCCCCAAAATGATGATTATGTTCAACGTGATTATGTGTACACATGCTCAACCACATGCTCAGGACGGATGGGAAATACACGTTCCATGTGTATTTGAGTATTTGAAGAATGAAGAGTAACAACAGAGGATCCTCAGTTTTCAGATGGGGAGAAGACAGACAGATTAACTGAGAAACTGGCAAAAGTGACAAGGCTATGGAAGGACCAGGAGAGATTTGAAAGATGATGAAGGGTAGAGAAAAATGAAGATTTGAAAGGCATCCCGATAAAATTTCACTTCTTTTCATTCTCTTAACTTCATCCTGAAAACAAAGGACTTGCAGTCCACTAAAGATTCTAGAGAAGAGGAGTGACGTGGTCAGACTTGAGTTTAAGGACTAAAAATTGGGAAGCTCTTCTATCTAAGAGAAAGTTAACTTGCTTTTGTCAAGCCCCTGAGAAGAGTGAAGCCACATCTACAGGCTTTCTCTAATTCTTACAATCTTTGTTTTTTCTTGGCAAGAGTCAGACAGGCTGTCTTGAGGAAGTAGGACCTGCCTTTGACAGCTAATAGAAAAATCCTAGAGGGCTTTATTGTTAATTGTTTTCCATCCCCAAATCAGTCCAATTCCACAAGTATTTATTGTCTTCTATGTGCAAGACACAGCATACTTGGTATACAAACAAACAAACCAGTCCAGGTCCTCAAAGGGCTTATACTCCATTAAGCCAGTGGTTCTCAACCTTTGGGTCACGACCCCTTTGGGGGTCGAACGACCCTTTCACAGGGGTTGCCTAAGACCATCGGAAAACATGTATTTCCAATGGTCTTAGGAACCGAGACATCGCTCCTCTATCCTTTATCCATCTCCAGGTGGTCCACCCACATGCAGATACACCCACAAACAAATATTAAAGGATCACGGCATTAGGAAGGTTGAGAACCCCTGCAAACAGATTGAGTTAACAATTATAATAATAGCTAATATTTATACAGCATTTGAGGTTTACCAGGTACTTTATTCATATTGTCTCATTTATTCTCACCACAACCCTGAGAGGCTGATGATATCATTTCTTCCATTTTAAAGATGAGGACACTGGAGTCAGCAGAGGTGAAGGTATCTGTCCCTTGTAAGTAATTACTCATAGCTAGCAGGCAGCTGCTTACAGCTAGTAAGCATGTGGGCAAGGCTGGAAGTCAGGTCTTCTTGCCTCCAGTGCTCTTTCTGTATCCATGACAGCACTTGGTCACCTCTACACAATGTAGTTCTACAAGGTACCTTGTAAGCTGAGAAGCTGAAGAACCAACTAGGGGTATCAGGAAAGGTTTCCTGAGGAGGTAGCTTCTGAGTTAAAGCTTAAGCGAAGTTTAGGATTCTAAGAAATGGAAATGAGTTGGAAGTTGGAAGAACATTCTGAGTATGCTAGCCTGGTTGTGGAAAAGGGCTCGCAAATGCAGAGAGATAGGAGGTGGGAGCTAGAATGCTGAGGTGGGGAATGGCAAATTCAAGAAGGGGAGTAACATGAAATAAATCTGAAGGTACGGATAAGAGTCAGACTGCGGAAGGCTTTGAATGACAAATTGAGCTGTGTGTTTTAACTTGGTGACAAGAGGGAGCCACTAAAGATTAGACGAGTTTAAGGATGATTATTTTGCTAGCTATTTGGGTGATAGATTGGAGATGAGAGGGTGGAAGCCAGGAGTCCCATTAGGAGTCTATTACAAAAGTCCAAGTGAGAGGTGATTGGGGTCTAAACTGGAGTGGCAACTGAATGGAGAGGAGATATATTACAGAGTCAGAAATGGTCACACTTGTATTATGGGAAAATGATTTCCATTGAGTTTATGTGGTAGGTACTGCTGCCAAATAACTCCATCACAATGCAGGCATTCTAGAGGTTAAAACCTGGGTTTTATTTTGCTTAAGCACAAGTTCAGAGCTCAGAAAATTACTCTGAACCCTGATTAGGGGTTTAATAAGTCATATAGTTTCCAATTATGTCAGAGAGATGGAGAAATAATTTTTGATCCTACAGCAACCTTGTATATCCTCTTAGGACATAAAATTAAATGGTTGGTTGTTGTCTTTCCTGTTCAAAGAGGACCAAAGTGATGTAACTTTGTTGGGGTCAAGGTACGGTGTGTCCAACTATGACTGATCAGACCAATATGAGCTTGGAAGGCTCTACCACAGATTGGGCATAAATAGTCCATGTGAACATTTGAAGTGGAGATGTCTCTAAATTTGCACATATCGTGTTTCTTTTGAGCTACTACAATTCTGCTTTGCTCATAGAACACAGTGCCTTCTTGGATACCGGCACACCATACTGGGCAATCCTGTCTCCCAATTCATTCCAAAGTTCTTCAAGAAAAGTTTCAAGAAAGATCTTGAAAATGTACTTGTATGGGGTGACTAAGTGGCACAATGAATAGAGGACCAGCCCTGGAGTCAAGAGGACCTGAGTTCAAATCTGACCTCAGACACTTACTAGCCATGTGACCTTGGGCAAGTCAACCCCAATTGCCCTGCCTTCCCCCCTCCAAAAGAAAAAAAGAAGCAAAAAAAATAGAGAAAATGTCCTTGTATCACTTCTTCTGGCCTCTGTGTGAGCACCTGCCTTGTTTGAGTTCTCTGTAAAAATAGTTTTTTAGGCAAACAAAAATGTGGCGTTAGAACAACGTGGCTAGCCCATTAGAGTTGTGCTCTCTGCAGTTGAGTTTGAATGCCTATAAGTTGAGCTCAATAAAGGACCTCAGTGTCTGATACCTTATCCTGCCAGGCGATCTTCAGAATCTCCCTAAGACAATTCAAATGAAAGTGATTCCGTTTCCTGGTCTGGCACTGGTATACTGTCCAGGTTTCACAGGTGTTTAACAGTGAAGTCAGCACAACAGCTCTCTAAACCTTCAGTTTGGTAGGCAGCCTAATACCTCTTTTCTCCTGAAATTTCCTTAAGAACCTCCCCAATACTGAGTTAGTTCTAGAAATGCATGCATCATCATCATCATCGTCTATGTGCACATCCTTAGAAAGGATACTGCCAAGGTAAGTGAACTTATTTACACTATTCAAAATTTCTCTATTTGCTTTAACTAGTGGTTCCTCTTATGGCTGGTGTGGTGCTTGCTGACTGGTGGAGCACCTCTGTTTTCTTGGTGTTAATTGTCTGGCCAAAATAAGCACAAACAGCAGAGAATCAATCCATACTCATGCATCTGAGCTTCAGAGGCTTCTTTGAGTGCACAATCATCTGCAAACAAACGGTCACATAACAACCCTCCCTTCGTGTTATCCTTGGCATGCAGCCTTTTCAAATTAAATAAGTTACCATCAGTGCAGTAGCTGACCTTGATGCTTTATTCATTTATATTGAAGGCATCTGACATTGCTCAAAACATCATGCTAAAGGGCATGGAATAATCTGGCCTCAGACACTTAGCACAAAACTAGCCATGTGACCTTGGGCAAATCCCTTAACCCCAATTGCCCTACCTTCCCCCCTCCAAAAAGCAAAAACAATAAAAATAAAAAAGGGAGCAAGGCCACAGCCTTGTTTCACTCTGCCGGTTACTGGGAAAGTGCTAGAACATCAACCTGTGTAAATATACTGTTGTGGAACTGGTATACAAAAATACTGGTGAACTTCCCCTGACAACCATATTTTTCCATGATTTTCCACATGGTCTCACGAATACTAATATTGAGGGCCTTAATCAGATCAATAAATGTTGTGTACAGAGCTCTGTTCTACTCCTGCCATTTCTCCTGGACTTGTTGGCAACAAACACCATGCTAACCTTTCCTTGGCCCTTTCTGAAGCCACACTGTCTCTTGGGTAGATGACCATCTTACAGATGAAGGACCAGCCTATTAAGGAGGACTCTGACAAGATTCTTGCCAGCAATGCCTAACAGAGAGAGACACCTCTTTGATTGTCCAGGACAATCTATTTTTCTTTCCTTTATAGAGATGGATAATTGAGGCATATTTGAACTCCTGGGTGATAACCTCCTCTTGCCAAATAACCTGGGAGATTTTAGTCAGCTTTAGTATGAACAGTAGACCCCCTGCCTTATAAATCTCGTCTGTAATAGAGTCAGCACCAGGTGTTTTGTTGCATGAGAGAAGCCTAATGGCACTCAAGACTTCTTCAACTGGAAGTTTGGTAAGACAGGGATTGACTTCAACTTGAGGTATATGATCAGTGCAGCTAGGTGGCACAGTGGATAGAGTGTTAGACCTAGAGTCGGGAAGACCTGAGTTAAAATCTGTGACCCTGAGCAAATCATTTCACGCCATTTGCCTCAGTTCCTTATCTGTAAAAGGAGCTGAAAAGAAAATGGAAAACCACTCCAGTATCTTGCCAAGGCAACCCCAAATGGGGTCACAAAGACCAGGATGCAACTGAACAAGAAAATTGCAAGATACAGTGTTTGCCATGGGCCAGTTGGGAAGGGAGATCTACATGTCACAGGGTTGAAGCCAGTTGAGATCCTTCCACAAATCATGCAAATTAAATTAGTCTGGGAAGCATGATTCTTTTTCCCTTTTTATCCTAGGAATATGACATTGCCTGGGACAGGTTTCAGCCAGCTAAATAACCTCCCAACCAGGAGAAATGGCCTGAACCCAAGTAATAGAACTAACAAAAGGAAATAAAAATTTTCTTATGCCACTCTTATTTGATTAAATATGGATGGTGAGAGAGGCTGAAGAGTAGAGGATGAGTGGGGGGATACTGGTACCATTGACAGAAACAGAAAAAGTTAGGAAAGGGATGGATATAGGGGAAAAATATTGAGTTTTGTTTCAAACATATTGAGTTTGAAATGCCTATGGGAAATCCAGAGAGGGATTTCTAACCCAAAGTTGGCGAAGGGTAATTGGAGCTCAGGAGACTAGGTCTACAGTTGTAGATCTGGGAGTCAATTCTAAAGTGATAATTGGTCCAATGGGAGCAGTGGATTATCAAGGGAGAAGGTGAAGAGAGAAGTGGGTTCCTGTGAGAAAACACACACACAGACACACACATACACAGACACACACAGATACACACAGACACACACAGATACACACACAGACACACACACACACACCCTCATCCTCAGGCTATAGTCCACTTTTGTTTCTCTCCAGCTCCATATCTTAGCTTGCCTGTGTCCTTGGTCTAATGCTTATCATCTTGCTTCTCTGTTTGCTTTGGAATAGAACTCAGATGTCTATTTTTCTCTACATGCTGCAGAATGACCCAGCCCTTCATGACAACAGTCCCAATATTAATTAAGCACTTAAAGATTTCTTACCACTGTGCTAAATGCTCAAGGAGAGTTAAGTTTAGATCAGACACGGCCCCAGTCTTCCCAGCTCACAGAAAAAGAGGGGAATGATGTATCTTTGTATATAATCCTAACGTATAAGATCAGTAAGTGCAACAGAGAAGTTAAGTACTACATGATGTGATGTCAGAGTGGGGAGGTTACTGGCTGCTGGAGTGTGCTGGTAAATGTTTAACAGCTGAATTAATGAAACAAACAAACAACTGTGTGTAAGACAAACCTTTAAGTTAGTGTGGATCGTTAACATTTTCTCCATTGCTTTCCTAAGTCTAGAAGTGAATAGAACAATAAATCAGACCCTGAGTTGTAATACTGGCGCCCAAATACTCTCACTGCAGGCTAGTTAGAGCTGACTCCATTATACCCCTGGGGATCCAATGTATGCCGCCAGGGAAAAAAAGAGGAGGAACAAAAAATGTCCCCATTTTGCTCATTCACAGTTTGTGGTAATTGATAACTTTTAAATCTGGAATAGATGTCTGGGTCTTTCCGTGTTCAGTACCTGTACCTCTAATTTGCTATTTCTTCTTACCAATACTGGGAGTTTTCTCTCTTTTACCTTCTATTTGTAAGCATTAAATAAAATAAACACACAGCTTAGCATTTCTGTTAGCCAATAGCATTTGATGGTGAGCAAATAAAAGTCTAACTTGAAAGTAACAGAGAAAAGAACAAATAAGCTTGTACAGCAAGTTAACAGGAAAAAAGACAAGTGGCTTTGCTAGAAGGTGAAAGGGAGTGACAGGAGCCCTTCTCATCCCTGGTGTCCCCAGCTGGTGAGATGAGTTTTCCCATAAAAAGTGTTGGGAGATTTCTGGAGAGCTGGTGGGCTCTGGGGACAAAGGGCTGAGGCCGTTGATGTTATTTTTTATTGCCTGAGTACAAAGCAGCTTGGAGGAACTGGAGGGGCTTTGCCGGACTTGGATGGTTGGTCACATAACTCAACTGAATCTACTCAAGGCATTCTTTTTTTTTGTTTGTTTTTGTTTTTTGGAGGGGGGAAGGTAAGACAATTGGGATTGAGTTGCCCAAGATCACACAGCTAGTTTTGTGGTAAGTGACTGAGACGAAATTTGAACTCAGGTCCTCCTGACTCCAGGGCTGGTGCTCTATTCACTGCCCCACCTAGCCACCCCCAGCTCAAGGCATTCTTAATGCTAGTCCTCCAGCTGAAGTTACCTAACTCTCCTTTAGTTTCCTGTTGAATGTTCCAGGAGTGTCTCATTTTGTTGGGATATTGAGCCAGAACTGAGTCTGGCCCACTATAGAACACTTGACCCGCCCGGCTCTCACTCTCTTGGGTCTATGGATCCCTGGTGTTGCTCTTCTCACAGGTACCTGGTCATCTCACTGACTCAGTAAAGTCCTCCTTTAGTAGCTGCTCTTGGGAATGGCTCCTGGGTTCTTCTTTGCTCACTATGAATGCCTCTTCCATCCTGCTCACTTTCCCTTCTCCTTATTTCTGGATTCCACCTTCTCCTGTTCCTTCCCAAGGTCGGGGCTGGTGGTGCTCTGGATAGTTAAGTCTGATGCCCCCTTTAGGGAATTCTGCCTGTTATTGATGCTGGCCTTTCTCTTTTCAAGGCTCTTACTCCATACATACACTACATGGGCTTCCTCTGTCATTGGATGCTTCTGCCACCTCCATTGCATTGGGATATTGACTCTGGTTACAGATTTGAGGCTTCATAAATCCAGTCTGGATTTTCCAGAACAATCTGGCTGGAGGTTCAAACCACTTATTTAGCAGTACCTCAAAATAATAACTATAATTAGCATTTATATAGCATCGCAAGGACTATATAGCCCTTTGCAAATATTATCTCATTTTATTCTCATGACACCCTTGGGAAGGAGGTATTATTATCTCCATTTTACAGACAAGGAAGCTGAGATAGACAAATGGAAGGCAAGTGACTTGCTCAGGGTCACACAGCTGCTAAGGGTGTGAACTTAAGTCTTGCTGACTCCAGACCCAATGCTCTATCTACCCTGCCACCTAGCTGCCTATTATAGTACATCAAAAGGAAGAAGAGAATAATATTTCAGGCCAGATTCCTTTTGAGACTAGAGTAGATAAATCCCAGGATGAAAGCAGGGGGCATTTTTTTTTCACTTTCAAACTTTTGGTGACCTCTGTTTTATGCACAGGAGGTCTTATGTGTTTTTTACATTTTTTTTTGAGGGGGGAAGGCAGGGCAGTTGGGGTTAAGTGACTTGCCCAAGGTCACAGGGCTAGTAAGTATTAAGTGTCTGAGACTGGATTTGAACTGAGGTCCTCCTGACTTCAGGGCCAGTGCTGTATTCACTGTGCCACCTAGCCACCCCATCTTATGTATTTTTTAATGATTTATTTTATTTATTTTTGAGACCATGTCTCCTTCTCTCATCCAGGGTAGAAATGTTGTGGCCATTTGCAGGCTCTATCCAAGTACTGAGTGCTGTGGAAGCTTGTTTTTCCAACCTGGGCCAGAGGAGGAAATTGAGGCTGAATGAGGTTAAGTAATTTGCAGCTAGGAAGCCTCAGAGGTGGATTTGAACTCAGGTCCTTTGGGTCCCAACTGTCTTTCCCTGACACCCATTTCCCATTTTAGCTGGAATGTCATTCTGGAACCTTTGCTAAGAGATCATTTTAAGGAAACCTATGAAATCTGTTTGACCAAGATAGACAGTTAGTTGGGCTCTGAATAGGGAGAGATAAACCCAAATGATAAGAGCCTTAATGGACAGTGTTCATCTTCTACTAAGAAATTACTTTGCTATCTTCCTTCCCACTGTCTGACATACCCTGCCCTTAACGGCGTACAACAGGTGGCTATGGAAGATTTTCCTGGTGAGGGATGACTGAAAATAAGAACACGTAAATGAATAAATAATACCTCGTATTTATGTAGAGGTTTGAGGTTTATAAAATCTTTGTAAAAAAAAGTCACATGTAAAATGTCAAATTTTACATGTGACAAAACTGAGATTCAGAGATCGATGCCTTGCTTATGAGACCAGAGCTAGTAGCTGACCCCAGCCAGGACCCCCTCTCATTTCACTATAGGTCCAGAGACCTTTCTTCTACCCAAGGCTGTGTCTGCGAGAGCTCTTCTTACCTGTGGTACAGATTTCATAGGAATGGAAACCAACTTTGAGCATAACAGGAGATGCCAGGGAGAGCTTGGTATCCAGTGACAGGTGCCATTTTAATCCTTCAATCCCTACTCTTAAGGCTAAAACTCAAGGAATGATGACTATCTGTAAAAAGAAACAGGCTGTGTTGGAGTCTCAGGGTGTGCTGGTGTTTGGGTTCGGTTGGCTTTGCTTGGCTTAGAGGGGGTGGTGTGAGAACACTGCTCAGAATCGAAGAATGTTAGGGAGGAGACTTAGAGATCATTGAATCCACCCCCTTCATTTCACAAGTGCAGAAATTTAAGCAGAAATTGAGAGACATTAAATAACTTGCTATAGGAGTCCCTATAAGTAATTCTGGGAAAGTTATATTCTCTCTATGTAATAGGTTTAAAGCTGGGAAGGGCTTTAAGAAGCCATTTATTCCAATTTCTCCTCCCCTCCCTTTCTTTATCTCTCTTTCTGTCCTTCTCTGTCTTGCTCACTATCTCTGTCTCTGTTTCTCTCATTTGAATGTTTATTTTATCTTTTCCCTCAAAACCCATCCCTTATGATAAAAAACAAAAAAAGATGAAAAAAAGCAATTCAGCAAGACTAACGAGTCTGACAGTATATATGATGTTCCTCATAGTCTCCTACCCCTACAATGAAGAAAACGGTGTTTATTTTCTTATCTCTTCTATGGAGACAAGATTAGTAATTATAATTACAAATGTTCTTTTTAATATTGTTGTTCCTTCCATTTACAATGTAACCATTGTGACTTTAATTTTCCCGGTTCTGCTTACTTCACTCCCCATCCATTTATATGTCTTCCCAGTTTTCTCTGACTTCATGTTCATTGTTTCTCATGGCAAAATAACACTGCACTGTGCTGATGTATCACCAC
Organism: Pseudocheirus occidentalis; assembly: GCA_028646575.1. Taxonomy (NCBI): domain Eukaryota; kingdom Metazoa; phylum Chordata; class Mammalia; order Diprotodontia; family Pseudocheiridae; genus Pseudocheirus; species Pseudocheirus occidentalis. The sequence goes on along the minus strand of CM053601.1, from coordinate 175,272,559 downwards.
TTGTGTAGCCCTTGGGCATCTTGTGTAGTCTTGTGTAGTCAATGGGCATCTATCCACTTCTCTACTACCACAAAAAGCTGCCAAAAATATTTTGACGAGTGTCTTTCTGTCTTTTACCTCTGTAGGGTATGTACTTAGTCATGGGATTTTGGGTCAAAATGTGTTAGACATTTTAATCATTTTTCAAACATATTCCTAAATTGGTTTACAGACTAGTCAGACCAATTTGCAGCTCCACTAACTGTAGACCAGCGTGCCTGATTTTCTACTTGGTTGCTTTCATCTCTTGCCAGTTTGCTGGATTTGGGATAAAATCTCAGAATGATTTTGATTTGCATTTCCCTCATTATTAGTGATTTAGGACAATCTTTCCTATGATCACTAACATTTATACTTCTTTTGAGAACTGTCCATTTATATACTTTAACCATTTCTTCATTGAAGAATATCTAGGTCTTTTATTTTTCTTGCTTCCCTACATATTTCTTATAATAGACTCTTATCAGGGATACTTAATAGAAGGTTCTCTTCTTCTATTTCCCCTTCTCATTTGACAGCTTCCTTTCTCATTCTAGTTACATTGATTTTGTAGGTTCAAAAGCTTTAAAATTTCATGTAATTGAAATGATTTATTTTATCTTTTATGACCCCCATCCTTTATTTGGTTAGTAATTCTCCCCTTAGCCTCGGCTATGAAGGTGTCTCCCGATTTGCTCTTTTTTATAAGGGGGAAGTTGAGGTTTAGGGAGTTATGTACTTTGCCCGGCTTCATATAGTTACAAAGTGATAGGTCTGAAAGTTGAGTTCCAGTCTTCTTCTCATTGTTTGAAACCCTCACTATCAGTGCTGGTGTTACAGAAGGGCACTGGGCCTTAGAGACCAATCTAGTCCATTTAGTTCAATGCCCCCATTTCATTTTTTATCACATTTACAGAAGTGTTATTGATGGCTTTTAAAATTCATCCTGCAAATGCTTCTCAGTAGACTCTTGCTCACTAAATCCTGTGTTTGCATCTGCCAGTGTGAGGACCATTTTGTAAACCCACCACTTAACTGAGAGGAGGGAGCTGTGTTCCATCTATTCTCCAGGACCAAGAACGATGATCATATTTCATTCAAGTGTTAGTGGCATAGTGGGTAATGTGCAAGACTTGGCCTCAGAAAAACCTGAATTCAAATCCTTTCATCTCCTTAGGGTTTAGGTTCCATGGTGAGTTCATTAAGTCAAACAGTATAGACCAGGGTGGGGAATCTGTGGCCTCGAGGTCACATGTGTCTCTCTAGGTCCTCAAGTGCGGCCCTTTGACTGAATCCAACAGAACAGAACAGATTCTGCGAAGTTTGGATTCAGTCAAAAAACCTTACGTGAGGACCTGGAGGGCCACATGTGGCGCCAAGGCCATAGGTGCCCCACCCCTGCTGTTGACAATTCTGTACAACATCCTCATTTTACAGAGGATAAAGTTGAGTTTTAGAAAAGAAGAATGACATGTCCCTGATCACACAACTAGTTTGTCATAGAGGTAGAGTACAAATTCAAGTTTCATGACTCTGGGTCAAACTCTAAATTCTACCATCTTAGCCCCATTTAACAGATGTGGAAAGTCCAGTTTTCCTAATTGTGTTTCCACAGTATTCAAATTACTTCCTCTTGGCAGCCTGTAATATTTTCTCTTTGATCTGGGAACTCCAGAACCTGGCTATAATATTCCTAGGAGTTTTCTTTTTGGGATCTTTTTAAAAAGGTGATTGGTGCATTCTTTCAAGTTCTATTTTGTCCTGTGGTTCTAAAATATCAGGGCAATTTTCCTTGAGAATTTCTTGAAGGATGCTTTTTAGGTTCTTTTTTTGATCATGGCTTTCACGTAGTCAAATAATTTTAAAATTGTCTCTCCTGGATCTATTTTCCAGGTCAGTAGTTTTTTGAAGGAGATATTTCACATTGCCTTCTATTTTTTCATTTGTTTGGATTTGTTTAATAGTATCTTGATTTCTCATAAAGTCATTTGCTTCCATTTGCTCCGCTCTAAGTCTGAAGGAATTATTCTCTTCAGAAAGCTTTTGAGATTCTTTTCCCATCTGGCAAATTTGACTTTTTAAGGCATTCTTCTCCTCATTGGTTTTTTGGGCCTCTTTTGCCATTTGAGTTAATCTATTTTTTAAGGTGTTATTTTCTTCAGTCAGGTTGTTGACTCTCTTTTCATGATTTTCTTGCATCATTCTCATTTCTCTTCCCAATTTTTCCTCCACTTCTCTTATTTGGTTTTCAAAATCCTTT
>CM053601.1:175253779-175269781 GCA_028646575.1 Pseudocheirus occidentalis | reverse complement strand
AAGTACAATGGGGGGCAAAGGGTGGGTATTCTGTTGCCTAGGTATGAGTAGTTCTGATTATACAGAGGATCACGGCTGGAAGGAACCTTAGAGGCCAGCAAGCCCCTCATTTTACAGATGAGGAAACAGGCTGAGGATCTGTCCAGGTTCATACAACTATTAAAGTGTCTGAGGCAGGATTTGAACTTAGTTCTGTTTTCCCCCATCCTAGCTCTCAGACCCCCCTGAAATCTAGACAGCTGGAGTTAACAACCTCAGCTTTACTGTATGCCATGCAGCCTCTCCTACCTGCCAGGTACACAGAAGGTGCTTAATGCATGATATTTTTCCACCCAAGTTCACAGACCCCCTGAAATCTAGACACCCAGATTAAAAATGTTGTATTCTTCCCAGCAGTCTCTTAATAAATGCTTGTAGTTTAGCTGGTGTGTACAAACCAGGGCAGCTTGTCATGTGGAATAAATGAATGAGTGAATGAAGTAATGAATACAGCCTAAATGTATGAAGGAAGAATGAATGCATCGTTAAATCAGTGAAGAATTAATGAGAATGAATGAATTAGTGAATTAATGAGTAGATGGACAAATTGACTAAATGAAGAATGAATATGTAGAGAGGAATGAATAAATGAGTGAAGAATTAATGAGTGGTACAGTAAATAGAACATCGACCCTGGAGTCAGGAGGACCTGAGTTCAAATTCAGCCTCAGAAGTTTAACACTTACTGGCCTGTGACCTTGGGCAAGTCACTTAACCCCAAGTGCCCCGCCTTCCTCCCTCAAAAAAAAAAGGGAAAAGGAATGAGTGAATGAATGCATGGATTGAGTGAATGAAGAGTGAATATGTGGATAAATGAATAAGTGGAGAATTGAGTGAATGAATGAATAAATGAAGAATTAGTGAGCGTATGAACAAGTGCACGGATGAATGAGTTGATAAAGAACGGGTGAGATGAATGATGAGTGAATGAATGAGGACGAGGATGAATTAGTGAATGAAGAATGAATGAATGAATGAATGCACGAATGCACGCATGCCTGTATAAAATGAACTCCTATGAGGCTGAGGGAATGTGCGTAGCACCAGTCAGGCGTCTGGGAAGGCAGTTTCTTCCAACTCTCCCCGCCCAGTTTAGCAGCTCTCTAGAGGAAGAGCTTAGTTTCTCCCCCTGCCTCCGCCGGTGGAGGGGTAAGGGGTGAGGGCCGGGGGTTGGGGGTGCAGAGGAGGTCCGAGGCTGGGTCCACAAGACTGAGGATCTCCCTTCAGAAACGGCCGGAAATCCCGCCCCCAGCAACGCCCCGCAGGCCCCGCCTTCGCCGCCACCTCCTTTACCAAGATGGCTGGCAGCGGGGCCGTACTTCCGCTTCCGGCGCGAGCAGCCGAGCTTGGGGGGGGGGGGAAAAATGGCGGCGGCGGTGGCGGCAGCAGTGGCAGTGGGGGTCCGCGACCGCTTGGGGCTGTGGCCTGCCCCGGGGCCCCGCTGGCTCCTCGGCCTCTCCGTCTTCCTGGGCGTCGCAGCTCGCGACGCCTCGGCCACCACTCACTGGATCGTGACGGAGGACGGCAAGATCCAGCAGCAGGTAACGGCGGCCCCTTTCGGGGGGCTCCCGGCTCCGGCCCCGGCGCCCTGGGCCCGGGCTCGCCACAGAGCCCCCTCCTCCCCTCCTCCCCTGTTCCCATCCCTCTCTCCACCCGCGTGGGTACGCGGGCTCGCGCGTGCGCCCCCAGCCCCGGCCGAGCCCGCCGCGCCGCGTGGGCCGAGCCTCAGTTTCCTTCTCTGTAGAAGGAGCACCGGGGCTTCACCAGCTCCCTCTCCTAGAAAGCCGGCGGCAACGGCGGCCCCAAGGGGCACCGCCTCGGCCAGCGAGCCAGCCCTGCCTGGAGGGGGGAGAGTCCCGAGGCTGCAGAGACAGGATTCTCACCCGGGACCCCCGGCGCCGGCTCCAGCCCTCGGAGCGCAGGCAGCGGGGCTTAGGGCACAAACCCGGGGTTTCTTTTCTGGCGCCCATTCATTCAGTCACCGAACGCAGTGCCTGGTCCCTGAGCCCTTCATGCCTTACTAGGTGCCAGGCATCGTGGATACCAATCAGTTCATTAATAAGCATTTATTATGCTCTTACTGTGTGCCAGGCATGAGAGTCGCCACGGTGTGTGTGATGGATAGCCATCCCACCTCTAATACTACTGAATGCCCGAGGCACAACTTCTCAGGGTCCCGTAGAGCTCTCCAGCAGTAGCCCCAGAAGAGTCTCTCCAAGACTGTGTTGCACTGAGAGGTCTTGTGCCCACCTGCTTTAGAGGAGGTAGTTTCCTCACCTGGAGTTCTGTTTAACCAGTGAACCATGCCCAGTGCCAGTTCCTATCCCTTCCCCCACCTTACCCAGTCTCCTGAGGAAGACTGAGTGCAGACACCCCTCGAATCGCTTGTAGGAAGATAAGAGAATTGAATTGACTTGGGCCAGTTACAGACCGATAAGAATGGGCTTTGGAATTTTAACCCAGGTCTCCTGTCTCCCAAGTTTTTATTCATTCTAACAACGCTCTATTTTCTTGTATCAAAAGTCGTTTAACAAATACCTAGAGACAGAATATGTTAGCGTTGCTATACTGTTAGCATATTGTATCTTCAGTAGTTACTTAACATTCCTCCTTAGCATTCTACGATCAGGTTTTTATTTACTCCTAAGCCACTAGTCACATAAAATGGAATAATGAAATGCTAGGGAGCTGGTGAATCTGCCCCGTTGAAATGATTTCTGGAACAATCAGGTTTTAGAATTACAATTCTGTGCTCCTGAATGCGTGATGAATTCTGACTTTTAAGCATTCTGTCATTTGGGGTTGGGTTTGCTATTTGATGTCAGATTTTTATCTGAATGGGTGAATTGATGGTTTTACATTTAGAATCCTCAGTTTTTCATAGTCTAGCTGGTGAAATGACTTTCATTTAAGCTTAGATTGTTTGGTCACACCTGTCTTCTCTCCGCTCTAATAGGAAAAGTTCCCCTGTTTTCTAGTTAGTGGCTGGGCTCCTACATAAAACTTAAAAAAAAAAACCCACCAGGCTCATAGACATGATAAAGCAGCCTTTACAAAGCAGTCCTAGTAGTGCTTGAAATTTTGTGGGGGAGCCAGTTGCAGCATGTGCTCCACCCTGTTCTTGTTTCCTGGTTTTAGTTTTTCCCTGAGGCCCTTCTGAAATCAGACTGGGAATAGTCACACTTCTTGCAATTTGGGGAGCCTTCCTTTGGCTTCCTTCCATTGCCTCTTCTGCTATATTGTTCTTGGCCACAGCTGTTTATACCCAGTGACATTGAGTTTCCCTCATGACAATGTCCTGCCACTGAGCTGAGAAAGTAGATCATCAGGAAGATGCAAACTTTACTCACTGACTCTTGGGATAGGAAAGAGAGGATCTGCCTCCTTTTACAGTGGTTTACAACATATGTCTTTTTTGTCAATGGACAGAAGAGCATTTCCTCTTTCCTTGCCACAGTGACTAGCCTAGAGGGCTTTCTCGATCTGTTCTAGATAATCCCAGAAATGTGGGGACCAGACTAGTGTCTGATTAAGAAAGCAAACTCTCCACCCCAGGGAAAGACTTTGAAGGGGCCCAGTTAGGTACAAATCCTTCTGGGAGTAAGGAGTCCTGCTTACACATTTACACTGTTACATTCCTGTAGACACAACATTTTATACAGATACAAATAAGATTCCCTGGGTTTACAGTGTAACAGTAAACAAGCTTCAACTGGGGAAAAGTGTGGATGCAAGGAGTTGGAGCTGTGACTTGGCCCTTGACCCTTACCATTCCAAGCACCTTGCTCCCATTGACCGTTCTATCAGTTTGCATAAATTCTAGCAATATTTATTAAGTGCCTGTAGTGTACTAGCCCCATGAAGAAAACATAATCAAATGGGTCCTGCCCTCCAGGAATCAGTTGTCTCTGGCAGATGATAGGAGTGACAGCATTTGGATGGGCCGGCCACGTTTTTGGCTTCTTGAAGCATGCCGGTCAGGTTCCATGAACATTTATGAAAACAACCTCTGAGGAAGGTTTATCCCGGTCCCCTGGCTCCACTGTCACATTCTGACTATGTGACCTTTGTTTGCTGTTGCTCTTGTTTTAGGATTATTCCCACTGTAGGAAGAGAACATAATACTTTTTAAATTCCTGGTCTAATTTGTTGTTGTTGTTTGCTTTTTTTTTTTTTTGGAGGACAGTTGGGGTTAAGTGACCTGCCCAAAGTCACACGGCTAGTAAGTGTGTCAAGAGACCAGATTTGAACTCAGGTTGTCCTGAGTCCAGGGCGGGTGCTCTACTCACTGCGCCACCTAGCCGCCCCTAATTTGTTGTTAAAGAACAAGGAGCTAGAAGATAATGTGGGGATCTAGTCCAAGCCCGTCGTTTTAAAGATAAATGGAAGTACGTCGAGGCCAAATAATTTCCTCAGAGTCACAGGGTAATATAATGACAAGAGGGCCCGCCGCTCAAACCCAGTTTTTCTGTCTGTATATCCACTTCTTTCCACTGCTGGATGTGAAGCTTCTCTATTCTGAAAATGTCTGAATAGCCTCAGGAAGTTGTTACACAGTGGAGTTTGTGTCTTCGGAAATCCCCATGTTTATGGTCTTTATTGAATTTTTTGGATGGCCTGGGATAAGCAGCATTAGCACGATGGGATTATCCTCAGGTGATTGTTAGAAATGACATCAGTGAGGAGTTGCAGTGAAGGAGATGTAAGACTCAATTTCTTGCATTGTAAACTGGAACTTAATTTTAAGTTTTTAAGAAAAAAACCCAGTAAACTCCTGTTTTCTCTGTTTCATAGATTCTTATCACATGAAATATATTCATACCTTGGGTAGTCAGATCAGCCTCTAGCTGCTTGTTTTTGGAAACACTAGACAGCAGAAATGTGAATTTGCTTTAAAAATGAGTAGCCCAAATCTTACAGAAAGGCCTGAAGTTACACCTTGTATTCTCTGTCCTTAGGCTAGCAGGTGAATAGTAACATTTGAAATCATCATCCTGATATTTTGAAAGTGTGTCTTAAATGTGCAGTCGCCATTTTTTTAAATATATGTTTTAAAGTACTCATCAATTGAATATCTGGATTGCCAGAAGCATTGATTTAAACAGCACAGTCTGTTCTAATCTCCAATGATGAAGGCATTCAATGAGGCAATCAGTATTCCCCCTAGAAGAGAGCTTTGGGTTGTCAGTTTTTTATCTTAGCACAGCAAATACAGGCATTTCCCTGTTAGCTAATTTATGATGTTGACAGGCAGCTAGGTGGCAAAGTGCTTAGCATTATGTTTGGATTCAGGAAGACCGGATCCCACATCCTGCCTTAGATGCTTAACCTCTCTCTGCCTCAGTTCTCTTATTTGTGAAAATGAGAGAATTGGACTTGCTGACCTCCAAGGCCCCTTCCAGCTCTAAATCTATGATTATGTAAATATATGAGGCTATACCTGGACATATGAGCAAAACTGCAATCCTTGACTTTGGGGTTTGGTTTTTTTTTTTAACTTGCCTGGTTTTCTGTTTTACTTTGTGAGCACATAGTATTTCACCAGCCTTGTAGGGAGATACTAGGACTCTAGCAACCATTTACATCACTAATAGCTTGTTCTGGGGAAATGAGTTTCCCTTGCAAACAGCACACTGACTAATGGACTTTTGGGAGACAACCCATTTCTAAGTTGGGATTTCTATGTATATTAAGAGTAGTCATTTGCATTGCCTGGTTCTTTGTCTCAGGTGTGCTTGTTACAACACATTCCTTTTGTAAAGTCACTGGAAAATGCCAATGCAGGAAGATCTGATAACTGTTTTTCACTCAAATTCTTCTACCACTATAAAGAAAAGCTTTTTTTTCTGCACCTAGTCTTACCAGCTCCTCAGAATTTCTTTGGTTTTTTTGGATCTTCTAGCACAAATGCTTTTCCTTTTTGATCATTATTATTAACTCTTTGGATGTTTTAGGATAATTGATATATATATATGTATATATACAGGCTGTCCCAAAAATCTTAGTAAAGTTTTAGACTATTGAAGTTTAAACTGGAAATATGTTTATCTTAATCAGTAAAGATTTATTAAGTACCTACTTTGTTCCAGTAAGAGCTGCTAGTGTTGAAGTGGGTAGAGTGCTGGTCCTAGAGTGAGGAAGCCTCATCTTCTGGAGTTTGAATTCCACCTCTGACACTTAACTAGCTGTGGGACCCTGGGCTAGTCACTTAACCCTCTTTGCCCCAGTTCTTCATCTGTAAACTAAGCTGGAGAAAACCACTCCAGCGTCTTTGCCAAGAAAATCCCAAATGGAGTCGTGAAGAGTCAGACATGCCGAACAGCAGCATCAACAAGGCCCCTTCTAGCTCCCAATCTAAGCTCCAGTTATATAAGTGAATATTGAAATACATACAAAGTAATTGGGAGTGGAGGGAGGGTAGGGAATGGAAGGAGAAGGAGGGTTGAGAAAGGCTTCCTACCATTCCGAAGAGTTACTGAAATAAGAACTCAATAATTTAGGTTTATCCATAGACTTTAATAGCTTGTGAGCTCATGGGTAACTGGGTCTGCTAGTGATGGGGTTTTTATTAGGAAAATCAGCTCTACAACACAGTTAACAATTCCTCGGGCTCTTTGCAGTGCAGTTTGTTAAGCTAGTCTCTCCCCCAAGGTGTTTGCAATAATGATAATAATAATGAATTATAATTTGCAGTCTGTTTCACTCACTTGGTTTTATCTCAGTCAATCTGTAAGCATTTCTTAAGTATTTACTTTGTACTAAGCTTTGAAATTAGAAAAACAGACCCCTGCCCCAAGGACTTTCGATTCCTAAGTGGAAACTACATGGATGTATACAAAGTGTCCTAATCTGCTTTGTTATTGCCTTTTTAGGAACTGGTTTTACCAATGATTTACAAAGAAGTTGCAAAGTCGGTGATGATTCACTAGCCAGTAGAAACCCTACTCACCTTTTTTTGGCTCCTTAAGAGATTACAATATAGCCACTATCCAGTCCATTTTCTTCCAATAAATAATCTACTTTTGTAATTTTATTTATATGCTATAATGAAATTTGGAAATTTCCCTAATTCATTCAAAAGTAATCCCCATTCTCAAGGAGCTTACATTTTAATGGGAAGACATCTACATACATACATACATACATACATACATACATACATACATGCATACATATATATATATATATATATACACACATGTATATGTATATATAGTATGTACCAAAAGAATCCAGAATAGGATGTGGGGGAGGTAGTCAGGAAAAACTTCATAGAGAAGATAGCTTGGGTTGAATTTTGAAGGAAATCAGAGATTCCAAGAAGCAGTGATGAGGAGGGAACTGGAACGGTGGGTGTGAGGGGCAGCCATTATGGAGAGGGAAGAAAGGAGTGATGTATGAAGGTTTGCTTTAAATGCCCTTCAGGCAGGAGTTTGTATATGATGCTCCAAGCTCAGGGGAAGCCGCCAGATTCTGTTGAGTAAAGCGCGGACACGGCCAGACTTGTACTTGAGGAAAATCCCTTTGGCCGCTGTATAGAGGATTCAATAGTGGAGAGAGACTAGAAACAGGGAAGCCAGATGGGGACTATCGTAGTAGCCTCTTGTCTACCTGAATGCGTAATTCTCGACTCCTGTAGAACGTGTCCCCCTCGTGGAAGCTGTCCTTCCTAGTTCTGGCCTTCATCAGCTCTCATCTGAACTCTGGCGGTAGCCAGACCACTCTGACTCCGTCCATCCGAGGTTCTTCCCCGGGTCCTCTTCTCTCGGCTCCTACTGTACCTTCCCTTAGTAGCTCCCATCATTTCTTTACAGACGACTCGTAAATATGTGTAAGTGAGTAATTTCCGGTCCTAGTTTTGTTTCCTAGACTTTAGTTCTGCCAAGATGGAACATTTGCTGTACACAGGAATGAGGGATGACCTAGAAGCTTATACACAAATTCAGTGCACAGGGCAGCTAACCTAAAGACTACTATTAGACACATTCATTCAATTATTTCTGTTGAGCTGAGAGATGATGAATGCCTCTCATAGTCCTTCAATATGATCAAAACTACTTCAGTGTCTGGTCTGTAAATGATTTCTCACCTAAAGTTCCAGAGAAAGTATCTCATCAGGAGGTCAGAAGAAAGCATCTTTTCTTACCTTGAGCTTCAGGAACAGGTTGGTTTGACCATCAGTTAAGAGCTTGCATTGAGCCCACCCCTTGAGCAGAGCACTTGATTCTTTCTGTAGGTCCTTCCTTGCAGTGCAGAGTAGTCATTTCATAAATGCTTGTTACCTGCCTGTTGTTGAAATTAAATCAGATGGAGGAAAAAGAATTGTATCTTCTCCATTTCAGGAAGCTACCTTTTAGGGGCAGCAGGTGTAGCCATACTGGATAGGACACTGGACTTCAGATCAGAAAAGGCTAAGTCCAAATCCTGCTGCAGGCATGTACTACTTGTGTGACCCTGGTCAAGTCCCTTAACTTTCTACACCTCAGCTTCCTAACCTGTAAAACAAGGGGTTGGGTGGACATGGGGCCTTTAAGATCCCTTCTGGCTCTAAATCTATGATCCTACTTGACTTCTTGCTAACCTGTAGCTCCATAAAACACAGCCCATAGTTACAGTGTCGAAGTAGAGGGGGGAAAGTGTACTGAAGTTTCCTCTGTTATCAGTTAACACATTTTATTGGGTTGTAGATACAGTTTTCAGCTAGACTCTGACCTGATGGGTACAATTTGATTCCACAGTACTTAGAATTCCAATTAGAGGCTTCCTGGCTGGAGTGGCTCAGGCACAGGGAGTTTGCCAGAGGTTCCAGAGATAGCTAGTTCAAATACAGGTCAGGACTGGAAATTATTTCCACTGGAATATTTAGAGGGAAAGACGAGAGCAAGATTGGTTGGATTTGGCATGAAGCAGGTTCTCCAAGTAAGATTCTGAGTTGTACCAACCATATCAGATATTATATGGTTATTTAATGGGCCTCTATGTTGTTTGTAGCTAATAAAAGGAAACCTCTTTCCTTGGTTGTTTTCAGGTTGAAATTAATCATTACTTCCTCTTATTAACCCTCGTTTCATGTATGCTAGGACTTAGTATGGAAGACACTAGTATGTGATTATGTAGGATCTTTCTCGTTCTTTGATGAGTAAGTAGTGCTATCCCATTGTTTCTGGTTAAAGTGGTGATATCCGTGACTAGTTGACAAATGAATTCCCTGAATAGTGAGGCTGATTATATTGTCTAAAGGTATGGGGTTTCAATTTTGAGCAGTGATTTTAGCATCATATTTCTACTATTATGGGAAGTTTCCTCTCTTCAAAAGTTTACTTCAGTCATCTTAGTAAAAATAGCAGATCCCTGAATCATTTCTCAGTTACATGTCATAGACTTTCTCCTTGGAGAAACCATATTGATTTTGCCTGTTTTCAGAAGGATGAACTGGAAGCTGAGTATTGTCTCCTGTGGCTTAAAGTACAGAGCAAAGTTAAACAGCATCCCTTGAGTGCTGATCCAGCCTTTGATTTTTCCCTAGTACTCAAAGCAAAAATTCACCCATTCAATCTAGAATTTCTTTGTAAAATTGAATCATCTATCACTTTTTATAACAATATTCTATTTTTGTATGATTGTAAAGGATAAATCTAAACCCAGTGGAGTATGTGACTGTAATTAGAAATGTGGCCCAAATCTATAAGAAATATTGTTGTGGAAAATTTGTTAATTTACCTCTCAATTTAGGAATATATCTATAATTAAATATATATTATAATTATTATGAATACACTATGTATATTATATTATTTATATTTATAATTATAATATAAAATTATAATATACTATAATATAAATAATTATAATGTAATTAAATATATATTTCAGAAGTGATGTAGCATAATGAATAGAGAGCTGGGCTTGGAGTCAGGACGACCTGGGATCAAATCTGCCTCACACAGATACTAACAGTAAGACACTGACCATCTCTCTCTCAGACTAAAAGTTACCAGCATAGGTAGAGGGTGTTTAACACAGGATATCACATATCTGGACTTTCATTGATTTTACTTAAACAGTGACCAAACTTATAAAAGCAACAAATTCACAAGAGCATTGATTAATATACTCCTAAATTTTAGTTAGTATTAACTCGTATTTTCCAGTGACCCTGAAAACGAGAGTGTAAAGTAAAAAAGTAATTAGAAAGGGTAGAAATATATAGATATAAGTATTTTTACAATCCACTCAAGATGAGAAAAAAAAGTTGCTTGCATAAAAGAAATGTGTAACATTAAAGATAGTGTATAAATAATTAGAAAATGTTTATGGTAGAGGGACAAATGATCTAGACTTTCAAGGGAAATAATGGGAGAGGGTAATGGAAATAGCACTTCCCCAACCTCAAGTTATATTATCATGCAGTAATCCATTAAAACTACTCTGTACTGGCTAGAAAATAGAAAAGTAGATTCATAGAACAAATAGATATGGAAGAATCAGAAGCAATAGAATTCAGTAACCTAATGTTTGATAAAACCCCAAGAATGCAATTATTTGTAAAAGAACTCCCTTTAACAAGTAATGCTGGGAAATTTAGAAAACACTTTGGCAGAAATTAAGTTCAGACCAATACCTTACACCATATACACTTCAGTATACTGAAAAGGGATTTAAGACCTGAAATAAAAGGTCTGAAACACACACACACACTCCAAAAAAATAGAAGTTACCTTACTCTGGTACCTCTTGATTATGATTGAAGGGAGAATTCTTAACTAAAGCAGAAGTAGAAGTGATTTTTTTTTAAAAAAGGTAAAATAAATCATTTGAGTTATATGAAATTGAAAAGCTTTTACCCAGTCAAACCCAGTGTGGCTAAGGGAAAGTATCAATTGGGGGGAAAGTCTTTGCATGAAAGATCTCTAATCCACACCTCATGTTGTATAACTTTTGTTTAATGTCCTCCCATAAAATCTGGACAGAGGGGTCCATACAGCAGAGCCAAAGGCCTTTCCTCTCTGTCATTTAACAGTATGGAGGCACCAGTGAGGACCCATCCCCTTCAGTGGACATACATTTTCTGGGGAATATAATACTTTATGCCTTTCCTTGTACACAATTCATCGTAGGTAATACCATGCGGGCTGCACATGCACCATACATCTTTCCATGGCCGTTTGGATTACCTGTCATTTAGATTCTTGAGATTGTTAAGGGCCGTTATTTGCAGCCACGTAGCATCACCAGAAGAATATTGGTGTCAAAAACGAAAGGAGAAAGGAAGGAAACAAGCTTTTATTAAGTACCTGCTGTGTGCCAGGCACCATGGCTAAGTACTTTACAAATATTCTGTCATTTAATCCTCACAACAACCCTGGTTGGTTATTCTTGTTTTATAGTTGAGTAAACTGAGGCAGGCAGAGACTAAGTTACTTGTATACACAGCTAGAGCCTACAGCCAAATTTGAACTCAGATCTTCCTGACTCTAGGCTCTCATTTAACTTCTCTTTACCGCGGTTTCCTCATCTATAAACTAGAGATCCTGTTTTGTGAGACTCAAACGAGATATTGTTTGTGAAGCACTTGGCACAGTACCCAGCACATAGCAGGTACTCTATAAATGCTTATTATCATAACTTTTTGGTTATTTTAACAGTGGCAAAAACTTTGTTCTAGGTATACCTAGTTTGTATCTTGCTTGATATGAATAATGAGGAGGTTGTTTAGAAAAGTTATCACTTGCATCTATCAAGGACTCATATTTTTAACATATACTAGAAAAACAGTTGTTGGAAAAGAGTCAGGTTGAATATTGTTCAACAGAATCAAGTATTTTTAAATAATTGACCTATAGTAAACAGTTGGATCTTGTTTTCTTTGCAACTGTATCAGTTGAGTAATTTCAGAGATATGGTCTCAGCATGTCCAAAACTGACATCATCATCATCTTTCCCCCCACACCCTCCCCTCTTCCATACTTGCCCGTTTCTTTCCTGTCTTTCTAGTCTCCCAAATTTATAACCCCCTCAATTATTCTTGACTTCTCACCATATCTCACTCCACACATTCATCAGTTGTCAAATCTTGCTATTTCTTTCTTCACTATATCCCTACATCTAACTGACCCCTTCCATCTATTCATTCACCTACCCTCTTAGTTCAGGCCTTCATCTACCTCTCACCTAAATTATTGCAACAGCCTTTTAATTGGTCTTCCTGCCTCTGGGCTTACACCATTCCAGTCCATCCTACTCACTGCTGCCAAAGTAATTTTCCTTAAGCACAGATCTGACCTTGTGACTCCTCTACTCAGTCTATTCCTCTTGTCTCTAGAATAAAATATAATCCCTTCTGTTTAGCTTTTAAAGCCCCACTTACACAGCCTGGTCCCAGTCTTATCATTCCAACCACATTGGACATTACTCCCCTGCTGTAACTAGGGGAGTACCCTGCTCTCTGTCTCACACACAGCACTCCATCTCCTGACCATTCTTTTGCATGTGCCATCCCACATACCTGAACTGTATCCCCTCCTTTCTTCTGCCACAGAGGCCTCCTCTTCCTTTTGGGTGTCACTCATAATATCTTCTGCATTCAAGCCTTTCCTAATCACCACAGTTACTAATGCCCATCTTGTCAAACTACCTGAAGTTAACTGCTTTTGTTTATTTGTGTTTATTCACTTTATATTTGTGTTGGGTATATTTATTTACATATAATACCAGTAGAGGTAGAGGTGTGTGTATGTGTGTATTATATATGTATATATATATAACATATTTGTAGTAATGTATATTTATAATAATATATTTGTTATATTTTTATCCCCAATGCTATTCCTGGTGCATAGTAAGTGCTTAATAAATACTTTTTGGTTGATCTCTGAAAGCCTGCCTATCCCCTTGTTATCACAGGTAACCTCAATATGTGCATAGATAACCCTCATGAAAATGTTCTAGAAATGAGAATGTCAGCATTTGAGTCTAGTTCATTTGCTTTGAGAATCTGTCCCTCGACGTCCTGAAACCTGTGTTGCTTTCATTGAGGATTTCCAATTCAGCTGTTCTGCCTGGAGTCAGTTTCTTTGGTGCCAATTCTATTTTCCCATAGAGTTCATTTAACAATCCAGATTTTAGAACCCATGTGTGGTGGCTTCATTTTTAATTGATCAGGGTAAAAAGTTTGTTGGAGAAATACTAATAGAGATCTCTTCCTTTTTTTTTCTTTGTTTTTTTTTTTAATTTTCATCTTTAAATTATCTTGATCTAATTTAATTGAGTCTCATGCCAGGCTCTCTACAGATTTATTTTTCATTCCATGCCTCTTTTCTAAGGAGAATCATAATTCTAAGGAGAATCTATCATCTATATAATGATAGCTACCATTCACATGACACTTTAAGTTTTACAAAGCATCATTTGAGGCAGCTAGGTGGTATTGTACATAGAGCATTGGACTTGGAGTCATGAAGATCTGTGTTCACATCCAACCTCTGCCACTTCCTTTCTGTGTCCCTGGGTAAGTCACTTAAACACTGGTTGCCTCAGTTCCCTCTTCTATTAAGTGGGGATAACAATAGCACTTACCTCTTGGCACAATGTAAAGTGTTTTGCAAACCTTAAAGCGCTATATAAATGCTATTGTTCTTTTTCTCCTTATTTTCAAAATGTCTTCCTTGAGCAGAAATCCATTTTTTTCTCTCTTCTGCCTCCCTCTCCTCCCCATTACCCCCCCCCCAAAGAAAAGAAACACAAAACTCTTGTAACATATATGTATTGTCAAGCAAAGCGAATTCCTGCACTGGCCATGTCCAGAAATAGGAGTCCATTACCTCTTTGTCAGGAGATGAGTGGTATCAGTCCTCTGGAATCACAGTTAATCATAATGTTGATTAGCATTCTTAAGTCTTTCAGAGTGGTTATCTTTACATTATTGTTATCATTGCATAAATTGTTTTCCTGGTTTTGCTTATTTCATCCTGTATCAGTTCATATAAGTCTTCCCAGGTTTCTTTAAAACCATTCCCTTTATCATTTCCTTTCTTTTCTTAGTCAGGATTAAGTGACTTTCCCAGAGTCACACAGCTAATAAGTGTCTGAGGTCACACTCAAACTCAGGTCCTCCTGACTCCAGGGCTAGTGCTTTACTATACCACCCAGTTACCCCACTTCATCATTTCTTACAGCACAATACTGTTTCATTGATTCACATACCATAACTTGTTCAGCATTTCCATTTGATGGACACTTCTTTAACATCCAGTTCTTTACTACCACAAAAAGAGCTGCTGTAAATATTTTTGTATATGTGAATCCTTTTCCTCTTTTATCTTTTTAAGGTATAGTTCTATTAGTCAAAGGATATGTACAATTTAGTAACATTTGGGGTATAGTTCCAGATTGCCTTCCATAATGGATGGACCAATTCATAGCTCCAGCAACAGTGTATTAATGTTCCTGCTTTCCCATAGCCCCTCCAACATTTGTCATTTTGCTTTTTTTGTCGATTTTGCCAATCTGATAAGTATGAAGTCAAACCTAATGGTTGCTTTGTCTTTTTCTAATTATTGGTGATTTGGAGCACCTTTTTATGTGGGTATTATAGGGTTTTTTCCTACCTGTTCATCTCTTTGGACCATTTATTAATTAGTAATTGTTTCTCTGTCTTGTAAATAGGAATTATTTCCATATACACACTCACACACTCACACACACGTATATTGCAAATGAAAACCTGATCATAAAAATACTGCAAAGATTTTTCCTGCTGTTTATTTCCTTTCGGATTTTAGCTAAATTGATTTTGTTTGTACAACTTTAAAATTTTCTGTAATCAAAATTATACATTTTTATCATTTTTTATCTTTATATTGTGTCTGGTCATGAATTTTTTTGCCCATCCTTAAATATGAAAGGTAACTAACTGTTTTCTTGCTCCTCTAATGGTTTATAATGGCACCCATTATGCTTAAATCTTGTCCATTAAGAACTTACTTTGATATGGGTATGAAACGTTAGCATATCCTGAGTTTCTCCCAGCCTGCTTTCCTGTTATCCGCACTGTTTTTGTTAAATAGCAAGTTTTTACTCCAGTAGCCGGAGCTTCTGGGTTTATCAGATACTTGACTGCTGTGCTTGTTGCCTTTCTCAGTTTTTGCAGATGTGTTTTTAGCACACAGGGCTTCTTGACCTTTTTGTGTGTCACACACTCCTGGCATTTTGGTGAAGCCTGTGAAGCCCTTCTCCAAATAACCAGGTTTTTGGTTTGGGTTGGTGAGGCAATCAGAGTTAAGAGAGATAATGTTTTTAAATGCGTAAAATAAAAGACATAAGATCACAAAAGAAATCCCTTATACTGAAACACAGTTTTCAGAAAATGGTTTTTAAGTTCATGAACTGGTTTATATTTTAAATCAGTATTGTTCTTCTCTGCCCGGCCCTATTGCTTGTCAAGATAGATGATCAAGAGTTCTGGACTCTAAAACCTTTTCATTGTGGGGAGCATTTTATGTCAGTTAAACTTTTAGAGGAAAATGTTGATCTCCTAGGTCAGCAGCATCTTTTCCTTTTTTTTTCTTTCAACTATTTTTTTATCAGTAGTTTGTTTGAATAGGTCAGGTTGGATGTTAGAATTGCATAACTATAGTCTCAGGTTTATAATTGCTTCTGACTTCAGGGTGTGTTATCTTTATAGCCCCAGCAAGTCAGGGGTCTATCTGTACACTCATAGCTGATTCAGTAATGAGTCCTACATCAGTCAGTTTTTGCCCATAGTCCACCACTTTTTGTGTGTGGAGGTTTGGTGTCTGCCACGCTGCTCATCTCCCAACTCTTTTTGAAGGAAGTATGTATGACACATTGGCAGGAGACTTCTATGAATTCTACAAGCCTTTGACCTTTTTCATTTCTTAATCCTTAATCAGGTTTTCTGACACAGTTTTTATTATGCTCCTTTATTTGCGCGGGGGGGGGGGG
>CM053601.1:175172899-175253279 GCA_028646575.1 Pseudocheirus occidentalis | reverse complement strand
CTTTGGAGGATCTTGTCAAGGTATTTGTAGACTTTCACTACCTTTTTATTTTCTGCAGCAAATGTTGGCATATAAGCTGCAGTTATTTTCATGGTAATGCTTAAGCTTATCATGAGTACTGCAAGGCAAGATGGTCTCATCCCTGTCTGATGAATTTTCTTCTCTCTGGGCCCAACATAGAACCAGTTGCTCCAACCCTCTTACTATTTACCTCTCTAAGGAATACTTGCAAGCCATCCTTTCATTTAACAGCAACTCCCTTACGTCCTGGTTTCTTACTGCAGTGAGAACAATATTGACATGCTGTATGTCAGCTCTTTGGTCGTTGGACAAGGTTCTCACCTTTAGGAGTCGTAATGGCTAGGTATTTCTAGACGATTTGCATACATACTGCTTCCTCACCTTTTCAGCCAGTGCCACCATCACTACAGAAGCAGAAAGGGACTGGCTGTATAGGACTCATGCTTATTTCAAATTTGCGTTTCTTTCCCAGGCTGTCTTAGCCTAGGAATTCACTGGTGACAGCCCGGTACATTAGGCCAAGTACATTGGACTGTATTGGCTCTCCAGGAGCAGACACATAGCTCATCACTGCATTAAGACTTAGAACCTTTGCAGCATGATAGAAACCATCAGAATGTGTAGTCTACTGCCCTAGACTCCAAGAGTCCAGGGTCACCACTGGGCCATAATGTTACTTTGCAGTAGGATTCTTGTTGAGACAAATTCTCAGTTAGAGGTGAAAATACTCTGATGTAAGAAAAAATTAGTTGGGGCAAAAGAAAATTTAAGGTTTAATTTATCTGGTTCAAACTCCATGGGATGGAACAGATTTCAGTTAGCATTGCTCTGAAGTAATTCACTAGGTTAGGCCTAAAATTGTGAGAAGAATACTTTGAATATGGAGAATCAATTTTAAGTGAGGATTCATGTGGAAACAGAAATGTCCAGTTTCCCATCAAAAGTGAATATTGATAGCCCCCAGAAATCAAAGACAATAAGAAAGTTCCCATATAAACTATAAATTCATAGCACTTTTTGTGGTGGTAGCAGAGAACTGGAAACAAAGTAGATGCCCATCAGTTGGGGAATAGATACATAAACTGTGGTTTGTGAATACGATGGGATGTTATTGCATAGTAAGAAGTGACAAATATGAAGAATTATAAGCATGGAGAGAGGACATCACACACACAGTGAAATGAAGAGAAACAGGAAAACTCTGAACAATGACTACAACACTGAGTAGAGCCAGAAAATATGGAACTTTACAGAAGGCTTGATGGCTCAGTGAATAGAGTGCAGGCCCTGGAGTCAGGAGGACCTGAGTTCAATTCCGACCTCAGGCACTTAACACTTACTAGCCATGTGACCTTGGGCAAGTTACTTACCCCCAATTGCCTTCCAAAAAGCAAAAAAAAAAAAAAAAAAAAAAAGAAAATATTGAACTTTGTATAAATATAATGATCAGATTTGACCCAGGTGAAGAATTCAGAGAACGCATCAAGCTGCATTCTTTATGGGGATAGGGAGCTCTAGGTATGAAATCTGGCTGATGTTTGGTTTTGCTAAAGTTTTTTCCCTCTTTTTCCTTTTTTACAAGTAATCACTCACTGACTGGGGAGTCAAGAAGAGATTCAGAAATCAAAGCTGTGTAAAACAAAAAGGCATTAGTAAACATTTCTGTTAAAATAATAAAAATATAAATTGGAATACAGTTGACATAAGTCTTACTCTAGCTGAGGTGGCTCTGCAATTCTTTTGTGCTGATTATTATTTTTGAGTTTTCAATGTTTGCCCTTTGCCTGATTCTGCAGTAATGACTCTTTGTAGTGACATCTTCAGCTGTTACTATGTGAATTTGCTGAGTTTATAGAAATATGGTTTCAATTTGGAGGTACAGATGGTTCAAGAGAGTCTTTCTTTAAAGAACAAATATCTTGCTTAATTAGTGAAAGTGGCACATGAAATACACTGTGAAAGTGAGCTGGCTGAGTAAAATATTTTCCGGTTTTATATAGAATTGCATAGCTATATGATGTGTAAAAAAGAGGAAGAAAATTGTACTATGTTGTCTGCTGTGCTCTTTTGTATTTATAAAGATGAGTCCATCACCAACTGGCTACCTAACCTTGGGCAAACTATTTAATGTCTTTGGGGAACCAGGCACCTCAACCTGTAAAATGAGGGAATTGCATCTGATCATACCTAAGATCCCTTGAGGCCGATTCCCCCAAACAATATGGGATTCTTTGATATTACTATGCAAAAACTTAGCTCTCTGGAACCCTTGAGGCATGTATTGTTCTAGGCTAGTTGTTTTCCAGATGGTTAAAAGTTTAAATTCCTTTGAGAAAAAACTTTATTATGACCATTTTGGATGAAGGCATGTTTAACTTGTATTTATACCTGCGTATATATGTCTACACACATGTGTGTATACACACATGTTCATGAGCATGTGTATACATGCATAGGTGTGTGTGTACCCATACACACTGACTTAAATAGAACACATCCACCTTAAGTCATTTTTTTATATTGGTAACTCAGGATCATGATGTGAAATAAAAATAGTTGACATTTATTGTGCCTTGGGGTTTAATGAGTTTTCTTTCTTCAATAATCCTAAGGTAAGAAATGTAAATAATATCGTTCCCGTTTTCTAAATGAGGAAAATACTATAACTCAGAGAATTTAAGTGATTTTCCCAGAATCCTGTAACTATTACATTTGAGTTGGGATTTGAACCTGAGCCCTTCTTGCCCTCCTAGTGAGTGCTTGTTCCACTAGGCCTAGTCGTTTCTATATTCTTTGAGGCCTGTTAGCTTATGTTCAGTTGTTGGGCTATAGATAGCTCCAGACTGGTAGTGTTTTTCAATTTCTCCATTTTTCCCACCCCCATCTCCACCTGTTGAAATTCTCCCCCCTCCTCCAAAGTCCTGCTCTGAAATGGCCTTCTCTCTTCTCTCTAGACTGCTGCTATCTCTGAAATCTCACAAAATGTTGTACTTCTTTTTGCACTTCATACCATCTACTTTGTGTTATTATAGTTATTTTGGCAGTCAGTACTACCTCAGTTGGTAGATTGTGTAAATGGTTAGAGGGGACTCAGAAACATCTACATTGGAATCTGACCTCAGACATTTCCTGATTTTGTGACCCTGGGAAAGTCACTTAACCTGTCTCAGCCTCATTCTCTTCTTCTCTGAAATGAGGATAATAACATCTACCTCACACAGTTTTTTTAAGGATCAAATGAAATAATATTGTATCAATTGCTTTGCAAGCTTTAAAGCACTGTAGAAATATTATCTTTTATTATCACAATTTTTATATCTTATCTCCATCAGAGAAATTAGTCTTTTCATCTCTGTTTTTTCTTCGATACCATGTGCATGTGGTTTAATAGTATCTTCAAGTAGGATGTAGTAGAACAGAACTGAACTTGCAGTCCAAGTGCCTGAGGCAGATTCTGACTCCTCCCCTCCCTGCTTCTTGGACTTTGGATAGCTCACTTCTCTGCAGCTTCAGTTCCCATTTCTGAAAAATAAAGGGGTTAGACTAGATCAGAGGTGTCAGATACTCAGCCCGTGGGCCAATAAACAAAAATACAGTAAAACCATTCTGAAATTAAGTCTATATGCCGCCCTCAGGATCCTTCTGTACAGATTAGTGACCACTGCTTCTATTTGAGTTTCACACCCTTGGACTGGATAAACTCTAAGCTTCCTTGTAGCTCTACATCTGAACCAGTGATCCTAGCCAACAAACTCAGTCTAACAGATTATTAAAGAATTAGTCATAAAAATGAGGACATAGATAGTGTCAGAGGAAGCTGAACTAGAAGGATGTTTGCCACGATAACAGCAACATTTGTACAGAAGGAAGGACTTTGGACTCTGATAAATGCTGGGCTCCATCCCACATACAGAACACTGAAGATGAGACTCACCACTTGTCTCCTGTCAGAATCATGATAAACGCAAAATGCAGAGAAAAGCAGAGTTTGGGGCATGGCCAATGTAGGAATGTGTTTTACTGCTCTTTATGTATTTACGATAACAGTTTTGTTTTTAGGGTTATTTTTGTTTTCTTTTTGGTTCAATGGTGTATGAGAGGGACAGTTTGTAAATATATGTAAAAATAAAGAAATTATTTTATTTTTTTAAACTAAATGTGCCTGCACATGAGGAAAGCATTTATTAAATGATCATTATGTGCCAGGAGTTATACCAAGTGCTGGGGCTATACAACAGAAGCTCACATTTGAATGGGGGGGACAACATGTGAAGAACCATTTCTGTATAAGGTATATATAGTGGGAATGTGAGGTAGCCTCAGGGGTCAGATACTAGCAAGGAAGGCACTGGCAAAGGCAGCGCTGGCAGGAAGTGGGAAGTGAGCTGAGTCTTGAAGGAAGCCAGGATGCTTAAGTGAAGAGGGAAAGCCTTCAAGCCATGTGGACAGCCAGTCAAAAGACTTAGGAGTCTGAAAGTGGGGAGTAGCGTAAGATAAACAGGAAGAAAACCACGGTGGCCAGAGTATAGAGTACATAGAAAGGAGAAAAGTGTACAGACTTGAAAGGGCTTTAAGTGCAAAACAGGACTTTCTGTTTGATCCTGGAATTTATTTATCAGGGCCATGATATGGTCAGAACTGCTTTTTAAGAAGATCATTTTGGCAGTAGAGAGGAAGACTGACTGCAGCAGAAGAAAGAGCTGAAGGAGGGAGATAAAGGCTGTTGGAGTCGTCTAGCTGTGATATAATGAAGGTCTGCCCCAGGGTGGTAGCTGTAAGAGCAAAAAATGGGGACATTCATGAGAGATATTATAAAGGTAGGAATAACAAGGCTTGGTGACAGATTGGCTATGTGGGGTGAGCATGGGTGAGGTGCAAACCTCAGTGACCAAGAGGATAGTAGTGCCCTCAGCAGATATAAGGGAGGGCTTGGGAGGAAAAAGGATGGTTTCAACTTTGGATGTGTTGAAGAGATGTCAACGGGACATCTAGTTCAGAATATTTAATAGGCAATGATGTCAGACGATGTTGAGAGATTTTAGGGCTAGAAATTAGAATCAGCTGCAAAGAGATGATGATTAAAACCAAGGGAGTTGATGAAATCAAATAGAAGGATAGACATGAGAGCCCAGGACTGATTTGGGGAACGCCCACAGTTAGTGGGCTTGAACTACAGGAAGATACAGCAAAGAAAGTTGAGAAAAATTGGTCAAGTGGGTAGGAATACAGGACACAATGTAATAAACATTTAAGGAACAGAGAATATGCAGAAAGAGGGGGTTTCAGGTGTCAAAAACAGCTTTTATGTAAAGAAAGATGAGCACATACTATGTGGAAGACCTGTACTGGGTGCAAGAATAAAACATTCCTGCCCTTAAAGAGGTTAGAGTCTTTTGTGAGGATACAACTGTATCTGTACAGCTAAATTCAAATAAGTGATTTGAGGAAGGGAGAGAATATTAGTAACGGAGAGAGCAGTTCAGGGAACTTCACAGAGGATGTGGCGTAGGAGCTTATCCCTGAAGCAAGAGAAGAAAAGGGAGTCTTGGGATAAGGTTTGTGCCAATATGGGAGACGTGTCAAGTCCCAGAAGAAAGGAACAGTTCAGTTCATTAAGAATCTGAGTGGGTCCTTGATTTAATGGGTTTGTTTACTACTTCTGATTGTTCTTAGCATAGCTCATTAATTGTGATTTTCACCAGTGTCTTTCCATAAATACCATGTAGAGACCATCTACCCAACCCACTAGAGATATTCCATTGGTTCTTTTACTACTTGGTGGTATTGAAGTACCAGTCTAACACTGACATTCGCCACCATGGCCCATGGACAACTTTTCTCATAGGTATTCAATAAGCAAATGGATAATCTACTATGGATTTGGAAACTAGATTAACAAACTTGTGGAATCGTGTGAGAAATAGTATTCACTTTGAGAGAAGACCTTAAGTTCCTCCTAGCTTGTTTACATCTGCTTTGACAGATGCTCTTCCTTAGATCTTGGTACTCAGCTGTGTTCAGTAAATATGTTCAGGTTCCTACTCTGTGCCAGGCACTATGCTAAGTGTTGGGGGATACAAACAACACCCCTCCCCCCCATACACATACACACATACACACACACAAAATAGGATAGATTGTAAAATGTTGGTAGGTCATTTTTGGTTGAAGAACCAACCATAAGATTCAGTGTTTACAACTTTAAAAAGTGAGTATTCAGTGAAGTTTATTATTTTAGTGAAACTTTCATGATAGGAGGAAAGAGTTCCTTTTCTGGAATCTGTGGTCTTCTTTTGGTAAAACTTTTAGGTACATATGGATGGATACTTAGAAAATCACACAGAATTTCATTGTTCTAGCACAGGCTATACTGTATAGGATTCCTCCTATAATCTCTTAAGTGGTCATCTGGTTTTTGCATTCTGTCATCCCAAAAGTGATCTTAGTGATTGGAGGGGGAGGAGGTTTGGCGAAAGGAACCCACTCCCTACTGAGGCAATCTATTCCTTCCTTATATTTTTGAACTGCTCTCACATTATTAAGATTTTCCTTACATTGAGCTGAAATCTTCCTGCAACATCTTTGATTTTTTTTTTCAGTTCTGCATTCCCAGACCACGCAGAATGAGTGTCATTCTTCTCTAAGACACTGATAATTGCCAGTTCTTCAGGTTAAGTATTCCTTACTTCCTCAGTCAGTCTTTGTGTGATAAGTCTCACCACTTCTCTAGACTTGCTTCAACCTATGAATGTCCCTTTTAAAAGACATTTCACAGAACTGAACACAATATTCAAGATGTCCTGAACTGAGCAGCCTATGAACAAATTAGCTTTTTTGGCAGCCGTGTCACATTGTTGGCATATAGTGAATTTTGGTTTGCTGGGGAAAAAAATGTTAAATTTGGGTTTATTTTAGATTTGTCCTCATTTACAGGAGGAAGGAACTGAGTTTCACATAAGCTAATTGGTTTGCCCAGGATCACATAGTCTACTCAAATCCACAAGCATGTATTAAGTGCTTACTATGTTTGGGTCACTGCACTCAGGACTGGCAATACAGTTACAAGCTGGAATGCAGTCTCTACCCTCAAGGGGCTTAGTGGATATGGAAGAAGACAATACACAGAAAGGAAGCTACTTTCTATGCTGGCTAAGAATTGTAAATTGTAAACTGAGGAATGGCCAGTCTGTGGTATATGATTGTGATGGAATATTATTGTGCTGTAAGAAATGACAAACAGAATGATTTCAGAAAAACCTGGGAAGACTTACATGAACTGATGCATAGTGAAGTGAACAGAACCACGAGAACATTGCACACAGTAATAGCAATACTATATGATGAAGTACTGTGAGTGATTTAGCTATTCTCAGCGGTACAATGATCTAAGGTAATTCCAGAGGACAAATAATGAAGCATAGTATCCACCTCCAGAGAAAGAACTGATATTATCTGAATACAGACTGAAACATGATATTTTTCACTTTCTTTCATTCTTTTTTTCTTATTCAAGTCTTCTTGTACAGAATGACTCATATGGAAATGCTTTATATGACCGCACATGTAGAAGTATATCTGATTGTTCACTGTCTTGGGGGGGTAGAAAAAGAATTTGGAACTAAAAACTAAAAAAAAAACCAAATGTTGAAAAATTATTGTAACATGTAATTGGAGAAAAAATGTTTTTTAAAAAGAAAGCTGAAAAGGTGGAAGGGGTGGAAAGAGATAAAGGTACCCATTGTGAGGGGCTCTGTAGAGAAAATTTGGGACAGTCAAGTCTTCAAAGGAGGGCATTCTGGGAAAGCAATGAAGATGGGGTTGCCTAGTCTTCCTCCTTAATGGAAATCCTGGAAGGAACTTGCCAGTCAGAAGGCGAAGCCACAGGGTTGGAGGACATTCCTAAAGTATTAAGTTCAAGGGTTAGAGTGAGCTTCCAGAGTTAAGAGGTTTTCCGTATCATTTTAAAGAAAATCCAGGAATCAGAATCAGGAGTACAGGAGGCAAACCCAGGTCTTCCTAGCCCCAAATAAAGGCATTATTCCTGTCCTTTGGTGGCTATATAAACAATAACTGAAGTTCTCTTATCTCAGATATTATAGTATCTGAGATTATTCCCATTGATGTTAGCTGCTGGCTTTAAAATGGCGAAGTAAACATGTTTCATCTGAGCTTCCTTCTTCCCTTTCCATGTTCCTCTCAGACATCCTAATTGTCCCCCTTCCATGTTCAAAGCCTCGACATGGTCCTTCTTACCAGAGCCTGCCTTCCTCTTATATGTAATTTCATGCTAAATAAGTGACTGCCCATCATAACCTTTTCATGGTATTTTGTATTTTAAAAGATCTTATTGACACAATTTAATTTCTAATTAGTGGAATGTATGAAAAGCTTTTATGGATCCAGGCACCTTTGCGATGTCTCAGACATCTTTGTGCTCCACAAAGGCCCACTTGCAACAATGCAGTATGGTAGTAAGAGCGCAAATTTTAGAGCCAAAAGATGAATGTTTGTACTAGCTAGGAGGCCTTGAGTAATTTTTCTTGTTTGTAAAATGGATCAATTTTACTAGTGATCTCTTAAAAGTTTTTTTCAATTCAAAGTGCTCATGTTACTAAACTTGACACCTCCCTGCTGAAAGGTTATCAGCCCTTTGCTTATATTATTTGTCATATGACCTCTTGATAATGTACCTGGATGTTTTTTCTCTGTCAGCAGGACAATTCTTGGGAGCAGTTTTTAGAAAAAATAGTACTATTGACTCTTTCGTCACTAGTGAGGGTTTTTTTTCCTCCTGGTAGTGCCTCATTGTCAGTAAATAATGTCACAGGGGCAGCTAGGTGGCGCAGTGAATAGAGCACCGGCCCTGGAGTCAGGAAGACCTGAGTTCAAATCCAGCCTCAGACACTTGACACAAAAACCAGCTGTGTGACCTTGGGCAAGTCGCTTAACCCCAATTGCCCTCCAAAAAGCAAAATAAATAAATAAATAATGATAATGTCACAGTATATCTTTTTTTAGGCTAGGTCCTCTCTGTTTGAACCTGCCATCTAATAGCCCTGAGGCTGTTCTTTTCAAATCAAGGCTCAGTCCTGAGGTCCCAGTTGTGGTTAGGTCAGCTGTTACTTTATCTCAACACAACCCCAGAGTTCTGGGTTCCTGATCAAATCTGGTGGAACTTGGGGTTCCCCAGAGCCTTTAAGGGAAGTGTGCCAGCTCAGCTGTCTTTGCAGCTTTCATACTTTAGGGAAAGCATTCTGGAGAATTTACACCTGCCGGCCTGACAGCTGCCAAGCACCAAATACCATTGTAGCAACTGTTGGCTCAGTCAAGTACAGGAGTCCTATTGCTTCTCTAATCACTCTTCCTGAATTAGTTAGCTCGCCTCTAAGAGTCATCTCTGAGAACAGGTAGCCCATTCAGAAGCACACTGTACTTGCTGGTAGATGTAGCAGGAAGCCTGCTTTGGCAGTGAGAGTGCAGTCAAAGTACTAAAGAGTTTAAAAGGCCCATGCTGGCTATGCTAGCAGTCAGAACTCCTCTAATTTGCTTTAAATGCCCCCTGCTTATCTAGTACTTTGTAAATACACCTCTCCCAGCTGCTTTCTGCTGGTGCCCATCAGTGATTTATACTTTATCCCATTGCTACCTGAGCAGACACGTGCTTCAAGCCATTGTTGGTTTGCAGATTCCTGAAGCTGAATTTTAGTTAGCATTGTTTTGGGTTCATCTTCTCTGCTTCATTACGGAATATTGAGAAAATGCTGGAGAAAGTACAATCTGTTCTGTGTACATCTTAGTTTTTCTCATAGTTCTACATGTCTGACTTTTTTATGAAACTTGAACTTGCTTTTTTGCCTTCTGGGTTGTGAAATACGTGGCAGTGAGGTGTAGGCGGTGACATAGTGAGCGGCTTTCCCAGCTGCTCCAACACACTAGAGTAGAGAAGGCCTGGTAGTGATGTGGGAGCAGCTGCAGCATCTGGTCTTTCAGAACAAATCCTAGCCTTGAGGTGTTTGCTTGTAATACATGTGCAGAAGGACAAAAAAGCATAACAGGTACATCCCATAGAATTCAGTATTTAATTTAAAAGTGCCTTTTAAAACTTTGAGCCAAATTTCCCTGTGAATTTCTACTTGTGGGGACAGAAAAAATTTGACACCTTAAAAAGTGAAACCTTTGGTCATAGTCTTTGAGGAAATGATTGTTTTTCTTTTTTATGGTATGAGCTATTCATTTTTGTTGATAAATGTTATTTGGTAACAATCCTTTTTGGTAGGCATAATACTTTCTTTCATTTAAAGGGTGGGTGAAGCAGCCTATAATGATTGCAACCTGTACCATACATAATTTCTGTACTTACAGTTTGTCATTTTTTTTTAACAGGAAGAAAGTGTAATTTAATCCTAAATGAAACCAATGTTGGCCATTGTATTTGACCAAATTTCTATTTTCTTTCAGTGTTGTCTTTATTGATATTACTGTCGTCATTGTAGGCAATATTCTTTAATTCTGCTTTCTTTGCTCGATATCACATTATCCAGTGTTTCTCTGAATTCTTTGTTGTCATCATTAGGTATAGGCCAGTAATCTTCTGTTATACTAATATGACAGAATTTGCTCAGACATTCACCAGTCGTTGGGCACATGATTTCTTTCCAGCTGTTCACTCTAGCAAATAGTGCTGCTATGAGTATTTTGGTACATGTTTTTCAATGGTTATCTGACGCTTCATGACCCCATTTAAGGTTTTCTTGGCAAAGATCCTGGAGTGGTTTGCCATTTCCTTCTCCAGCTCATTTTACAGATGAGGAAACTGAGGCAAACTGTTGTGATTTACCCAGGGTCACACAACTAGTGTATCTGAAGTGTGTGAAGCCAGATTTGAACTCAGAAAAGGGAGTCTTCCTTATTTCTGACCCAGTCCTCTCTCCACTGTGCCACCTGGTTGTCATTTTAGTACATATAAAACTTTTATTTCTGTGATTGACTTACGTGGGTTATAATATATCCCATAGTTAAATCATTAGATTGAAGGATATGAACAGTTTGGAAACTTTTCTTGAATAATTCCAAAATGTTTTCCAGATGCAGTTAGACCAAGAAGTGTAGTTTGGAAATATGAATGAAAGTTCATTGTCAGTGGCCTATGTTCTCTCTAGGAGGTCCTCATGGTAATAGAACGAGCTTAGGAAAGTTCCTGTGGTGTAAATAGAGGCAGATGTTCCAGTACTCCTTTAGCAATTGGATGTGCCTTCTCTTCAGAAAAATAAAAACTTGGGGAAGGAGTTAAATTCAGGTATAGGCAGAGTATTTTCTTGGGAACAAACAAGGCCTAACCCTAAGATTGTTACTAGCTTTGGGGGGAAAAGGTAATCGAGCTGGCTGGGACCCCGAAGAAATATAATATGTATGACCTTAGGCTGATTTTCTTGGAGGTCACAAGTTGGTTTTTTCAGGAATTAGAATTTCACAAAGGTTGGATCATGATTATAAGTGCCCTGGACTGAGAGTCACTTTGGCATACTGTGCCTGTGCCAACTTATGTCTTTAATATATAAGTAAGGAGAGAAATGCAGAGTCTAAGCAATGTGCAAGCTATGTAGGGGCGTCAGCTATAGAGCATGCTCCCCACCTCGGGAACATGCTAGTGCACTTAGCCCTAAATCAATCAATGAACTGAGCTCAACATTTCAAAAATTGTGCTTTGGTCTTGCCATGTATCTCCTAGAGAACTAAGTAATGGAATTTCTCCTGACTCTGTTTATTCTGTAGCCACTTTCAGATCTACCTTAAAACTCCAATCACCTCTAATTTTAGACAAGAGAAATGAAATAAATCAGGAAGTTTTAAGATCAGTTATACTATTTTGTCATTGATTCATGGTTTCAACAAATCGCCTTCAAAAGCTATAGTGGTTTGTTGAAGTTTTTCATTTTCATAGAATCATAGCAGTACAGCACTGAAAGGCCTTTAGAGGCTTTCTCATCCAATTCCTGGACTGCAGCATCCATCTCCTTGGCACCCCCAAGACACATAGGCACTTTATTGGAAGAGAACTTTTAAGGACTTTGTATCCCCTATAACTTTTAGTCAGTCATGTGACTGTAAAAATATGTAATCTGTGGTAGAATGTTGCTTATGAATGCCTTCCTTTCTCATGTCTTTTTCAAGGGCAACCTCATTTCTTATGTAAATCATGCTTACATTCTCTCCCAGATTTTTCTAGAGCTTGGAAAGTAGGCACATGTGTATCGAAATCTTTGTCAGTTTTTTGTTTTATTCTGGGGGTTTTTTTTGTTTGTTTTGTTTTTGTTTTTTAATAATAATATCCATGACTCTCCATGTACAACTATTTTGAGAATCTGTCGTTTAAGGCCTACAGAAACCTGTCACTTCCAGCCTGGATTGTTATCGTAGAACTTCGTCCCATCCAACTACTCTTCCTGGTTTTCCCCCTTGCTGTTTATATTTCCTCTTGTAGCCAATCAGAGGCTGTGATTTTATACTCAAAATATGGTGACCTCCCTATCATTGATGGAGAAAATAGAAAATCTAATAGATTTCTTCCACTTGTTTTACCTGTTATTCTCCTAGGCTAATTCCTAAATGATCTGGCTAATTGTGTTTCTCACTGAATTTTCTGTAAACCCTTTTTTCTCTCCATGGCTTCCCGCTGTTCTAAAAGACAGTATTATTCCTCTTGTACCCTTATTCTCCAGGAGAATTTGACAGACGGGCTTACATTTTAGGCTAGTGGTGTTCTTGACTGTTATGTCTCTACTTGGCAAGAAAACCATGTGTTTTCTGCATGAGTAGGTTTTTCTAGGTTTTTCTTTTGGCCTTCTTGTGACAATTTATTTATATAAGTGAAAATTAGGAAACCATGATAGTCTATCTACATCTGTTTCTTTATCCATTTCCTATATTGTTAGCATCAGCAGTTTAAGACTGGTTAGAACAGCATGTCTTCCCGTTTTTATTCTTTTAATATAATGATTTTAATCTTTGCTTTAACAAGTTTGTTGTCTGTACACACAAAATTAATTTGGATGTTAGCTCACATCTTTAACTAGTCTATTGCATAACATGACAAAAATGAAATTGACTATGCTCGTTATGTCCAGTGCCTCTTAACTCTGAAGAAAATATTTGTGACATTAAGTCTTTGGCTATTTTTGTTTTTTAATGCTATACTGTATTTTTCAACATATTTTTAGCTATCTTGCCCATCTTTGCAGTGACATTACCATGTTTTACCAGTGACATACACATGCTTATGTGTATGCTGATTTAATTTGGAGGATCTTATTGAGGTCTTAGAGATGTTCTATCTCCTCATCTGCTGCAACAGACCTTGGTCCATAACCTGTCATTATTTTTATGATGTTCTTTTTCCTTGCACTAAGTTCATGGCAAAGGAAAGTTGACTAAATGTCCCATGGAATTTTTTTGTTGCCTTTGCATGAAGAGTAAAACCAACTCTACCAAATTCTTTATTTGAGTCTCCAAGGAGAATCTGAAAGTCCTGCTTCATTTTTACTTCAACTTCTGTGTCTCATAGTTTCATCAATAGATATTGTCAGTATTGATCTTGTTCATTTCCTCCAGTAGTGTATTCCCTTATTGGTCACTAGAAGAGAATCTTACATTTAGAATTGCAATATCTAAGACAATGTTTTTAAATAGTCTCAGAATGGTGGGATGCTTAGCAGCTTCTGGCAGTGCTGCAGAGAAAAGGTCCTTTGTATCATTGTACTTGATTTATTCCATAGGATGCTTTGACCAAAGAATTCATCATTCTAAGTGATGAGCCTTTCTATACTAAGTAAACCTTCAGGAAGTACATACAGTCTGTTGCCAGAACCCTATTCAAAACCTTTTCACTGTGGTAGAAATCTGCCTGAATTCATATTCTGTTGCTATCTGCTGCAATCACTTCTGTTCACCTCCACAGTAAAGTCACAGTTTGACTCAGCCCTTCTGCTGTATTGCTTGCCATTCCCACTAGCAAAAAAAAATAAATTTAAAAAAAAGTGTACTAAATGTCCCTCAAATAGAATTAAGAATAGGCATTTGTTGAATTGTTACCAGTGAGGCAAATCTAAGCACAAATATTGGTTGAGTAAAAACTGTTTAATGTTAAAAGATTATGTACAAATTTTGCAGCACTCTGAACCTCTTCTTTCCCTTTCTTTTTGGTAGGTGGATTCACCAATGAACTTGAAGCATCCTCATGACTTAGTCATATTAATGAGACAAGAAACAACAGTTAACTACCTCAGAGAACTGGAGGTGAGTATGGATGGAACAGATAGTTCATCAGAGGCTAGAACCTGTCCCTTATAAAGGTTGCTTCATATTTTCTGAAGAGATCTTAGACCACTCCCTCCAGCCTAGGGCTCCTACTCAGAATAATGTTTTGGGTTGTTTTGTTTTTGTTTTAATGCATAAAATAAAGTGCATAGAATTACAAAGGAAACCAAGTTGTATTGAAATACAGTTATCAAAAAAGCAACACTTTTTTTAAGTTTATGAACTCCAGGTTGAGACCCTACTATAAACAAAGGTGGAAGGTAGGCGGGAAAGGGGAGAAAGGGAGTTAATTTAATAATTACAAAGCCCAGTCTGAGACATAGTAAAAAGACAGTAACCCAGGGTTAGGAAACCTAGGTTTCACACTTGACTTGTTCAGTGACTCACTATAACTTTGAAGTGATTATTTATTGTCTCCACACTTGAGTTTATCCATTGATGTCAGGAATGTCCACATGTTTGCAACCTTTGTACCTTGCCAGGGTAGCATTCAGTTTAGTGAGAAAGTGCTTATAAAGATTTCTTTAGAAGAAAGATGTTGTTAAAGTGTAAGAGATCACTCATTTTAAATTCTAAAATACCAACTAAGGTCTTATCAATTATGAAGATCTATTGTATCTCCTTTTTTAGCTAACTTTGGGCAAACTTTCTTAAACTGTATTTGCTATAAACTGATT
Source organism: Pseudocheirus occidentalis (assembly GCA_028646575.1). Lineage (NCBI taxonomy): Eukaryota > Metazoa > Chordata > Mammalia > Diprotodontia > Pseudocheiridae > Pseudocheirus > Pseudocheirus occidentalis. The sequence continues at coordinate 175,238,268 of CM053601.1, read as the reverse complement.
TTATTTCATAGTAAGAATACAATATCAGGTTATTTTAAGTAAGTTTTCTGATAAGCTTCCAAATTTGGAAGGTCAGGGTCAGTCAACAGGCATATTTCTTAAGTGCTTACTGTTTGCCAAGCACTCTGATAAGTGCTGGGATTACAAAGGAAGGCAAACACAGTGTCCTTTTCTCCAGGGCATTCCCATTTTAATATTTAATGTCAATAACTAGGTACATTCAAGAGCTATGCAGAGTAGATGGAAACTACTCCAAATGGGAACAGCCAGCTTGTGAAGGCCTTTAAATGCAGGACTTTATATGTGATCTTGGAGGTGATATTGAGTTGGGGTGAGGAGATGGAGGGGAGGGAGGCAGGGTTTGGAGTGGGTCACATGTCAGATCTGTGCTTTAGGTTTGGCAGGTAGAGTGAAGGATGGGTTAGAGAGGGAAGATACGAGGCAGGAGACCATGTAAAAACTATTGCAGTAATCCAGACGAGAGATGTTGAGGCTGTATTCTAAGCAGCTATGGGAATGGAGAAAAGGGGATGTATATTCAAGGTGTTGTGGAGGTAGCAGCAAGATTCAATCTTTGGGTTGAGTGGGAGGAAGAGTCGTGGGTGACCCCAAGCTTTCCAACCTGGGAGGAAGATGGGCCTTGACAGTCAGAGGAAAGTTAGGAAGTGGATTTGACTTCAGTTTTTAAGGGCAGAGCGTGAAGGTATAGAAAAAAAAAAAAAGACTTAAAAAAAAACTATGCAAACCTCTAGTGGAGACTGGTGTGGTATTGGAGCATTCTGAAGCTTAGGAAGAGATAACCTTATCTTATGCCAAACTCAGAGAGGGCAGTGGCCCAAGATAGCGAATCTTTGGAGGCACAGACCATCACTCCTTGTCCTCCACATCATCTCATTGATGTTTATGAAATGCCTAATTTAAGTGCAGAAATATGACACCTTGACTGTATTGTCACCATATATATTGGTTATCTACAAAACCATGAATACTTTTTCATTTCTTAGGGGAAAAGGTTTTTGTTTTAGGACTTTTCAGCTTTTTCAGAATTTCTGTGCACAAAGAATAGACATTTCTAAGCCTTTCCTGAAATAAAGCTCTTCTTGCCGTCGCCATCATCCCTTATAAAGCTTGTGATAACACGCATTTTTAAAGTCTCTGAGGACAGCTTTGTTTGTAGTTATGTATTTCCTAAGTTTTTTTGCCCTAAATCATCTGGTGTATGTGTCTCATCTTTGAGCACAGGGCATTCAGCAAGATCACGCCACCTAGAAATCTGTCATGAAATAGGGATGTGTGTGTGCTTGCATGTACACATGTATTATAGCTGTACATGTGCATTGTATATAATTATTGCCCTCTCCCAGCAATTTTAGAATTTGCTATTGATTTAGCAATGAAAGAATAGGATTGATCATGGCATATATCTGCCTGAGGAAATCATTATGGCTAAGTACATAAGTGAAGATGTTAACCTCCTCCTTATTTTGGTCCGTTGTACTGTGCTGGTGGTGTACCGACTGAATACATTTCATTTCTGTTTTCATTTCATTTCAACAGAAGCAATTAGTAGCTCAAAAAATTCACATAGAAGAGAATGAGGACAGAGATACAGGCCTGGAACAAAGGCATAATAAAGAGGACCCAGACTGCATAAAAGCCAAGGTGCCCCTGGGGGACCTGGACCTGTATGATGGCACATACATCACCTTGGAGAGCAAAGATGTCAGGTAACGCGTTCCCCGTGCAGCTTGGAGGGCGAGTCTTAGGAGAGAAACATTCCTTTGCTTGAAAGTAATAGTTTCATTAGAAACCATCATAACCTTATTTAAGTCACAAATATTTGCTCTCTCAGAAATTTGGAAAACTCCAAAATAGCACATTAAATCACAGATGACAGTGATACTGCAGTTGTGCCAGCCTAGTTTCTTACACATGTACCGCGATGCTGGGTGACCTCCCATTTTCCCCATCCTTGGTTCCACTCGTTTTTTTCCCTCGAGCAGTATAATGATTTGCTCATAGCTAAAAGTGACAGCTTCTCCTACATCAGAGCTGTCCATCTATAATAAGAGCACTTAGCCATTTCTCTGTCATGGACCCCTTTAACAGACAGTCTGGTGAAGTCCATGGACCCCTTCACAGAATAATGTTTTTAAATGCTTAAAATATAATACATAAGTTTACAAATGAAACCAATTATGAAAACAGTTATCAGAAAAAAAAATTTTTTCAATTCATAGATCCCAAGTTAAGACCCCCTCATCTTATTTTAGTTGACGTGCAAATTTGTTTGGCTGGCTAGGTATCTTCTTTGACCAGATTCAAATCATCAATTTTGCTTTTAGCTTTGGGGCTGGTCAGAGTTTAGTTTAGGAACATCCAACTATGGAGGTAATTTACATGAAATTCGTCTGTAGCTTGTAAGTACCACTATTTCTGTTGTCCTTCCTATCCTCAACTAGTAGTATTGAGCACCTGCAGCCTTTGAGGTACTGGGGTAAGCACTAGTTTCAGTAGGTTTAGTCAGGACAGGGGCCAGTATGAGAGGGAGAGAAAGAGGGCCATGCAGTGGTCAGCCTTGGTCTTGGAGGACACACCTCTCTTCTTTTAGTGGGGAAATGAGAAACACATGAGGAGTGCAAAGACACTTCACCATCAGAGTCAGGCACATGTTGGCTTAAGGGTGGGGAATGGATTGCTGTGTGCAGTGGATATACATGAGTGACTACCATATTCAAATGGTTCGGTGACGTTTATTGTAAAAATAAAATCAGTCTTTCTTCAAAGCTAAACCGTAGTTAAAGCCAGCAAATCTTGTTGAATTTTTCACTCAGTATTGCTGATGTAGAAAGGGTAAGTTAAGGTTAGCCACTAAACCTTCGGGAAGAACTGTTGCTGGTGTGCCTTCCTTCAGATATTTTTTGCCATCACCTTTATTTTAGACTCTCAGTCTTTGATAGTAAGAACAGCTGTGTTGTTAGAAAGGCAGGAATGTTGATATACTGATTAGAAGGTTGACATGTTCTAAGGTTGTAACTCAACTAAGGAGAAAGGTAGGCTGGCATAAATCCTTTGGTGTGCATTTAACAAGGGCTTCCCAGATCTTTTGACACACACTTTTTTTATTCCAGCCCTGAAGACTATATAGACACAGAGTCTCCTGTTCCTCCAGATCTTAAGAAACCAGATTGTACAAAAATTCTAGAGCTTCCGTACAGCATCCATGCTTTTCAGCACTTACGAGTAAGTAGAAAATGGCACTAGCTTTTCTGTCCAGTTCTCATTCAGCAAGGCCCATTGCTTGAGGAAAGAAATCACATCAGATTTCAGATTTCATTTTTTCTACTTCCAAAACAATTTTGTATAACTTTACTGTTTTTAAAAATAACCCCACCATATATGCTAGAATTTTTAACAAATTGTAGCTTTTATATGGCTTGCTTTTTTTTTTTAATGTATGTTGTAATCATTTCCCTTGCTGTTTTACAGGGTGTACAAGAAAGAGTTAATCTTTCTGCCCCTCTACTGCCTAAAGAGGATCCAATCTTCACATACTTATCCAGACGATTGGGAAGGAGTATAGAAGATATAGGTCACCGCATCCATGAAGGGCTAATGAAGGTGGGGATCCCCCACTGCAATTACTTCAGACCCCAGAAGACCAACCCTCTGCACAATTACTTTTCAATTAGTGGTAGTGCTCTTTTGGAACATAGTTGTTTCACTTCCATTTGTGTGACAATGATTGTTCAAGTTGCCTGTGTAGATACTGAGCGTATGATTAATGGAAGACCTTGGAAAAAAGTTTCTTTAGCACAGATGGCATTGGAAGGTGGAGAAGAAAGTTTTATTTAAATTTCTTAAATTGGTGCCCATAAAACAAAAGAATTTTATTGCGGCCAGTAATATGACTTATAGCTTAGATCTTCATTTGGGAAGACAAAAGAATTTTATTTTTCGTATCCCTGCACATGAGAAGTAGTAACATGAATATCTTGAATTAGAACAAGCTCTCTAAATTCCTCCTGCCTTTTGTGCAAGAGAACTACTTCTAAAGAGAAAAGTAAGATGGGCTTCAGTTATTTATATGTATTATTTAAGAAAAAACAGGGATATTTGATGAAATCCTCCAATTTAGAGGGGCCAAAAGAATTTTTTGCCTTTGAAATGCATTATTTGATTGCTTTTGTAACAGATTAAACTTCCTAATTCTGTTTTTCTTTAGCTAATGTTAAAATTAGTTTGTATTCCATGAAGGCACACCAGGTATTGGCAGGAGCCCAGGAATGTGATGGGTAATGAGGGGAAATTGGCCCAGAATTGAAAATATTTCTCAGATGATTGCATGTGTACAACTGAGTGGACTATTTATATTTGCCTTGCAAATTAGCCTAAGCATATATAAGCTTATGTGCCCCAAACTGAATGCCCTCGTCTGGGTCCAAAGCAAATCAGTTGTCAAATGCCTGGGAAACTTCTAATGTAAAACAAAACTGGTTACATTTTTGTAAACAAGTGATACCCATTCTTATCAGGTACATCATTATAACAGTAGCCCATTTTGGAAGAAACTGTTGGAAAATATGTATGACAGCAAAATGATCAAGTTTTAGAATTTCTTTAAAAATTCTCATTCCAGGCTCAGAATATGTTTTTTGCCTATCTGGACCCAATACAACTAACTATTCAGAGAGGGAGAGATGGGCTGGGGCGGGGGGGGGAGGGGAGGAGTGTAGGGCGGGGAATGAGGGGTCTGAACTTTATGTACACAATACATAGGACTTTACAATATTAAGGTAAATGTGGGTTCATATTACTTTTCTCCTGTTTTGTGGGGTAAGATCTAGATGAAAATCAAATGTGTTCTATGAACCCACGGCTTTATTGATTTGAAGGAAAACTCCATAAGGCCATTGGTAAAGAGACTGGGAACAAAACTGTATAAATGTCAGCTGTATAAATATAATTTCTCTTGGCCAAAAATCTTTATTCTTTACCAAACCATGTATGTCCCAAAGGTGTGCTAAGAGTCTCTGTGTGTAGATTTATTAAGACAATAAATCCATTAGAGTTGCATCTCTCAGTGTTTTGAATCTCAAATGGATGGTGTTCTAAAATCAGAAAAGCCAGCTGACTTTTGATGAGCTTTTGTGAACCAGCTTAGTTCCACTGAAATGCTGTGTCTCTCACTAAGCTTCAGATATATTTTAAGTGAGCGAAGAGGTTTGAATTAGACTCTAAGCATACTTCTGATGAAATTGTTTCTTTAACTGAAAATGAAAATTAGTATGTGTTTCTTAAGCCCCTAAATCTGTGCTGGGCACTTTACTAAGCACTGAGGATACAAAGACAAGTCTGAGGTAGCCCTGCCCTTAAGAAACTTCTGTTCCATTGGTGACAGTACATTGCGATACAGTGGGCATAGAGTTCCACACCATATCTTGTTGAAACCCTGAGAGTTACATCTTAATTTTGATTCAATATAAATCTTAAATTTCACTTGTTTGAGTCCATAATGTTCACCCACCATTTTAGTGGTCAGGAATGTTTCTTGGCAGATCTAGTCCATATGCTGTCTACTCTGTTTTTATAGCATATAGTGTTAATTAGTCTTTCTGTTGTCAGCCTTGGCTCATTTGTCTTGCATGGGACTTCACAAGCCCCTGTGTGTTGAGGGCACTAGTTTAGAGCTTTGTAAGCTAAAAAATGTGTCTTGCTTTGTGCCTTAATTTTGTTTTCACTCCCTTACTTTCTAGAACTCTTCTTCCTGGGTACTCTATAACCTGGCCTCGTTTTACTGGCGAATAAAGAACGTACCCTATCAGGTAGTGGAATGTGCCATGCGAGCGCTTCACTTTTCTTCCAGGTAATTTACCTCCCTCTGCCTCCCCATTAATCAAGACCAGTAAAGAAACAATATGTAATAAATCACAAGGAAATATCCCTCCAGAATATTTGATTGAGCAGAAGGATGTGATGGAAAGTTCAGAATGGTATGCAAACATCCCCTTTTGATTTCCAAAGGAAAGATGTACAGAGTGCAGAATCTTTCTCCTTAGACTAAGCTTTGTCCATCCAGGGGTCCTGGCAGCCATCCTGGGGAAATCATGATCAGGCTATCAAGTTTAATTTCTCCTCAAGCAGGTAATCCATAGCACATTTTTTTAAAGCCATAGAATGGGACTACACCTCATGGTGGGTGATTCTGAATTTTGAACCATTCCATTAAACAAATTTAAATCCCTGCTAAATGCAAAGCACCAGATTCTGGGGAAAATGCAGAGGTGAATATGTTCTTGTCAGTGCTTGGAGGAGCTTCTCACCTAAGAAACTAAAACCAATGGAGGTGATGCCAAAGTCTGAAACCCGGAGATCACATTAAAGGATCATAACCCTCCCTTTATTAACCTGTCTGTGTAACCTGTTAAAATGACCCCCCAGAACAAGTTTGTTCTCTGTGTTCCTTCTCTAGCCTGGGAAATAAACATAGTGTCAGGAAGAAGTCTACTTTCATGTCATCAACAACAGAAGTTCAAAATCTGGCTTGAGTTTTTGCAGTTATCATAAGCACACCACTAAAAATGACAGGATCACATGAATATCCAGGTGGGAAGGAGCCCTGCTCTCCCTACCAACTGTAGAGTTGTTTTGAGTTCAGAGGAGGGGAAGTTTTTTCCTCCTATTAAAGGACACTAGTGTTTTTCTCTTAAAAGACACTTTACTTTTTGTTGGAAATAACCCAGCTAATGCAGCAATCCAGACCTGGTCTGTTACACTGTATCCTTCCAATCTAAGTTCTATTGAATAGTGTTTCTGAGCTTTAGTAGGACTCATTTGGAAACATCTTGGAGGTTTGAGTCCAAATCATTGAGCCTTTGTGAAGCCTAGCTTTGCAATGCGTGAGGCTGGGGTAGGGGATGCCCAGTGAAATCTGTATTGTGTGCCTCACTGGGCTGTTAGGGGCAAGTGATGGAGCATTTTGAATTATCAAGTGCAGTAATAGTTTTCATTAGCATCACAGTCTTTGCTGGTGTCTTTGGCTGGTTTATGGAATCTCTAAAGAGATTCTGCCCGTAAAAAATGGGGTTATCGTTTTCACTGGTCTAAGCGGCCGGCTTGTTTGCTTTCCATGGCCATCATCAGAGTAAGATCATGGGATGTATTTGCTAACCTCATCCCGTCTGTTTCTTCTCTTTCAGGCACAATAAAGATGTGGCTTTGGTGAACCTAGCAAACGTTTTACACAGGGCCCACTTCTCTGCGGATGCTGCTATCGTGGTGCATGCAGCCCTGGACGAGAGCGACTTCTTTACCAGCTATTACACTTTGGGGAATATCTATGCAGTAAATACAGCTTTCTAATTCATGAAAAAAAAAAAAAAAGCAAACATTTTCTTTTTTTCTAGCATCATGTCATCCCTCTCACTCCCTAATTCTTTTCCACCCTACTAACCACTACCACCACCCCCCCACCAGAGAGAGACACACACACACACACAGTGTGGAGAGGAACAAAGATTTTGTTCTTTCCAAATGCTGAGCATATTAATGTATAATGGCTGTTTTTAATTAAGTAGATTAAATTCCATCTCTTTAAACCACCCCACCCCCCAAAAAAGGCAATATTAAGGTTACATCTCTTAGAATGATATCACCTTCCGGCTGCCCCACCAAATGAAACATAATTTCTTCAAGTTGAGGAGACTAGTTACTCATCAGCACAGTGATCTTCACAAACTAAAGTACAGACATTTTTAGGAATCATTTGATTTTGGGGTAAATTGGGCCATGTCTAACCTAGGTTTTCTGTTTTGTTTGTTCTCACTCTTCAGATGCTTGGGGAATACAACCACTCTGTGCTCTGTTACGATCATGCTTTGCAGGCAAAACCGGGGTTTGAACAAGCTATAAAGAGGAAGCATGCAGTCCTGTGTCAGCAGAAGCTGGAGCAGAAATTGGAGGCTCAGCATAGGTAACCTGGAGCAGCAGCCTTTACCGTGGGCTGTTGCTTACACTGTGAAATACTGAATCAGAGCTATGTCAGGGTTATAAGGCCAGTGTATATGTTGATGTCATTTGGAAGTGAGGTTTTTTTTTTTTAATCTTGTTCTTTCTTTCCTTTCTTCTCCTTTCCTTCTTTCCCCCAGAGACTCCAAATGGTTTAACATAATTGAAGAGATGTAATTATGTCACATCTCTTTTATGAAGTTGATATCTGAACTTCTGTTGTGACAAATGGATGGATATAAGAGGATTTTATGTTTTTCCATCTAAATTCATGAAATTCTGCCTCACCTGGACTGTGTTCATACACTAAAGATCAGTATAGGCCCCGTGGGGAGCTGTGAATCCAGTGCAGACTGACCTCGATGCTTTTCAGTCAGATTCTGTCATTAGGAATAATGAGGAATATGTAAGAATTCGATTCCATTAAACCCTAGGGAGGCTTCTGCAGAAAATAGATAGGAGAAAGTGAGCAAAATGACCAAACTCACCTGTAGGGCCGAGAGCCGACCTTCAGTAGCTTCTGGCACATTTTTTGATCATGTTCCTGGTCCCAGCTTCCCTTATTTTTCACAAGATTGAGCATTTTCACAAAGTTCAGTCTTAAATTAAAAGCAGAGTTTATGGGACATGTCACATGTGAATCAGGATAGCAGAAGCTTAGGGGGAAAACTAATAATGTTACAGTCCCTCAGAGGCTGATGTTTATGTACATTTGGCCTACCGAGAAGGGGGTAGGTTGGATAGATTAGACAGTCTTGGCATGAGATCCAGACACTGGGATTGGAAAGCCCTCTCTACCATCAGCTGTCCATGTGACCGTGATCGGGCCATATAACTTTCCCATGTATTTCCTCATTTATAACATAGAGATAAAAATACTTGTCCTTCCTGTCATGTGGGGCTGTTGCGAGAACCAAATACGTTGAGAATGACAAATAAGGACAAATGAAGGACGTCTGTATATTTTATACTCTCATATGTTATGATCTAACCCTCCACTGCCTTCCTGGTTCCATTCCTCAGAGTGGTATAGAGGTACCCTTGCCCATGAGCCTTAAGTCAGAGCCAATCCTCCCTAAAGATGGACAGACTTTGAGGATAAGCTGAATATCTTCTATGCAAAGACCAGCTTAACTGCTTCTTTCAGATGGCCTCGTCACCGGGATAGTTGCAAAGTGGTACTTTCTTGACCAAAGCAGCTCTTGCAGACTGTTCCTTTCATCCAAGACAAGTTACGGTGTTCCCTGTGAAGCCTTTCCTCCTTCCTCCCAGATCTCTGATACCTAAAGTGGAGGGTGATGATTCGCTTATTGCATCATAGAATAAGGAGCAATGGGAGTGAATGGAATTTGAGCCAACACAGGTTTTTGTGGATAAGGGGAGTTGCAGGGGCAGCTAGGTGGTGCAGTGAATAGAATCAGGAATTCTGCAATCAGGAGGTTATGAGTTCAAATCCTGCCTCAGCCACTTAACACAAAAAAAAAAAATAGCTTGGGCAAGTCACTTAACCCCAACTGCCCTCCAAAAAAAAAGCCAAAAAAAAAAGATAAGGAGAGTTGCTGGGGCTGTGATCTAAGTTCTGCATTATCAGATATTTAGAGCAGACTGTCTCAGAAACACAGTCTATACCATGTAATAGAGACATCGTGCATGTCTGAGAAACTCAGTCTTCATCCTGTATTGCTACTGCTGCTTCCCATTCAGCCAATGGATGGCCTTTGAGTTTTCTATTATTGTGGTCATTTCAGTATAAATGTTACATTTTAAAATCAGAATTTTAAAAAGCCAATTAATTTTTCTGACAACTGGGAACTATGAGCATTTAACTGGAGGAGGGAGGGAACCTTGGTGGGGAAACGACGTTATAAAGCTCTGTAACTTTTTCCTGGTATAAAAACTTTTAAAGATCTCTCCAGCGTACCCTGAATGAGCTCAAAGAGTACCAGAAGCAACACGACCACTACCTGAGGCAGCAAGAAATCCTAGAGAAGCACAAGCTGATTCAGGAAGAGCAAATCTTAAGGAACATCATTCATGAGACTCAGATAGCCAAAGAAGCCCAGTTAGGTAAGCTCTGATTCCATACAGTCACTCAAATTGGGTTTGACCTAGTAACAAGCCCCTTCGGGATGGCTCCCACACACCTCCCAGTGAGGGCCTTAGAAAACAGAATTGATTTAACTCTTCCTTTTGTTGATTCATATTGAAATAAAAACCTTTGTCTACTAGAAGCTGATGTTGACCCCTGGTTCCTTAGGATGAGTATTCTGTGGCCATATAGCAAAGCCAAAGGAGTACTCCTCCGACAGAACTTGAGTGTCATTGACCTAGCACTGTCTGGGTCTGTTCTCTGGACGTGTCCCTCACCAAAGTGTAGGGATATCCTGGACTGTAGCAAGCAGACCTTCTCCAGGCCAGAGGCAAATCATATCCAGCCTAAGCTGATCCAAGGGATCTCCTTCCCCTGAGCTTCCAATGAAACCTAAGCTTCCAAATCTGATTGCTCAGCACCTTAGAATGATTGAGAATCCCTTTTGGTCTTCTTATATCGAAGCCCTCCCCACTCCACTCTGTCCTCCACATAACTTTTCCAAGTGATTGTCCAGAAGCACAGATCTGGCAATGTTACTCCACCACCTGTTTCTTCCAGGGTCAGATTGCTCACTCTTCTATTTAAGGTCCTTCACAGTATATCACTAACAACCTTCCTGACCTCTTAGTTAGCAGCTCCTTTTACACACTCCAGCTCAGCCATGCTGGCTTTCTTGCTTTTTCTCGCACATTGATCTCCACTATCTATCTCCATTTTTTTTTTAAACAGACTCTCCCCGAAGCCTAGGGTACATTCCCTCCTCATCCCTCCTACTTAGCGTCCATGGTTTCCTTCAAAGTTCCCCTTGAGTGGTACCTCCTAGACAAGGCCCTTCTTGATTCTACCCAGTTCCTAGTGGTGTTCCGCACACCACAGCCCCTCCTCCCCCAATTATCTTGTGTCTGTTGTTTACAGTCTTAAATATGCATGTGCCATCTCAGTATGCTGTGCTCGGTAAGAGCAGCGTCCCTCTCACACAGGGACTGTCATGTACAAAGCAGAAAATCGAAATGTAGAGCTTGGTTGTGGGCAAGCCCCTCAACTGCCCCTCAGTTTCCTTTCCCTTCAGTACTGTGAACTGTAAACCATCCTGGTTACGTGGTTTATGTGTATCCCTTCACACAATGTTGCCGGTAACTTTGTTTTTCTTTAAGTTCCTGGCTTAGAGACAGTGAAAGGAAGAGGATTCAAGGACGTTCTGTGTGTAATCCAGAGCAGCTGGTGGGGGACCTGAGTTCAGATTCTACCTGAGAGTCTTACTAATTGTGTGACCTTTAAATTCTCTCAGACTCTTTCCTCCTCGGTAAAATGGGGGACAATCATAAATGCACCTAATTTGTAGGATTGTGGTGAGGATCAAAGGAGGTGGTGCTTTGCAAACCTCAAAGTGTCATCTAGATGTTAATGTATCGTTTTTATAATTCAGACTTCACTACAGTGAGGACACCCATAGTTTGGATCTAAGTGGTTCAGAGTGGTCATTTTGCCTTGTAAGATCTTTCAAATGGAGAAGCATGGAAAGAAAAGCCAGGCAGTGAATTATTCAGGCTCTTAGTATCTGTCATTGACTCCCAAGCTTTAGGGCTGTCGGGGATCCTCTGGTGCGAGCCTCTCGTTTTTCAAATGAGGACGCTGAGGCCCAGAACAGTTTACTGCCTTCAACTAAGAACATTTCCTCTGTTGTTGACCTTTTTTTTTTTTTTTTTTTTCCATTTGTGGCCTTACTTTCCCCTCCCAGGGAATCATCAGATATGTCGTCTGGGCAACCAGCAGCATAGCTTACATTGCCAGTGGGACCAACCTGTCCGCTACCACCGTGGAGATATCTTTGAAAATGTAGACTCTGTTCAGGTGTGTTCCTTCTCAGTCTCTTCACTACTTATGAGCTTCCTGCATTTGAGAGCACCCTTCCTTTCATGTTTTCCTTATAATTCAAATTGGAATTTGTTCCTCTCTGAAGTTTAGAGCGGTTTTAAATAACATCTTCAGCAGATTTTGATGATTTGTTATGACTTCTGAAGCCAAATATTGTCGGACCACAATGACCCATATTACATCTTTGCAGCCTGCAAATTAACTACAGCAATACTTTCTCATGATCAACTTCATTCTTCATTTCATCCTTGTCTACTTTCTGGTGAGCACAGAGTGGGAGTCAAGACTCGGGTGTTTTTTGTTTTTGTTTTTAATTGAAGTCCCACCTTCCATTCTTAATCTGGCAGATTGAGCACTGTCAATTACAAACTTGGAAAGGGAACTAGTTGCCATTCAGCCTGTTCTCCAAATTCATCAGCCATCAGAATCATTCATTTTGTTGCCACATCCCCAAAAGCCAACAAAATCATTACCAACATCAGTCAACATTTATTCGGCATCTGCATGCAAGAAGGCATTGTCTTTGCCACTAAAGATATATAGAGAAGTATGAGAAATCCCCTGCCTCATGGAATTTACAACCTAATTAATTGGAAAAGAATCTAGTTAAATAATATTGCAGACAGAAAGAAACTGCTAAATAGAAGTATGGTTCTTAAACCAACACATACTTTAAAACTCAATGTCTTCAATGTTAAAGTGACTCTAAGGCAAGGTAAAGAAAAAATGTAATTCAGGAGTAAGAAACAATCATGGTTGAGGGCTTATGGGTCATACACAGAGCATCAAGAATATATGATGAATGTTCTCTCCAAAAAGCAAGCTGAGAGAAGCTAGACATGGCAAGCGCCAAAAATTAAATTGAATTTATTTGAATAGATAGAAGAGCACTGGTTGGGAGGCGTTTCTAAATTTGGGGGTGTTTGTGCTATGAGACCAGTGACATTAGAGATCAGATTCAATGGCTGATTAAAGAATATGAGAAAAGCAGCTACAGCACAGTTGAGGTTCCAACAACTCAGTCTAAATCTGACCTCTTTAAACCAGGTATGGAAACAAAAAAATTGGTAATAAATTGACATTGGCCAGGATTGTCGCCATTTCTGAAGGCAGTTTAATAGATACAAAGCGACGGCTGCCATACAGAAGTGATGATGAAGGACAACGCTGCTTGCAGACACCAAGTTCGTGAAGTCTTGGGGTGGGTGGGAGAAGATCAGTGAGGATCATCAACTCAAAACAGTGGGAAATAGTGGAGGGAGAGAAGCAAGTTTTCAGAAAGCTTGGTGAGAAACACAATTAGGAAGTCATCCTGAACACACTTTTAAGGCTAGAACTAGAAGAAACAGGAAGACTGGAAAAGATCCGCAAAGATTTCTATAGTAAATTCTTTTTTTCTTCATTGGCAGTAGATCTGCCATATTTAGACTCAACTTCAGAGCTTGTGTGTTGCACGAGCAAGTGGAAATTAAACTTAGAAGGAGAAGCCAAAAAAAGTAATTGGACTAGACCAAGTATGCCCAGAGGTTCTGTGCTGGAAGCATTGAAAGTGTGAGCATGTCAAACTGTGTGAATGAAAAGAGAATTCAAAGGTTTGGAAAATATCTTAGGTCTTCTTATTATGAAAAACAATGAGGAAGGGTAGGGCAAAGATACTCACATATCAGTAATCCCGTCTCTATAGAAGTAGAAGGGGTGCTTGCGGAACGTGTGAGAAGAGTACAGGACAAGTGATTCTCTAGCAGATCGCACCTTTATCATCACTTATTGACTGAAAGGGGAGCAATCCCACCTGCTGCTGACTGTTAAAAAAAAAAAACCATTTCATTCAGAAGACCAAGATAATGTCTCAGAGGCTCTCCTCCAAGCATCATATCTCCCATATAAGTGTCAGAATCATACAGTAATCCTTGAAAGGTAAAACAGATAACTTTGATCTCCTGGGTATTATTATTAAGAAAGGGAAACATAAGTGTTTGTGACTTTCACAGAGGCCGGCCAGCATAGAGGCTAAATGGAACAAGGAATCCCAGTAGACAATGAGGTCCTCAGATACTCTTGGTGAATAAAATTGTGCTAACTGTATTAGACTCTGAAATATTGCTAGACCTCCTAAATGAGATTCATAATCACTCAGAATATTATAGCTTAACTATGCAGAGAGAAAGACCAAGTAGATAAAGAATGACTGTTGTTTAGACTGCAATATGCTATTGGATAAGCAAACCAGGCAATAGCCCTAGATGCTGCCCATGACAGTGAGTTGGGCCCAATCACACAGGTGAAGGGGAGCAAGCTGTGTACTGCCTTGAGGACATTTTAGATTGCTTGTAATGATGCCCAGCTTCTCCATGAAGCAAAGGCTCATCTTTTGTAAGAGTATTCTTCTAGTGAGGGTGTAGGACTGTGAATAGCAGCAGTCTGTGAAGAATTAAAGCTGATGTAGACAGTCTACATAGCATGTCTCCTTTGATACGTGCCCATCAATCTGGGCTGTCAGTGCAGCATGAGGCAAAAAACATTAAAGTGAAGGGTCTCCAGGAGGGCTGGAGAAAGGCTCACAGTGCCCAGAAGGCCATGAAACTGGAAGAGGAGTTATGTTTGTCTTAAAGCAAGAGAGGGGGATACCTGAGGAAGAGCCTTGGAGCCCTGAGGGGATCTACATGGTGCCACTCTTAATACTCTAGGAAGGAGCTTAGCATTTGGGGGTCTCCATGTTGAGTATTTCTGGGAGTGCAGGGACAAGAATCACACAGGATGAGAAGGTGTGGCTAGGTTGCAGTTTGTAACTATGGAGGGAAAGCTCACCTTGATGAGATCCCAGCTCCATCAAAGCACGAAAACAAAGGAGAAGTGGTGAAGTGAATCCTAGGCTAGGCTCTCAAGATGGGGAAGAGGTCTTAAAAGCAACCTTGTCTAACCTCAGTCTGATATTCTTGGCAAGCCGTCGTCCACCCATGTTTCCGTGATTGACCAAGTCTCCCATTTAGCCAGAGACTGAGTGTAGTGGAGGCTTAGTCATAGAAGAGAACAGCTGTACCCTGTTTATCTCTTACCCCTTTGGAAAGGGTGATGGAAATTGACTATAATTAGGATCCATACTTGCTCTCAGTGCATCATTCCTAAGGAATATCCCAAAGAAAGCAATATGCACCATTCATTCCCTTTTAGATAGGTATATCTAAGGACTGTATTTGTCGAATCTGGTTTCTCACATAGTTTTCATATTTACCCACTTTAATGGTCCCTTTTAAACCTTAGTCATGGCCTGTGAAAGTCTCTCCATCTATGTGAAGATACATACATCTATGTCAGTGGTTCTCAACTTTCCTAATGCCATGACCTATTAATAGTTCCTCATGTTGTGGTGACCCCCGACCATAAAATTATTTTTGTTGCTACTTCATAACTGTAATTTTGCTACTGTTATGAGTCGTAATGTAAATATCTGATATGCAGGATGTATTTTCATTGTTACAAATTGAACATAACTCACAGGTTGAGAACCACTGATCTATGTGGATTTTTTAAAATAACATTTTTACTGATATCTTTATTTTTTTATTTCACCTTGCCAGAGAGACATCTCTTAATATAACAATGAAAAAGAGGGGTGAGGGGTACATCTCAGTAAAACCAACTAATGCATTGGAAAACCATGATGTCCTGGGTTTCAGACTCTTCTAGCTGATACCTTCTCATGGCTCATCTTTGGGGCAAAATTTGGTCTTACAGTTTCACAGGATTCCATTTCAATGATTTTGTTTGTTTTTTTCTTTTACGTAGTAGTCATTGTATATGTTGTTTTCCTGGTTCACTTCATTTTTCATCGGCCCTTATAAATCTCTCCATGCTTTTCTAAATTTTCCATATGCATTGTTTCTTATAGCATAGTAATATTTTATTACATTTATTCCATTGCTATATTTAATACATTATCATCATCTATTTAGTCATTCCTGAATCAATAGGTTTCTGATTTATTTCCTGGTCTTTGCTGCTACTGTAAAAAGTGCTGGCTATAGATATTTGAGTCAACGTTGGGCTTTCTTTGAGGCATATGTGTTTGTATTAGAATCTCTGAGTTAAAAGGTATGGACATTTTAGTCACTTTCTTTACGTAATTCCACATTGTTTTCCAGGAGGTTTGGACCAATTCACAGCCCTCCAAACAGTGCATTAGTGTTCCTATCTTTTCATAACCCTTCTTTTGTTTTGATTTAACCTCTTATTTTATTCTCTAGTTTGGGGAAGATTCATCGACTTCCAGTATGATGTCTGTGAATTTAGATCTTCATGAAAATCAGAGTGATCTCAGCCATTCCTCCAAGTCTTCCCCTGTGCCCCATTCTGTTCTCTGGGTTTGGGGCATGGAATCAGATGCATATAGGGTAAGTACAGAGGAAATCTCTCTTCTGAAAGCAGCATTTAACTACTGACATTCAATACAAGTCAAACACACCTGCAAAAGCTTTTGCTAGCCATATAAGATTAAAAAAAAGCACAATCACTGTCCTTAAGATCAGAGGCTTGGTGAAGGACAGGTGACAAAAGTACAATAAATAAATACGATACAGTATATACTCTGATATGGCAAAGCAGAGGCCTAGAGAAAGTGATAGGAGAAACTGGATAAAGAAGAGCTAGACCACTTACTTTTTATAGAAGACTTTGTACTTCTGGTTCTGGAAGGAAGAGGATTTTTAAAAATTGATGCCTTTTGATTTTCATATCACATTTCCCGTTTCTAAATATATTCCTCCCCCATCCATACAGTAAGCCATCTTTTATAACAAAGCTTAAAAGAGGTAAAAAAAAAAAAACAAAAAAAACCCAGCTCATTGATATCCCCTAACCTATTGACTGTGTCTGACAGCACAGATGCAGTGTTCTGTACAGTGGCCTCCCACCTGGGGGCATGTTTTTTTCTCATTTTACTCTTACTGTTACTGATATGTTTTTATATCAGCTTCAGTTGTGAACACATCCCTCCCACATCCCTCCCTCTGCCCTTCCCAAGGCAGGCAAAGTTTTGTTGTTTTGGATTTGGGGAGGGGGAAGGAGTTTGGCCTGACCAAGTCATGACATCGTTCCTGTCTCGCAGTCTCTATAGTGTATCTCACCCATAACCCCCCACCTCTGCAGAAAGGGGAGACAGTGTATTTTGTCGGTTCTTCTTGGTACAGGACAAGTGATTTTCTAGCAGATCACACCTTTATCATCACTTATTGACTGAAAGGGGAGTGATGTCATTATTATGCAGAACTCTTTTTAATCATCATTTACAATGTTTTCCTGATTCTGCCTACTTCTTCCATTGCTTCTCTCAATTCTTTTATATTCATTGTTTTTTACAGTGCAGGATTCTCTCACATTTATGTACCACAGTCCCTAGTTGCCGGATATCTATTTTATTTTAAGTTCTTGGCTGTTACAAAATGTGCTGCAGTTAATATTTCGGCACATATGGGACCTTTCCTCTACCTCCTTGGGAGACATGCCTAGCAAAGATGATATCTTTGAGTTCACAGGCTATGTCTATTTCAGTCACTTTGTTGAACATAATTTCAAATTGCTTTGCAGAATGGTTGGACCAATTCACAGCTACACCAACAGTAGAGAGCCTAGCAAGAGAAAAAATTTTAAGTCAGAGATATTAAGGAGAATGTGTTCTTAGCACTGGGGAAGAGCAGAGAGTGTTTGACGGAGGCGGCCTGTACAAACATATGGAACATGGAAAAGGGACCGTATAAGCTGGGGTTGGTGGCACATTTCTAGGGAAGCTGAGGATGATGAATCTCGAGCTCAGAACTTCTGAGCTATAGCAGGCTCAGCTGATTGGATGTCCACAGTAAGTGCAGCATTAATGTGTATAATGAGCCCCCAGGAACAGTGGGAGGAAGCAGATGGGACCACCAAGTTGTTTTAGGAAGGGCCAAAGGACCCAAGTTGGAAAATGGAGCAGGTCAAAGCTCTTGTCCTATTCAGAGTGGTACTGGGCCTATTTGTGGCACCTCTGCTGACAGTTGGACAAAATAGGGAGACCAGAGACAGACAGACGGAAGAAAGGAGAGGCAGAGGAAGGAAAGTGCAGGAGGACAGCAGGCATCAATGATCTAGTTTAGTTGACATTTTGAGTTTTTA
Organism: Pseudocheirus occidentalis; assembly: GCA_028646575.1. Taxonomy (NCBI): domain Eukaryota; kingdom Metazoa; phylum Chordata; class Mammalia; order Diprotodontia; family Pseudocheiridae; genus Pseudocheirus; species Pseudocheirus occidentalis. Next base: position 175,220,150 of record CM053601.1, on the reverse strand, counting down.
AAGGAGAGGAATGGGAACTAAGGTTACCAATGTTGATTAAAGTCAAATTGTGGAAGGCTTCATGTACAAGGTCCTGTGAACTACAGAAGATCTTTGGGAAAGAGGCTGATATTGTCCAAAGTGGCATGTGTGTAAGATATGTTTAGAAAAGGGAGAGACTAGAGTCAGAGAGACCATGTTATGGGGCTATTTACAAGTGATGTAGAAATTCCTGCCTTAGTCTCAATGAACAAGAGGAGGATGTTATCGTAAACAGACATAGGAACATGGGGAGGGAGCCAGGTTTGTTTGGGGCAGAGAAATAAATGGTTCCATTTTGGACATGCTGAGTTTGAGTTATCAGAAGGACATCCAGGCAGAGCCATCTGGCAGACTTAGAACAATGGGCCTGGAGCTCAGAAGGTTGCTTTGCTGGTGCATAGTCAGCCCTGAGGACTGGTGCACAGAGATGCAGATGCTTCCACTGACATGGTGGCAGTAGATGAAATCAGAGGACCTGAGGACAGAACCTTAGGGGGTGTCTACACATGGGCCCAGGAAAATTAACCAGCAAGGGTCAGACAGAAGGAAGAACCAAAGGGAACGATATTACCAAGGCCCAGGAGAAAGTATCATAAAGAACGAGTGAGTAAGTGCTACAGAAAACTCCTGAGCATCATCGGTCACCTTGCCAATGACCTTGGCCCACTACTTAGCTCCGCATCCTCTAAGCCTCCAAAAGTTTGTGGGCAGTTATAGAATGTGAACTTGTTCTTTTACCATAGATTCAAAAACACCAAAATGATTGGGTCAGAAAACATGTGTTCCTCCTCTACCCTTGCTCCCCATGGTCCTTTCATGGCATAGGAAATACTAATGAATGCCAGCTGTCATTTATTTATGTAGCACTTTGAAATTTGCAAAGTACTTAGTGAGCATTTACCCATTTGATTGAAGGTCCCTTTGCCCAGACAATGCCTATCAGTTCAAAACTGGGCTAAGAGTTTGATGTGCCGATATTAATATTGTTCTACAAAAAGTGGTCTTTTCTCTCCTTAGTCTATTTTTGTTACTTTATCAGATCATTTTAGGAGGTTAATGAGAGTTTATTAGAATAAACTGATGGGAAACTTCCTTTATTAGGACAAGCAGCATATTCTGTGGCCCAAAAGAACAGACTGTGCAGAAAGTTATCCCGCAGTCCCTCCTGGTGATGAACTGCCAACATATTTCTTGCCTCCAGAAAACCGAGGACTCAGGCAAGTCATGAGAAATCAAGCAAAGAACTTGATTATGCATGATTAGTAATCTGACCACAAGCAGGCAATTTCATTGAGATTACCAACCTTCACTTAAGAAGGGAAACATTTGTTCCTGTAGAGATCTAACCCTTGTTCCCTTTTCTACCAGGACTCATACAGAGCTGGACATGGGCCTTTTGGGAGGAGAGGTCCATTCCCCAGACTGCTCCTCTGCCACTGGCCTCCGGAGCAGCCGGACTCCATATCTTGAATTCAGAGAACTAGACAGTCATCTGGATCTGAAATTCAAGATGCCAGATGACTACGCACGACAAGTAAGGCAGACTTCCTTTGACAATAGTTGCATTTGTTCTGACCAGCCTTTCTTTACCATCTTCTGCAGCAGAGCAATGGGTAGGACCAAATGCTAAGTAGACAGACCCTGAAGCAGAGGGTCACAAACTTTGGGAGTCAAGGGAAAAGGAGAAAATAACCAGGTTCCACAAATGCCTGTGGGCCCAAGGGCTATTTCCAGCAGCTGTAGCTTGTGTGGATTCCTGAGCTCCTTCACTTTGACCCCAAATATCAGCAGGACCAAGATGTCTATCTGTCTGTTTCCCCAGCTTTTGGAAGCATCAGAGCCCAGGTTTGGGGAAATGGTTGGGGAGTGATGGAAGAATTACTTTCCCTAAATGATATAATTAATGTCTGTGGGCTTGTTTTACCTGAAGTAAGGAGAGCCCCTAACAGCTGGGTACCACATGGTATGAAAAATAGTAATACTTGTGTGTGTGGAGGGAGTTGTGTGTACACAGGATGCTGCCGAGCATCAAGGAGTAAGGCATCCAAGGCCAACCAGAGAGCAGTATGGTGCTACCCAGTCACCCAGATGAAAACAACTTTATATGCAGCAGCAAATAAGCAATGGCAGCTTGCTGTGATGCAAACTGAGGACATGAGTCCTCTGGGTGATGCAGAACAAAGGAATAATAGGTATGAAGTGGGATTGATCATAGATGTGTGTTCATTAAAAAGTAGGACTGTTAGACTGTAGACTCAAGATTAATATCCAGAAAGGATCACAGATTGTTACCATCTCAGGTACTGAATGCAGTTGTGGATGAAATCTCTCCCTCATTTCATGACCACCAGGCCATCTGTGGAGACAGGCATAGATACAATACCAAGCTAGCCAAGTTAGGATCCAAAGAGACTGCCATAGGCTGGAGCATTGAAAATGCATCAGGATGAAATCAAGCCTTAGACTTGCATTCAAAAAATCACCTTTGCAAGTTCATGATTTGGGAAATTTGGTGAGGTAGCCTTTGTCTGAAAAAGTCCTAGGATTATTAGTACCCTGCAAACTCAGTATGAGCTGCTGATGTGATGTGGCTCCCCAAAAAACGGATGCTGTTTTATGCTGCACTAAAAGAAAAGGCTGAAAAGAAAAAAAAAATCCAAAAGTAAGGTGGGGAATTCATGCTTCCAGGAATAAGCAGGTAATAATGGTCCCTTCTTCCTCTGCTCTGGAGTGTTGTGATCAATCCCAAGCACAATTGGAAGGGCGCAGATTCATCTGAAGAGTATCCAGAGGAGCGCAACCAGGATCATGAAGGCATTTAGTCTGTGTAACAGGAGGATCAGTTTAAGGAATGGAGGACATTTAGCCTAGAGAAGATAAGACTCGGAACTTGACAGTTGTCTTGGTATTTGAAGTGTTTGATGAAGTGTTTGAAGGACATTCATGTGGAAAGGGGATTTGACCTACTCTTTTGGGATTTTGAGGGGAAAACCAGGAGTAGCATGGATAGAAGTAACAAAAAATGAACTTTGGCTGGCTTGCTATCAGGACAGACTTCCCAGTGACAGTGGTCTGACAAAGAAATGGCAGCCTCAGGAGCTATTGGACTCTCCCTCACTGGAGGTCTTCAAGCAAAGGCTAGAGGACCAGGATAGATTGGGTTTATTTGAGAAGGATTGGACTAGGTGACAACTGAATCCCTTTCAGCCTTAAAATTTCGTAGTTCTAGCCAAAGTAGAGACATGCCCCATCAGCTTGGCAAACACATCAAAAAGTCTGTTGTCATCAGTAGAGTTTCAGACTCATAATCCCACAACTGTGCAAAGAAGGTGGGGAGGGAGGGAGTTGTGTGTGCACAGGACACATATCTTTTCTTAGGGACCATGCTTAATGTTAATTTTCAGTTGTTTTGATATTTTTCTTCATTCCATTTATATTGCTATAAAGTTTAATAATTTCTTATCAGAGGAGCCTCTAAAAACAACCATGTTTTAATCAACATATTGCCATTGGCATCAGTGCTTTCGTGTAAATGGGCACACTCCTGCTAGTCTACTCATGTTACAACAGGAGTATTGGATTTAGAGACAGAAGGAACTTTAGAGCTTGCTTTTTGCTCCTAGTCTCAAAGGGAGTAACAGAACCATGACTTGAGCTAGGCCCCTTAGATTCCAAATCCAGGGACTCTTTCCACTGTACCACTGCTGCAACATTGTAAGCATTCTTAATAACTCACATGTACATAGTGCTTTTAAGGTTTACAAAGCACTTTGTTCACAGTCCTAGGAAAGTTCTTCAATTATTATCACCATTTTACAGATGTGTAAACTAGGCCCAGAGGAGTTAAATGATTGCCCATGTTCAACCAGTTGCTATGGGACGTGGGACTTGGATGTCTCTGAATTTCAGGTCCAGCGCTCTTTCCATTGGGTCCTGATGCCTCTCTCCTATTTCTAGAAAATCCTCCCTTTGGGAGGGAGGCAGTGTGGTATAGTAGAATCTCAGCTCTGGGATCAGAGAGGTTGGCTTCAGATCCCACACATAACATGACATGGAATCTCTCTGGATCCCAATTCATTCATCCTTCCAAAACACCTTTTAAAGTTTAGTCCTTTATTCCTGTTTTAAGTGTCAGCTTTGTGCTTTTCAGATTTTGCTTTCCCGTATTAATAACTATACTATCACAGAGGAAGAAATAGGAACACTCTTATTTCACGCCATCAATAAGGTGAGTAAAGATTACCTTTTTACTTGGGAACCTGAAACTCAGACCCTTGGGAATGACAACCAAAAGCCAAATTGAACTTCATAGAATCCAGTCTGGACCATGGTGGGTATGCCTCCACTAATAGGAATCTCTGGGCCATGTGCTTGATTTTTTTCCTTAGCCAAATGAGCCTTTGTGGTTCATGTTCAATGAAGCTGGACTCTACTGGCGAGCCCTGGGGAACAGCACGTTTGCCATCACCTGCTTGCAGAGAGCTTTGGATTTGGCTCCCTCTCAGCACCAAGATATTCCTCTTGTGAATCTAGCCAACCTCTTGATGCACTATGGCCTTCACCATGAAGCTAGCAAGCTACTTCTCCAGGCTTTGGCAATCAATAGCTCCGAGGTGAGGTTTTCTGTTTCTTGGGAACTTCACAGCCTATTTACTGGCTTACCCACAGGTGCATTTTTCTGGGCAGTGCCTCTGATTTGCAGGAGCTATATGGATCATGTTTTTGTGTATGTGGTCGTTTGTGTCGTTTTAAAATGGATGGAGGTTATGTTGATGCCATTTTTTTAAAGGTAGGTTTCAGTGAGGATGATGTAACAGAGGACCACTACCTCTCACAGCTGAAATTTTCAGCAATCGAGGCTCTTTCCCACATGAGACATTGTGACTTCTGCTTAATACCAGAACTAGCTTTAAAGCTTGTTTGGGGGATCCTTTTATCCATACAAAGCCTGGCCAATAAGAAAAGATGTTGTTGAGTCATTTCATTTATATCTGAGTTTTCGTGACCCCATTGGCATTTTTTTTGGCAAAGATACTGAAGTGATTTGCCATTTCCTTCTCTAGCTCATTTGACAAAGAAGGAACCTGAAGTAAATAGGGTTGAGTGACTTGCCCAGGATCACACAGCTAGTGTCTGAGGTAGGATCTGAGCTCAGAAAACTCAGGTCTTGCTGACCCCAAGCCCAGCACTCTATTACTTGTGCTCCTTCACTACCCAGGAAAAGATGGCCCTTATTCTCTGACCTGCAGCCCCTGAAGTGTTGTCATTTCTTGTATTTGATAAATGAATGTGCACTTAACCTGATAAAGTAACTAGGGTTTCGATGTGTAGGAGTGATGTCCCCAAAGATGCACTAAAGATGACAAGAGACAGCCTGACGGGGTTTAAAGAACAACTGATTTGAAGTCAGAAGGCTGGCATTTTCCTGCTGCCCCTGGTACTTCCTTTGTAGGCAGGTTACTTCTTGGCTCCAGGCCTCAGAGCCTTCGTCTCTTAAATGGGTATGTTTGAACGGAAACATCTCTGAATCTTCTCCCAGCTCCACATTCCTGGGGTTCCAGGTTTTTTTTTAATGTTAAGGAGAAACCAGCTGGTAAAGGGAAGAGTGTCCCCTTTCCCCCCCCCCCCAATAATATACAAGTTTACGTAATCTCAGATTTTGAAAAATCCTGGACCCCTCTACTTCCTGCTGCATATCACATTGCAAATCAAAGAAGCTAAATAAGGAACAAGCAGTAGAAGATACGGCAAAGAGAGCCCCTTCCCCCCAAAGGAAAAACTTCCCCCAAGTGGATTCTTGAGGCTGCTTTTTTGAGTTAGTTTTCTGTTACCTTCCCTGGGGCCTGGAAGGAAGGGGAATATAGCAGAGGAAGCATCAGTAGATTCTCCCTAGAGATTTTACCCATGAGGTTCCTTGTCAATTCTTTCTCTTCTGCTTTGGGGCTCTTCCCTTACTCTACTATAATGCATGTCAAATCAGTTCGGGAGCACAGACCATTTTTAACTGCTGTGCAAAGGAATTTCAGGGTCTAAGCGCTCTACAGAAGAGGTAGATTACAGCACAGCTTTATGCTTGTTAACTTGGCTCAGTGCAGATTGAAGACATTCATCTGTCTCTTCCAGGCTTTCCCCTGTTTCCAGGCACTGGGCTTCTCTTTTGTCCAGACTTGTGCGTTTGTTGGCCATTTTTGCAAATTCACCTGACTTGCAGGTCTTATTTTTGCTTAGCTCCTTAGATTCCCTTGGAAAAGTAGGGTCTTTTTTTTTTTTAATGGATCCCAAAGACACTATTGTGGCATTCTGTTGACATTGCATTTCTCTCATTTGACTGAAGCCTTACTCAGCTAATAGTCTTTGTTTTGCCCATAGATATTCTCTGATTAGTCTTTCCTCTGTCCTTGGGTCCAGGAGAGCTAAGTCACCATTCTGAATTCTGGATTCTTCCCAGGGTTCATACTGCTCTTCCTTCTCCAGAACACTTCTGAATCCAAAGGTCCTCCAGAAGTTCTAGTTACTTCATAGTAAATAAAGGCCTCCTTCCACCGTTCCTCATACCCTCCAGTCGCGTAGCATTGTGTCAGTCGTAGGAGTTTTGGGGTCCATCAGCGATGACTTAAGGAGAAGTGGAGAAGAGTTGCTAAGAGGGACAATAATAACTAGATAGGTTTGATTAGAGGTAGAGATGAAGTGCATAAGTAAAAGGTCTTGCTTTTGCTTTGATAGTTCTATAGGGTGTTACCTGGGGAAAGCTTCAGGAAAAACACATGGGGCATAAAACATTGAACATATGAAATGGAGCTGCTGCCTCTGCTCCCCAGACTGAGTTCCCACATAGCCTCTGGGGACTAATTTTTTTGCCTCTTGTCCTGTAGAGTTTGCCAATAAAATGAGTAATCAAAACAATATGGCAGATGAGCCAGCATGAGTAATCATTGAGAAGGCTGTTTTGAAAATGAAAACTATCTCACGTCAGTTAAGTGCAGGCTCGTTTCTAGGTCAGAAGCTGACTGAGTGAGTAGAGCAGCCCCTCCATTCGCTCCATCATGCATGCACAAATACTTTTGTAAGACCACATCACTGCAACTCGACTCACCAGGGGAGTTGGGATGCAACTTTTTTTCTTCAAATGGAATGGCATCTTAAAATAATAAGCCAAAGGCAATCCATGAATGCTGATTCCCATTTAATGAAGTAATTGGCTGCCCCAGCCCATTAGCATGGTCATTATTCTGGCTAAGTGTTAATTGTAGCACTTAGTATCTTTAAGCAAACTCTGAAGATGCTTTGGAAATCCCCATGTTGCACTTAATTGTGGCTTGGAATTTAAGCCACTAAATAATATTTAAACCGTAGTCTGAATAGAAGAGTGCTCACAGCATGAGTTAAAGTTGGGAGAGGTTTGCTGTCCTTTGCTTTGTTACAGTGAGATGTTTCTTATGAGTTAATACTAGTGTGTTAAATGTCAGTTTATTGCTGTAAAACTGGATTGCTGATGGCCCAAATTCTGTTTTCACATTACACTTTTGTACCAACTAATTTAATTATTGTTGCAGGAAGAGGAGAGTGAGTGAAGGGCATTAAGTAATTAACAGTTAAAATTCAGTTGTGCTTCCTTCAAGTAAGCAGTTTTTAATAATGCCATAATCCTGCATACAATGATACATGGAATTGGTAAAGTGAACACATGATGTACTTTTAAATGGCCCTCTACCTCAGTTTTCCTCCCTTCTTGTCCCCCAACCTCTCACTCCATGGGCAAAGCTCAGAGATAAAAGAAGAATCTATTGAAATAATTCATGCTTAGTGCCTTTTGTCAAACTGTATTATGAGGACTAAATATAAACATTCTCTGAAACCATCCTTTAGATCAGCAGTTCTCAACATGTGGGTCATGACCCCTTTGGGGGTCAAACGACCATTTCACAGGGGTTACTTAAGACCATTGGAAAGCACATATTTCTGATATGGTTTTAGGAACCGAAACACCTCTCCTCCCATCTCCAGGTGGGCCCGCCCACATGCGGACCTGCCCACATATGAGTATTAAAGGGTTGCAGCATTAGGAAGGTTGAGAACCACTGCTTTAGATGATGATTTACCTACTTAATCACAAGAACATTAGGCATGTGTATTTTTTTAAAGGTGAATGGCTCACAAATGAAGGTTGTTGGCTGCTCATCAGAAATAAGGCATCCCCTGCCATCCTGCATTTAGGAACAACCAGTGCCAGTGAAGTGGCCACTGATTCCAGACTTTCTTGAGAAGCCTCTACTTTCTAAGGGAAAAAAACCCAGTAGGTATTTTGGAACTTGAAGAAAAAAGGAATTCTCTGCCATACTTACTTTGGGGTTTCTTTTCTTTCTTTTCAGCCCCTGACCTTTCTGAGCCTAGGAAATGCCTATCTTGCTCTGAAGAACATCAGTGGGGCGATTCAGGCCTTTCGACAGGCTCTGAACGTGACAACCAGGTGCCTGGAGTGTGAAGGCAGCCTGAAACTGGTCCGCTGCATGCAGTTTTACCCGTTTCTGTACGCCACCCCCTCATCTGCGTGCAGTGGTAAGCAGCCACCAAGTGTTGGCCAGGAGGCAAGCTGAGGCCTGCCTGCCAGCCTGCCTACCAGCTTTGCTGGGATGGCCAGGCTTGGCAGGGGGGGGGGGCTTCTCCTGAGAGTTCCCTCTTCTTCATGATGGCCGTAATTATGACAGTTATGGAAATTTTGCTACTTTGAGTTTCTCTTCATGCAACGAAACTTGGGGGCAGGGAGGTAGGGGGTGAGGCTTGTGTATAGATCTCCCACGTGTAACAGTGAAGTGCTTAGTGAACCCTAAAACCTGCCTCTTAAAGGATAAGACCAAGGGCTGCCATTGCATCTTTTGAATTCATAAATTGTGATGAAAGTGTTTCTTTCCTCCAGTAACGGGAGGTGGGTGTAGAAGGGCAGAGGAAACCCAGGGTGCCTTAGACAACCAAACTTGAACTTGGGTTCAGGAGGGCTTGGGTGCAAGCTTGGTCAGCAGAGTCTCTTTTATGCTCCCACACTGATGGAGAATCATTTGTTGCTTTAATCTTCATTCTGTAAAAATCATGATTGAGGGGACCCTCTCTGATACATCAGGCAGTTGGTTTCCTTGTACACTTGAAGTGGGCTCTGATTTGTGAGCACAGAGCTATTCGTAGCCAACTTTAAAGGCAGATATGTGATCCTAAAATGATAGATTTACCACTACTTTTTTTCTTGTTTAGATCCACTAGCCCAATTGGTCTTTGTTTATTTCTGAGGCCTTTCACAGTTTAAATTTTGAAAATGTATGTGGGTATCTGAGTGCAAAAGAAATAGACAGCTGGTGAGGAGGCTTGGTTCGAAGCAGAACCGAATGTCACATCAGTGACTAAGAACTTTTATAATCACTTGGATGCATGGAAGGCGGTGATAACCCAGCGGCATGAAGACTCCCTGCTGTATAAAGCAAACCTAGGTTTGTAGAGCTAGAAGCTCTCTGAGAGATCATCCCAGCCAGCTCTCATATGATGTATAAGGAAACCAAGTCCCAGAAAAGTTAAGTGATTTGTCCATGCCCTCACCCCAAATTAGTGGCGAAATTCAAAGTAGAATCCAAATCTTCTGACTTTAGTCCCATGTGCTTTTCCACTCTGCAGTACTCTTCAGTATGTACTAGGGGGCTCTATGTAGCCCTGCAGTGCTTCACGCCTGGTATGGAGAACCCCTGGCACAGGGCACTGCTGCTGCAGCTGGAGCCTGAGCCTGAGCCAAAAGGGCTTCCAGGGGAATCAAATCTACATGATGCAAATGTATGTTAAGTGAGAACTGTCTGTATTTGAGTTTTAATATGTTACTATGTCTTTGATCATCCAAAGAAAGCAAAAGACTCAGGAATTTAAAGGTGCCAAAATATGGGATATTTTAAGATCCAAATGGATACAATCTGGGCTTTTTAAATGTCTCAGATGCTTAAGAACAGCCTTGTGGACAGTCATTCACTCTCTCACACTGAGCTGCTCATGGAATGATCCTTCCTCTCTGTACCCGCTGACAGCTTATTTTCTCTTGCATGCATCTGTGATTGGAAAGAAGGGCCCACCATGGGGGTGTCCAGTGGCTCCTCTTTCTAAAAGAGATTAGAATGCTTTTTGCCTTAGTATTTCAGTTGTTTGAAATTTCATCTTAATAGTTCACATCTCCCATGTTAAGAAATGCTTTGGTCTTGTACTTTTCCCCAAAGGATATTGTGAAGCTTCTGCTTGCCTAGTGCAAGAAACACTGCAGAAGAAACGATTGTAGCTCAGGTCCATACAAAGTTCCAAATCTCTTGACACTAGCACTCTGTTGGGACAGTCATAGCAGTAAGTAAGTGTGCATTTAGAGTGTGACAAGAGGAGGGGCAGGAGGAACTCTCCATGGGTTCATCTTTTAAAAACTGCATCTCTTTCTTATTGGTGCTTCTTTTGCGTTTTGGCATTAAGAGCAAACCCTTGCTGAGGATGGTAGTTTCTTAGGCCTTTTATGAAGTGCATTGGTTGTCTGTAAGGAGGTATTGGGCTCTCTTGTGAATTTTGAAGCCAGGCTTTTATTGAGCTCATGAAAGAATGTCTCAGTATTAGCACACTTAAAATCTTGGGGTGATCATGATGATAATTCTAGTTTTCCCAAGACTCACAGACATTATGCTGTGAATCTATCCTTGCAGTAGCCCTGTGAAATAGGGCAAGGATGATCATCCCTCTTTCACATTTAAAGAAACTGAGGCCCAGAAAGTTTAAGGGTCACACCACTGGTCTAGTCTCTAGTCAGAGACTAGAACACAGGTCTTGGGCATCCTGTTTCACAAAGCCCTTTGGAGAGCTGCTAGACTCTGCCACTACATTTTAGGGCCCTCCACCCTAGCCTTCTCAAGGGTTGTAAATGACTGTCATTGTTGACAGGAAACATGATTTCGGTCTGTGATTTTTCCTTGACTGAATGTTTGCCCTTTTACAATTACTCCACTGACCTTGCTCTTTGAACACCTAAGAAAGTGAACTAGCCTTAAAGAAGCCAACTTCCTAGAGTTGATCTTCCTAGAGTGGAATCAGTTCCACTTCTTGCCATACCTGCTTTACTCAGTTCTTTGTGTCTGCCCCCTTAGAGGCTGAGTCATACTAAGTGACTTAGAAAAACGTCATCAACAAGATAGATTCAGCAGAGGAACGTTTCAGCACTGTTATTTAATGCTGAAAATCAAGTGTTTCTATTTGTCTTCTGGCTACCTAGTTTGGCCTGTTTCCTTTTTCTTTGGGGGTTGTTTGGTTTTTGGCCTAATTGGAAGATTTAGTAACTTGCTATGTTTGCTTGCAGATGCTGGCCTCAGGGTTAGCACGATGTAGGTCAGGTCCTGCTTCTGACACATCCTCCCTGTGTGACCTTGACTCTCAGGGCCCCAGGCAGCCCTCTTAAAGACTCTAAAGTTGCACAACAGATGGCTGTCTGAATCAATCAAGCACCTAGTTGGGGCCCAGCACTATGTTCAGTACTAGAAAGGAGGCAGTTTCTTTACCACTGCTTCCCTACATCATTGAAATTCCAGATCCAGATCAACACACACACACATGCCCTCACAGGAACATGTACACAAGCACACACACACACACACACACACACACACACACACACACACACACACACGCATGCACATAACTTCTTGGCTCTCTGATCATCATTAGATGAGAGTTGAAAAAAAAACCTTAGCTTTCAAACCCAGTCAGAAGTGCTCAGAGACCTCAGCCGCATTTCACTATAGAAGAACAGAGGGGTTTTTTTTTCTAGTAAGTGTATGTATACATACTGGGTCTAAGATTAGTTTTGTTACATGCAGTTACATGCAGTCAAATTAACATTTTGAGACCCAACCATTAAAATAAAATTGGAAACCCATTTTTGAATTGTTTTTCTGACCATTTAGTAATTTTGAAGGATCACTTTTAGTCTTCCAAACTATTGTCTTAAACATTTATGATAACCCAACTATGCTTATTGGGGCTCTTTGTAAAACAAATATTGTATGCCATCTGAGAGAGTATAAGTTTAACATTTTAGTGGAGAGTAGAAATTGAAATATTTGTGCATTGTATCCATTCATACATCAATTATTTTTACAGATTTTTACCAGTATAGAGGGAAATGGGCATTGTACTATCTGTACAGTTAGCCTCCATAAACACCTTTTGCAATTAATTCATTCAGCGTGCCAGTAAATCGCCTCAAAAACGTCATAAAAGAATTAGCAGTAATTCAGATTACTGATATAAATCTGCCCAAACCAATGTAAGATTATTCTCTTTTGTGATTTTGCCAAACTTTTGTTCCTGAAGCTATGTTACAGGTTCAGCGTTTTTGGTGAATAGTGCCGTTTTCAGCTCCATCGTGTGTTTGTACTATACAGGCTAATTGTTTCCATCTCTCGCTCAGCCTTAATCAGAGACCAAATCAATCTCTCTTTTATAGATAGTTTTTATAACATATCACTGCTTTAAATTCAAAGATCCTAGAAAGAATAATGTGATAGAGCCATTTTGAATTGTATTATTTTGGCAATGGTGAGAATGTATGCCCTTCATCTTCAATAAATATTTCAGTTTGGCAATTGTGAAAGGCATATCAGTTGTCTCCATTTGATGGAGTCTTTATTTTGCAGTTTCATCCGTTGTGTATGTGGAAGTGAGCTGGTCACATTCACAGACTTAGACCAGAAAATATCAGTGGAATGTGTTACCTTTTTTTGTTTCCCAAATTAGGTGATGGATAGGATGTATAAACCTTTAAAACAAACCAATAAAAACATTAGCACATTTTGTACTCGTTGCCCTTCCTCCCGCCCCTTCTTTCTAACAAACTATGCTGTCTATTCTTTTAAAAGCTTAACTTCAAGTAAAAGCTGCATTTTAGGGCCCAAGATATCCCACTCTAAAGTAAGGAGTGAGGAAAGAGAGACAACTTGTTACCCAAAAAATGAAGGGAAAAAACTAGTAACCTACTAAAGAACCATATAAGCACAAACATTTTGCTCTGCCAGAAGGCTCTACTAATTGGGTACAAGCTGTGGGAGGGCTCACCAGGCTGGAAGTATTTAGCATGGATCTGTGAATAGTCTAGGTTTCTCTCCTTCAAGGACCAGCCTTGCCAAGTCTGGAGGCTCATCGCTAGGAGATAAATGTTTTTGGCCACAGCAACTCATGAAGACCATTGGAGTTGAGGGATTGCCCTCTGCATCAGTGGAGGGCCTTACCAACCCAAGGAAATAGTGGGTCCTTTGGAGGGTTAGAAGTAAGTATGAGGATTGAGAGTAAGCAAAGGTTGACCAAGGGCCTGGACAGAGGTTAAGAGGTGACAAAAGCAGTCATGCACAAGTTGCTAATAATATAAATATTTTCCTAATAGTCGTTATCCAGCATTATTTGACATTTTCATTAGGTCCTTCAGCTTGACTCAACCATGGCAGCCATCTGCGGTGTTCCATGGTATTCCATCATATTTGTAGCGTTTGCATGTCATTGCTTCATTTTCTAAATACTTTACCGTTTCTGTTACAGTAGAAAATGCAGGACGTGTTTAAAGGCGTTCTGTTACGAGGCATTGTTTAAAAGAGTCGCCCTATGGTTCTACCACAGCAATAGTCACACAGTTGTGTTTTGTGTTTCAGTTTTGAAAATTGTAACTTTTAACTTAACTTTTGGGAAGTTCACTAATGTTAGTCAATCTGGGCAACCAAGAGAGCTTCCTAGCCCATAATTCCTACCTCTTCATAGAGCAGTTAGCATTGAAAGGGACCTACCTTCCCTTCTTGAGTCAAGCAAACCTCTCTTGCCTGCGGTTCAAAGCCCGTCCCCATTTCTCCTGTTAGGTTGCCAAAGTTGTATGAAGTGGCATGTTTTGATAAGCATGTACACAGCAAGCAAATTCGCCTCCCCCTTCTCTCACCTTTTGACCTTAGCTGTGTCGGTGAGGCTGTCCTGTCTGCTTTTTACAGATGGTGAGATGGCATTAGGGAAGGGTTTGCCTCTCGATTCACAGGTCTGCCATGCAAAAACCTAGTATTAGATATTGCAGCTCCTGAGTTGCAGGCTTCGCACCCACTGAGCCACGTGGCCCTTTGTTTCTCATGGGCCGGAGCTGTTCTCTCTGTGGGTAAACATCGTACTTTGTCCTCAGCAGACCTACTCTGGGCTTACGGTGCTGGGATGTTGGATGTCCCGATGCCACTACACAATGTTTCAGTATAATGTATCCCTACGGATTTTCATTGCTGAATTGTACAGGTGTGTTCCAGTCATGTGCATGTTCTTTTCTCCGATCTAGTGTGCAGGTGATTTGTTTACCCTGTCTGCATTTCATCAAAATGTATTCTCATAGCTCAGTGTTTCATATTCAAATTTATTGTTTACATAAATCTTTTCTCTTTCTATAACTCGTTTCATTGCCTTCTGTCCTATTATTTTAGTCTCTGTGTTCTTCGCCCTCGTTTCTGTATTTCCAAAAGTGCTTGCTGCTTAAAGCATTTGTGCAAATGATCCAAATTTTGGGGAAAAAAAAAATTTTCTGGCTTCTAGTGCCCCCTTGTGGACTGCCTGACACACACTACCTACAGTCTTTGTTTGCCAGATTCTTCATAATAAAGGTAGATGTTTGCCTTTTTAAAAATAAATCCTAGTGCCTCCTTTTAAAATGATTTCATAACTGTGAGCATGCCACCAGTATGCCTACCTCCTTTTGCTGCTAGCCCCAGGGTTTCAGTGCGATGAGTTTCTATCTCAGTGTCCCCAGGCTCCTACTTCACCAAACAGGAGTGGATCTGCAGGCAGAGGCCTTTATAATGCTGCTTCAACCAACATCACTTCATAAGAAGGTCACCAGAGCATTTCATCCATGCACTAGAACCAGACCGTACACTGAAAGTCCTTCATCCAATCACTGAAGCACAGTTCAGGTGGTCTAATTATGGACCAAACTCCCAGAATGCTGTTGGGCCCAATACCTGCTGTATGCTGGATTTTGGTGTAGCCTTTTTGGCCCAAGAGCTCAAAGTGTTTTCTCAGTTGTTTCCTTCACAAACACCTCACATCAAGTGGAGTGAGAGAAAACTTCATTTTATAGGTGTAGAAACTGAGATTGGGGGAGGTCATTTAGGCAGAGTCACACAAGAAGCCATTGTGGAGGTCTGATCAGGACCTCTGATTAGATTGCATTATGAATTCCTCTTCTAACTTTGACAAGGTACTTCTAAATCATTGCTATAAGAATGTCATGAAGCAGCCAACACTCAGGGTTCTCATCCTCATCATGAAGATGTGGCAGGAAAGAAACATTCATTTAATGTACGTGTTCCCTGTGCCACCAAATGGGTCCCTGTGAAACTGCAGGGTTCATGGATCAAGAGAGGTAGAAGGTACTTCTGGCCATCTGGTACACATGTGGACATTGGACTGATTGAAGGGGCTCCATCAAAAGCATCATTTAAGAAACTCAATCCCCAAAATTTGGAATGTAACCTTGACCTCCTCCAAGCTTTTCTTCACACTTTTGGGCTTTATGCTAAGGCCCTAGCAGCTGGTCTTGTGATGTATTGGCTTAATGTTAGGTCTACCTCCTGGGCTGTCCTACCCTTTAGCTTCTTAGGAACAAACTGTTAACTCAACTGTTAACTTCTGGTTTTCAGAAGAATTGAACAGTTTCTTTGGACACATTTCCTTTCTTCTCAGTGACTCTCCTTTTTTCTCCTCTTTGAAGACATTGCCACTCTGAAGGGGCAGCACAGAGTTGTGGGTAGAAAGCTAGAATGGGGATGGTGAGGACCCCCAGTTCCAGTCCTGGTTCCACAGCATCCTGACTGGCTAACTGGACTTAGAATGAACTAGTGCCACAGGCAGTTCTTAAGACCTACAGTTACAGAGTAGGTAACACCCAGCTCTATGGACAGAGGCAAAGGGAGCTTTCTCCCCGGAGTCCCTATGCCAGACTAATCACACCCACTAGTTGTCTCCCCCCCAACCCCCCAAAAAAAGAATATTGAACTCACAAAAGGGATTGTGTTTCAGAAACTGCCTTTAAGCCTACCTCTTAATTTAGAGCAAGTTTCCTTTTCCATAAGGTTATTTAACAGAGATCATTTATTTTAAGAAACTGACTTTGTTGGTACCTATTTAAGATTTTAAAAATCTATCCAGAGATACCAGAATCTTTACATAACTGGAGGCATAAGGAGAGGCATAGAGAATGGACCTGTAGCTTCCATGGGATAAGGAACTTCCAGAAAAGAAACTCCCTCTACAGATCCAAGTTGGTACCTTCTCTGCATCTTATGGTCCAGAGCAGTGGTGTCAAATTCTGATCAAAATGGGGGAGGGGAGACAGCTTGGTGGTACAGTAGATAACAGTACTGGCCCTGGAGTCGGGAGGATCTAAGTTCAAATCCGGCCTCAGACACTTGACCCTTACTAACTGTGTGACCCGGGGCAAGTCACTTAATCCCAGTTGCCTCAAAAAAAATCAAAATGGGGGTCACTTAACTATACTTAAGAATCTCTGTAGGCTGTCACATATTGACTTAGAAAACCGCATGTTTATTTATTTATTTTCTTTTCTTTCTTTTTTTTAAACTAATGCATCGGCTCATTAAAGTCAGGAACTACATTTTCATCTGCTTCAGGCCACACTTGGACATGTTGTGGGCCACCTGCAGCCTCCCTCAAGCCAAAGCATTGATTGGTTAAATGGCACACCTGAGGTCACACAGCCAGTCTGTATCAGAGGTGACAGTTGAATGCACATCTTCCTGGTTCCAAGGCAGTTTCCATCTACTAGATCACCCTGCTATCTTAAGTACCATCTTTAAGGAAAGCTCAGTTTAGATGCACAGGCAGCCCAGTCGAAGAACCTCCATTGAGGATCATAGGCAGAACCACTGCCACACCTGTCTTCACAGAGCCAGCAACCTGCTTGGTAGTTTAAGCATGTTTCTCATTAAGTCAGCCCTATTGGAGAAATAACTGCAGTCTCTTTCAAAAGTCCAGTTTTCCCAAAATGTTGCTGCTTTGCTTTTAATTCAGTCATATCTCATTTTAGATTGACTCCAATAGTTCTAGGGTTGAAAGAACAAAACAAGTCCTCTGTGAAGGATTATGTGTAAGTATTGCCTTTCTCTGAAGAAAAAAAAAGTATCTTCATTTCATTATCCACTCCTTGCCTAAAACCTTAAGGGGGGAAAATAAGACTCATCTCTTATTTCAGGGTTCCAGCAGCAAAAAGACCTTGTGTGTTGTTTGGATGTGAGGTTGTGCTTCTGGCTGCACCATTCAGCACCCCTCCCTTGGCTGCCTTTTGCAGTTTCGAGCAAACCAATCAACACTGCTGGAAAGACACCTTCAAACCCAGTGTCGTCTCACCTTTAATGGAGAGTTCATCATTGGAGTTTCTGGCATCCTTGTATCTCAAGCAGGCAAGGTTTTTCTAGAAACTCCAGTGACGAATACATCGGTAGTTGGCTGTATTTTATTACAAAGCCCCCAACTTCTCTAGAATGAATCCTTAACAGCAGAGGCCTTGGTAGTGTTTTAATAATGGAAAATCCCCTCGTTAAATCTTGAAATATTTAAAGTATACTGTTGGCAGCACACCAAAGCTCCTTGCCTGCTTTCACACCCCAGGCTTATCATCACATTTATTTTCTGCAGGGATTCCCTGGCTGGGCTCCTGGAGTGGTTAATCCTAATTCTGCCTACATGTCACCCCCACAAAATTTCAAAATTGCAAGACGATTTCCTTCCTCTGTCCCCATTTTAAATAACTTAGCATGTCTTGCTATTCTTTTATAGACTTTCAGAAAACAAGAGTCTATACTGATGGCTAAGAGAAATAGCAAGAGTCCAGTATTGATACAGGGAGAACCTTCGGTGACCTGTTTGCCCATTCTTCCTTGTTCACATGTGTTTGTGGCACAAGAACGAGGAATTCAGAGGGCAACAGCATTCTAGCCCCACCTGGTTGATTAGATTGCTTTCTTACTTCCTCTGTGAACTCAGGCAAGTTATCAAACCTCTCTGGAGCTCACTGTCTTCTTTTGTAAATGGAGGAGATCTGACCAAGTGATCTGCAACGGAAAAGAGCCCCAAATTCCAGCTTTGCTCCTTACCTTGGACAAGTTACTCAACAGAGGTTAAGCTAACTGGGCCTCAGTTTCCTCTTTGATGAAATGAGAGGTTAGATTCGGTGACCTCCAACTCTTAAAGCTTTGATCCAGTGGTCCTGTGCTAATTCCCACTCTGAATCCTGTGATTCTCAAGGTGACCTCTTTCCATGGAGTGAGAGTTTCACAAAGCACTCTTAAATTCAGCAGCCATTCCATCCTCTCATTTACGTTATATATTGTTTCTTCATACACCTATTAACGATGATTCTTCAGCTAAATATTGCCTTTTGTCTTCATCTAAAGCTGCCTGCAGTTAAGCAAAATTATGGGTTTTGTAAAAAATGATTATTACTTAATCTTCTTGGGGAATACCAATTTGAGACTGAAATTTTGAAAAGAAACTAAAGATCCAGGTAGATGTTCTTTCTTATTGTTGTTTCGAGCTGACAGGTCACTAAATGAGATCAGTAAAAGTATCAACTGTGACACCTTAGACCCAGTTTCACTACTCATAACTTTGAGTCCTAAAGCAAAATCAGATCGATGTTTATAGTTTCATTGAAATTGGCAGTGATCTCTGAAACTGCTTGGATTTTTTTTTTAATACAGCGCCTGATTTTTTAAAACTTTATTTGCCTTTACAAATAGACCTCCAATTCCTAAAGCAAAATCCACACACCACCATCTCTCTGTTTCAGTGTGCTCCAAGTTACTTTGATTTGATAATTTAACAAGTATCAACTTCACTTTGCTGCCCTATAGCAAGTCCCATTAATAGACCATGTTAATGCCAGTCAGGCCCAGAGGATCACAAGATCATAGATGCAGAGCTGGCAGCAACCTCAGAGGCCATCACCAACCCCTCACTTTGCAGATGAGAAGCCTGAGACTGAGGACAGTTATGTGACTTGCACAGTTGCGCATCAGTATCAGAGTTGGGATTTGAATTCAGGTCTTTCTGACCCCAGTCCCAGTGGAAGGGAAGGCTTTTAAAAACAGAATCGCCCATTAGGAGGATTTTGTAGATTACCCCAATAATAAAGAACATGAGATAGTACATGGATTGGCTGAGCAGCAGCATTTAACCTAAATAGATTGAGTCACTCGCTTCTCTTTCGCCTGGCTCACATTGGCCTCGCTTTGTAGTCGGTACTCCAGGGGGAACTGAGATCGACAGCTCATCCATCAAAGACAGAAAAAGAACCCTGAAACTTGAGAGAGGTTAGTGTCGGTGACTTTGAAGTGGTGCTCCCCAGCGGGGATGGTGCAGCACTGTAGCCTGTCACCCAGTCGTAAACGGCCATTCAGAGGGATCTGTACTTCTTCATTTGCCCAGCCGCTGGTTGGGGGAAGTTCCTAATGCACAGACACATATTCTGCCTTCAGTTTTGTAAAAGGAAACCCAAGTTATCTTCAAGGCCTTCATTGAAATTCAGGCCACAGGACTGCTTGCCCTCCTACTGTATATGTAGCACTGGGGCACCTAGTAAAAGGCATCTCTAGTCACATTGTAGAGTCTTCTATTTGCTGACAGGGCTGGAGAGTTAAATTTAGACATCTTTCTCTGTGTTTTTGGGCCCCATTCCCAGACAGCGCCAGGAACTCCCCATGGTTTCTATGCCCATATCATAAAGGACAAACTGTCATTGTACCTACTGACAAGAGGGTAGGGGGAAGGAGGAATGAAGGTGATGTTTATTTTTGCTAGACACCCCCATTAGGCATTGCAGTAGGTACTTCTGACCACTGCAGGTACGCTTCATCCTCAGCGTAAGAGCAGAGGTGGAAGGATGCTAGGTATAGCACTTTTCTTTAATCTTCAGTGTCTCATTGGTCTTGTCATAAGAACAGTATTGCTTTGGTGGGGGGGGGGGACTTACTTTTATGTAATATCAAGACTTTGCCCCTTATTCAGCATGTAACATGCATTTGTTAAGGGCCTGCCATGAGCTAGGCACTGCACATAAAGACAAAAATGCCCATGAGAGCCTTACATTCTTCTGATGGCCGAGGGCGGTGCAGCACATACACAGGAAAAGAAGCACAGAATAGAGGGAAATTCTCACAAAGTCATTTCCTGGGAGTGGGGAAAGGGTGCTAGCGACTGAGGGGATGAGAAGAAGCTTCCCAGAATCAGTCAGCACTTATTGAGCATCTGACGTGCTAAGTACTAGGGTTACAAAGTTTTTCAGAAGTCCCTGCCCTCAAAGAGCTTATATTTGTACCAGGAGAGAATGTATACATGCTCGCGCATGCACACACGCACATACACACACACACACACACACACACACACACACAGTCCCACAATAACTACAAGGTAATAAGGGGCCAGGGAGACACAATCAGCTGAAGGGCTCCAGAAAGGTTTCCTGTAGAAGGTAATGCTTCAGCTGAGTTTTGAAGAACACTAGGGATTCAGTGAGGGGGAGGATGCATTGCAGGTTTGTACAGAGATGGCGTGTTGCCTAAAGGGAACAAGAAGTTGGACTTGGTATCTCTTACAGGTTCCATAGATGTGATTCTTACATATGAGGAAAAGCATTTTTAGTGAGATGGCGCAGTCCTTTTAGGGTCTCAAAAGTTTACCTTTATTATACACAAGCAGAAATGTTTGGCATTTTTTATACAAAAAAAACAACTGTGTGCCTTGAGAATTAAGTTGAAATGAATGTTTTTTTTAAATAAGTTCATCAAAACACTAGCCTTGAAGTCCATTAAATAAATGCATAACACTGATTCATCCATATCCATTTCCATTGCTTAATGTACTAGCAGCAGTTGAGCCTAATTGAAAGAAAGGCATCCATCAAAAAATTCTGTCCACATGGTTTACTGATGTTTGGAAAGAGGCTGTATATGTCGTAGGCATGTATGCACACACTTTGCCAGGGGTTTTCCCCATTGTTTATTGCTCATAGTTGCTACTGTCATTTTCTTTCATGTCATGCTTTTAGCTTTGAACAAGAAAAATTCAGCCTAATTTCTTTCTCTAGCCTCTCATGCCAGTTCACTTGTGCTCATGACTCTGCAGGTAAAGCTCAAGACCCCTTTCAAAGGGGCCACAAATATGTTAACTCCATACAGTCTTTGTCTCATCTTCTCATTAAGTGCCTTTTTAGAATCAATCCCGAATTTTACCATCCAAATTGTCCCTTTAGTGGTTTTCTTCAAAGCTGCTTAAATTTCATTAACTGCCAGTCCCTGCTTATCTGGCACCAGCAGGTCATGAAGAGCCAAAGTCACGAACATGAAAAAATAATGAGCCAATCACATTTAAGGAAGGAGAGCCAGAGAGGAGGGCATCAGACCAGACAGCCAGTGCTGAGCAAGCCCTCCCAATTCCTGCTGCTCCTGCAGTACTGGAACCCTTTTTCTGCCAAGGGCCAAGGAAAGTTAGTCATTGATAATAGAGGGAGTGGACAATTCTCTTTTCTTTTTCTCTTGTGGCTAAAACCCACAAGTGGCCAGAGCTGGAGTATGTATGGTGTTGCATGTCTAAGGATGGCAGCTGAGCCACATGCTTCCAGGGAACTCTTGGAAGCCCATTCTTGGTGACTCTAAGGAAATCCAGAGAGGAAATACACAAGATGAGGATGTAACTAGATTGATAGTCAACAAATACTATGCCATACTTTTTGCCTGTTAAAGAACTCCATGGATTTGGTGATTATAGCTTTTAATAGATGTGATCAAAGTGCTTATCTTGGTCCCATATCCTTAAAACTTTTTTAATTGGAGAAAAAAGTTTGCTGTTGTTCTATTCACTGCTTTTCCAAAAGATGCTTTATTGAAAGGACATTGGTGATGGAGCTGAGGGATTTTAAGTGCTATAAACTGCCTATTCCTGCAAAGAAAAAAGAATTTTTGGGAGCACTTGTTTTTCATGTTCACTATGAAAGTGAACCAAGTTTTAAATCCTGTGAAGCATCACTGAATTTGAACTCAATTGAAACATTCTTGCACCCCCATTAAAAAAGCTCTTCATAGGAGCTTATTGGAATTCACTTTACACAACTGGGGTGATGGGCCAAGTTGATCCAGACTTGATTGTTCATGCCAAAATATTTGTATCACCCACTTAGCCAGGTCAAAGGGCTAAAGACCCCACATTCCTCAGATACTTCCACAAGCCCCACTCTGATACTTCATTGTAGGGTGAAGGTGACTAGTTTTTCAGAGGTTATGCAAATGGAGTCTAAGCTCCAGTAGGTCCAAAACTGCAGTACTGGAAAGGCTTTGACATGGTCCTGGCATCAGCCTTCCAAAGTGTGGGGAAAGGCTTCTGACTTTCCACCATCTAACTGGACATTAGATGATGGATTCTTGAGTAATGGTAACTCATGAAACAAGGAGGAAAAAAAAGACCTTTAGTTCAATATGGTGCCCTCTTGTCTACAGTGATGGTAGCTGAGTAATGGGAAAGAAGACTGAAGCTGCCAATGGTTTTTAGACCATCTATAAACATTAGTTTCATTCTTGGAGCTTAAAATGTGAGATCCTTGCCAAACACAATGTTTAAGCCTAATAAGCATAATGTGATTCTTTGGATTCTAAATATGAGCTCTTTGTCCAGTGATCCTCAAATTCACATACTACAGGAAGAAGAGACCTAGAGGAATAGCCCTCTCCTCCCCTCCCTCCCCCAGCCAAGCACAGTAGATGGAGGAACTATGGGAGTACAGGGACAAGCCACACTGATCTTTTTATCTGTACCAATGGAGGAAATACTCATTTGCAAGATCACAATATCCATCCAAAAGAGAGCTGCTGAGTGACAAGCCCATTCACTGTGTCTGCCAACTTCTGTGTGCCCCTAGAAGGTCAGAGTAGAGTCAATAAGATGGTCTTCAGCTCTTGATGCCTACTTCCAGCATCCTTTCCCCGATATCAACATGCTGCCATCTCTGTGTCATAAGAAAAAGACAAGACAAATAAACCACAGGAATTGAGGACAGCTAATCCCTTTTTATTTTTTAATCTGTGTAATTGTGCTGAGCCATTCTTTGGGTAGTCTATACAATGACTGAGCATAAAATGGAAGGATGAGGTGGGTAAATCAGGTATGTCTTTGCTCCTCTGAGTACCTTCATAGACTTGACATAGACTTCAGGCATGTTTACATTTGGACACCTATTAACTTTGCCCATTACAAAGTCGATTGAAAATATACAGCCAATGATTGATGGGTTATATTGAAGTCATGCTGCCAAGAGTACTACATGGTGTAAGATGACTCACGTGTAACTTAGTCACATTAAGTGCTCTGGGTTTTATCCTAGAGTGTCCTTTCTTTTGTCACTTATTTCTGTTCTAGTGCTAACCCCAGTAAGGGAATGAGGGGAGAAGGTGGTCTGTAGCAAGAAAAGTGGATATAGAATTGCAGAAAAACCTTCTGATCCAACCTCCTCCTTTTTTACAGATGAGGAAACTGAGGTCCACAGCACTTAAATGTCATGATCAGATTGAACAATATTCAGCTAGCATGCCAGGTACTTGGAGAACTTGCTTAGTTAAACTCTACTACAATGGGAAGCATTTGTCATTTGCAAAACAGAAAGAAAAAAAAACTTCTGGTTATTAATACTTCTGAGTGTTAGATCCCCGCCCCCCACACCAAGCTGTGTAGTCCAGTGCAGAAGAATATAGGCAGAGAGAACAAGCCCACTTGCTTTGTTTAGGTTACGTGCTGTTGCTTAACTCTCACTTTTCCAAGGTCAGAAAGAATTAATTGGTAACAGTACTATTTGAACCCAGACTTTCTGACTCTACATCCTCTATTATTCCTGTGTTCAAATCCTGCCCTTCACATTTATCATCTGTGTTGCTTTGGACAGGTCATTTTACCTCTTGGGACTTCCTCTGTACCTTGAGGAATTTTGATTTGGTCAGAGACTTTTACCTATTGTGTGTCTCTTGACCCTTTTTTAGCCTAGTTAAGTATGAACCCCTTCTCAGAAAAGTTTTACATTCATAGAATTATAAAGGGAACTAACTATATTGAAATACAGTTGCAAAATAATTTTTTTATTAAGTTGTCAGATTCAAGGCTAAAAAATCCCTGGACTAAATGATCTCCCAAGTCCCTTGCAGTTCTGTGATCCTAAAGAAGGGAAAGAAGGAAGATAGCAGCTACACTTCTGTCATCCTCCACTACAGCTTCTCAGAGATTTCCATGGCTTATGTTTGTATCCTTTCACCTGCATCTTTCTCAGTGACTTTGATGGGTGTTCCAAGCCATTGCCCTTCTCCCCTGACCATGCCACATAAAGTAGGTAAAGAAAGGAGCTCTCGAGGGGCAGCAGTAACATTCTCTGAAGTTCTTGTCCTGGGTGAGCTGTCCTGGGTACTGAAGTCAGTCTGGTTTCAGAAATCTCTAGTTATCTGCAAATAGCAAGTTGTTAACTTTATTGTTCCAGCACATGTTGTACAGAAGTCTTGGCTTCTGTTTAACATTAAATTTGCCTATTTCATAGCCTGATCTGGATGCCGACTCAGAAGCAGGCAGGAGTTTTATTTCCATCACCAGAGCAGTCCTTTGGCCTGCCCTCCATTAAGTTTTTAATGCTAGCACCCACTTAGCATCGCAGCCTCTCCCAGTCAGACTTGTCCAGAGCATTCTGGATTTAGATCTGAAAGGGACCTCAGAGGCTTCTAGTCCAGCCTTCTCATTTTTCAGGTGAAAAACTTTGAGGCCCAGGGAGGTTGTCTTGTCCAAGGTCACAGAAGTCATTAGCCTCCAAGCCAGAATTGAACCCCGGAGCCTGTGACTCCAGAGCCACTTTCCATCACATCTGACAGTCTGTTTTGCCCCTCTGTTTTAGTCACAGGCAGGGCAGTGGAACTGGCAAAAGCTTAGTTAAATTGCCACCGTACCTAGCTACATCTCTTTCACACCTATTACTGCAGAAATGGAGCAAAAGAATAGCACAAAAAAAAAGTCATTGAACAAGCATTAAAAGCCTACTATGTTCTAGACAAATGAAATGAATATAAAGACGGTGATAATTGCCGTTTATGTAGCGTGTTAGGGTTTGCAAAGCACATGACATCTGTTTTATCATTTGATCCCCAAACAACTCTGTGAGGGGAGCACAGCAGCTATTACTCCTGTGTTACAAATGAGGACTGTGAAGGTGAGAGACTCGCCCATGGCAGTGTAGCTAATAAGAGCCTGAGGCAGGATTCAAGCGCGGCCTTCTGGAATTAAGTACTGCCTTCTGTGTGCTATCTCTCACTGCTTTTCAGCAAGCAGCACAACTATGGTGGGGAGGGTGGATGCCCAGGCACAGGAGACTTACCATCTTGTGTGGAAAGGTCAAGAGGACTTGACCTTGTATTTGGAGTCCGAAGAACTGGGTTTGAGTCCTGGCTCTCCTGTTTATTATGTGTAACCCTCCCTCTCTGAGCTTCAGTTTCATCATCTGTAAAATGGGAATGATGATACTTATATTACAGACTTCTTGGTTGTTGTGGGAGTTGTATTTTGTTGGCATTACCACTCCAGAGAAATGTGAATGAGGAGGAGGATATTGTACAGAAGATACAGCAAGAGGCAGACAATCCAGTGGAGATTTTAGACCACAAAATTCTTTTTCCTTTTTCTTAAACTCTCTCTTGACTCACTTGCACCACTAAGAGGATGAGAGCCACGTGCTGAATCCTGACCGTGGTCTGTTTTCTCCCCAACACTCCACTTTTAAGGTCAGCCAGTACATAAAGCCTCCCACACAGGTTCTGTGGCAGTAATTGTTGGCCAAACACAAGTCCAAGAGAACCTGGCCTTTTCACTGAAATTGAGGACCTTAGCAATCCCCACCAGTAGAGATTCCATCCAAAAGTCAGTAGTTCTGTTTATTGCCATGTAGTAGAGTGGTGGGTAAACCAGTGGTTAGAGTGTAGGACTGAGAGTCAGGAAGACCTGGACCCAAATCTCACCTCAGACACATACTGGCTGCGTGATCCTGGATGAGGAACATAACCTCGCAGCCTATTTTTTGGTGAAATGGCCATGGAAGATAAAGCCCAAAGCACTGACCTTTCAGGGCTTTTGTGAGGATCAGATACAATCATATGTGTAAAGCAGTTTGTAAACTTAAAAAGAAATTTTTATTGATCTTATTTTTATATCATCTTCATTTCTAAATATATCCCTCCCCTGAGGCTTTGCCAGATTTAAAGCCCTATATAAATAGCTATTATTATGGCCTGTGATCTCATTAGTGGTGTTTTCCAAGAATCTTATGTGGTAGGTCAGTAGTTTAACATTACAGATAAAGATACTGAGCACAGAGAGGGAGATTGACCTGCCCAGAGTCACCCAGCAAGCTGACAGCTGATCTAACATTAGCACTTGCTCTGTGGACTGTTTAAGCAGTTCTAGCCCACTGGGCGCTGATACTACAGTGACATAGGAAGCTACTGAGCAGAGCTTGGTGTTGCAATGTGGCTGCTCCCCAGTGGATTGCTTTCATCCTTGGAAGCTCTGCCTCCTCACCTTCTGCCATAGTCTCCTTTTGTAGTGTTGAATTGCACTAGAGGAAGCTTTCATGACATTGGGTACCTGCTAACCCTGTGGGTCAAAAAAACCATACTTGCTTCTCATAGCAGAAGTTCCCTGGTAGCTTTTTAATGTAAGTTCTGTAAAGAAAACTGGAACAATTGTGAGCATTGGGCGGGAGGGAGAAGGAAGGGGGTGGAAGGGGGGGGGAGAGAGAGAGAGAGAGAGAGAGAGAGAGAGAGAGAGAGAGAGAGAGAGAGAGAGAGAGAGAGAGAGAGAGAGAGATTTATTCTAAAATCCAGGCTGAAAAGCTTTGGACACTGACACTTTTACTTGTAGTGTGTGTGCAATGGAGCACTGCTTTAAAGTTTCAGATAATAAGAAAAACAGAATGTTAACATCAAGTGTTACTAGGTTACCTTCTTGTTTAGAAAAGGAATTCACTTTAGAGCTGCATAATCTGAGTGCAGTACAGTTAAAGGGAGGTGGGAGGGAGAGGGAAATACTATAAAAAGGCACACATGACTATGTATGGAGGAAGACTATCAGTATTTTTCCCCACTGAGCCTTCTATTTAATTTAATGTACCAGAACACCTACTCGAAGACATCTTCTCTAGGAGATAATAGAAAGGAGGCTGTGGGACTGAATATAAACCTCTAGAGTCAGGGGTATAAGAGGCTGGTCCCTTCATAGCTTTACCTTATCAGGTGGGCCGCCTTTAAGCTAGGTTTATAGATTTGAACCGGAAAGGGCCTTAATTATCATATGGTCCAACCCTGCCATTTTGCAGATGAGAATACTGAGGCCCAAACACAGTAACTTGCCCAGAATCTCAGAGGTAACAAATAACAAAACTGGGATTCATACCCAGACCTTCTTCCTATAAATCCAGAGTTCTTGGCATCACACTGATGCTGCTAGGACTGTTTTTCCTATATCTTGCCTTCAGCACTATCAAACCCATTTTCAAGCGTCAATTTTCGTGGCAAAAGAATTTAATCCTTTCTGTCTCAGGACCCCACTCTAGGGTAGGGTGGATGAGATAAACCATGTGTAACTGACAGAAGGGTCTCCTTAGTCATCCACAGGGACAGAAATATAGTATAGACATAGGATACTTTGCCAGGTATTCTGTTTTTTTACCTACAGTAAGTGAATGAAAAGGCATTTAGGCCCTTACTGTTTGCTGGGCACAAAGCAAAAACAAAACCAACTAGTCCTGATTCTTGAGGAGCTTATGTTCTTCCTGAAGACCAGTGGATGTTCCCTGCCCAGTTTGATCATTTGGCTGTCATCAGCCACTTTTTATTCTCTCCAGGCCCCCAAAAAGAATTCTGGAGAAGTCCAGAAGCATCCAGAAAGCAGATCACAAGGCTAATTTCCAGCATAACCAACTTTCTGAAATTTCAAGTTGTTTAGGTGCAATTTGGCCCCAGTTAGCATTGGGGAAGAACGCTGGATTTGGAATCAAAGCTTTGGTCCCAGCTCTTACTGTTATTACATACCAAGTGACCTCAGGCCAGTCACTTAATCTCCTTAAGGCCCATTTCATCATCTTTTAAGATGAAGAAGTTGAGATGAGTGATGGCTAAGATCCTGCCTCAATCCCATGAGCTGTTTCTACCCCCACAGAAGCATAGAGATGAACTTATTGCCACCTCTGTACCAATAGTGTTGTAGGAGGCTAGAAAAAAATCGTTTTCCTTCCCCTGGCCCATTAGGTGACCGCTGTGCTGGGTTTGGGGGAGGAGAATGCGTTGCTGGGTTGCCATCTGGACATGGTCCCTATGTTGAAAAGAAAAACCATACTGATTAGTTGTCCCATTCAACCCACTGACCACACTAATGACATTGAGCGAAGTGTAGATAATGCCGTGGGAAAGGAGGCCATTTAGTAATGGATTCTTCATTTACCGAGAAGACCCAGCAGAAGGATAGAATCATGATTCGTTATTCATATTTGAGTATCTAGTCCAACTCCCTCATAAGTGAGGACACTGAGGTCCGTGGAGGGACCTGGCCGGATTACCACAGGTAGCATGTGTCAGTGCTCAGCTTTAATCCCAGCTCCTCTGACATTGGAGCCAGTGATGCTTCCACTGTACCATACTCATAATTGAGTCCTTGGATATTTTTTATTAAAAATTTAAGGTATGGGGTGGCTAGGTGGTGCAGTGAATAGAGAGCACCAGCCCTGGAGTCAGGAGGACCTGAGTTCAAATGTGGCCTCAGATACTTAACACAAAACTAGCTGTGTGACTTTGGGCAAGTCACTTAACTAATTGCCCTGCACTCCACCCTCCAATTTAAAAAAAGCAAAAAAAAAAATTAAGGCATCTCAATTTATATGTGACCTGTTTCTAACTAGATGAGCCCCAAAGAATTCCAAAGCATCAAGCAAAATGTGCTAGAAAGAGCACAGGACTTGGAATTAAAAATCTTCAAAGATCTGGACCTGAAACCTGGCTCTGGCACTTAATAGCTGGATAACCACGGCCCATGTCACACATTCACTCTGTGACTTTTGGTGTCTGCCTCTCCAAGCTGGGTAAATGAGACAAGGTGGTCCACCTTTCAACTCCAGAATTCTTTGATCCTGTCTATGGAATCCTTTCCTCCATCAAAAAGATTCCAAAGAAAGCCAGTCTCCTTAATAAATTTAACATACTTGGATTGGGGCCATAGAAGATATTTCTAAGTCTTTGTGCATAGCATTGACTTCAGAAGATGACATTTCCCTAACAGTCCTACTAGCATGAACTTTTCTCAAGTTATTTTATGCACAGTGACGCACAGTAATCTGAAAAATACCTATTTGGGGACTAGATTCATAGATCCAGAGCTAGAAGGAGCCTCAAAGCTCCAAGCCCTTTATTTTATGGATAAATAAACCCAGGGAAGCTCTCACTTACCCAAGGTCATACATAGGAGGACTTTGAGCCCCAGTCTACTGACTCCAGAGCTAGTTCTCTTCCCACTGAGTCACATTGCCTCTCAGCCACAGGATACATTGTGCCTTTCTCCTCACTTGGAACTGTTGTGCATTGAGAGAGGCAGTGTAGTGATTTAGAAATGAGCCCTTGACTCAAGCTCAAACCCCAGCTCTGCAGTTTGTTGGCTGCATGACCTTGGATACATCTCCTAACTTCTGGGCCTCTGTTTCCCTGTCTATAAAAAAAAAAAGTAAAGAAGATTGGATGATGTTTGAAGTACCTTCCAGATCAACATCCAGGATCCCAAATATTATTTCACTTCCCAAAACCTGTTTAGTGGGACGCCTGATTTATGGAAGAAGCACAGGTACAGAGAGGTTTGGTGAAATGCCCATGAACACACCAGAGTTAGAAGTGCCTAGTTTGGAGACAAGGACATAAATGATGTTGCAGTGTTTCTTATTATTCCCAAGGAGAACTAAACAAGATGCATAATCAAGCATTTCTATTTGCAGCCTAACAGCATTAGAGTAGTAATTGTTTTAGTAGGATTTTTCCCCCTAAGGCATTTCATTAGAACCGTGTAGTTACTCCAGAAAGTCCGAGCACAAAGGGAGCCCAGAGTGCAGATTTCCCTTACTGTTGAGGCTGCAAATGAACAGTCACCTGCCTTTAAGATGAATGGTTAGCTTTCCGAATGTCCTTGCTGTTTCTCCCCCTTCACCTGGGGAGCTCATCTGGTCACCCAGAGAGGTACCTTTATTCCTGACCTCGAAACACCTGCAGCCCTCTTTGAGGCCAGGGCTGACTGAAAAGCTCAAGTGCCCAGAACTTGGGTGCACTCTTAACTGCTTCATATCCACCAGATAATGAAGGAGCAGGAGTAATTAAAGAATTAGGCAATTTGGCTTTCTATATTTAGCACTCTGCTTATCCAAAGCTCACCAGACCTCTTTCCCAGGCTCTTTTTAGCTGTCAACATAAGAAAGTTAATATTAACTGTTCTGATCTTAAGGGCATGTAAATTTTTCCCCTTTAAAGGTTGAGGTTTTTTTTTCCATTTTAGGGCTGCCTATTTCTTGACTCTTGATAGTGATTTATTTTAAAGTAGAACTGGGTGGCCAGCCTCCTTGCCTGCTTGTTCCCTACCGTTCACTTCTGTATTCAACCCCAGCCAATTGTTTTGCCCACTTTCTGGCAGGTGAAGGGGGTGCTGTTTGGGGGGAGAGGGGATGGGAGGCCACCTCTACCAAAAGGCAGCATTTTTAGAATGCAACATGCCTGCATCAAAAAGCACCCAGGTCTGATGTCAGGCAGGACAGCTAATTTTAGCTTTGGGGTCCTATGCGCATCATAGCTTATAAATTACCCATGAAGTGCTGTGCATACTGCAGAGATTTTAAAAGATGAAGCCAATTAAATTTTCATGGTGAGGAGAGGAGGGGAGGGCAGGGAAGAGATGTGAGGC
Organism: Pseudocheirus occidentalis; assembly: GCA_028646575.1. Classification (NCBI taxonomy): domain Eukaryota; kingdom Metazoa; phylum Chordata; class Mammalia; order Diprotodontia; family Pseudocheiridae; genus Pseudocheirus; species Pseudocheirus occidentalis. The sequence goes on along the minus strand of CM053601.1, from coordinate 175,189,049 downwards.
AAAGGCTGGTGCAAAGAGTCAAACATTAGAATCAGCAAGACTTTCACTGAAGGTTAATGCTCAGAGTTGGTGATCGGCCTTCATGGCTGTGGCTGTTTGGTGTCAGAGTGTGAGAGTTTCATGAGAAAATTCTTAGGGCTAGAAGACCTCCCTCAGGGCACAGTGTCTTTCATTATCATTACTCTTTTTATTGTCTCTCCATTTGTAAGAGCTTCATTTTATTTTCTCCTGATTAAGAGCTGTCTTTGAGGAATGTAGAATTCTTCCTGAGGAATTCATAGGATCTTAGATTCAGGGCTGGAAGAAAGTTCGAGGCTCTTTTAGCCCACCATCACCTTCCCATGAAAAACCCATGGCCCAGAAAGGAATCAATAGCAGAACTAGGTCTATTCAGTCCTAATTTCAATCCTCCATTCAGAAATGCAAGTAATTTTTGAAATACATTATCTGATCAGTCCCTCCTATAATTCAGTTCCACAAACATTTATCAAGTGCCTGCTCTATGCATGTGAGTCAGGAGTTCATAAAGGATAAGAATTTTGGGTGGGGATTGAGGAAGACCTAGGTTCACTTCCTAGTGAGGGCCACCAGTTGGTCAGAAGATGATCCAGCAAAGGAAACAGAGAAATTACAAATGGGAGAACCAAGAGAGAATGTCATCATGGAACCCAAGGGTGGAGAGAACAGGCAGGAGCAGGGGCTGGTTAGTTTCAGAAGATGCATAGAGGTCAGAATGCCAACTGGTTTTTCTAGGCTAGACTTGAGACCTTGCCCTCCATACCAGATGTTCTAGAATAAAACCCCCAGATTTCAGGGGACATGAATCCATTCATCTTCAAATCTGCTACTCTACAGCCCAGCTCTGTTTATCGGTGTGCGTACACACACACACACACACACAAGCACACGCACAGTCAGCCCACAATACCTACTGGCTGGCCCTAGACACTGGAGTATAAATTTATGTTTTGCCCACCCCAGGCTATAATTCACCCCGTTTTCCACCTTCCCAGAACCAAACCAACTTCCCTGGTTACCATCTTCTGTATGTGTTATCTTTCCCCATTAGAATGTAAGCTCCTCGAGCTTTCAAGGACTGTCTCTTTTTAATATTCTATTGGTATCCCCACTGCTTAACACAGTCATAGTATGCCTCTAATAAGGGAGAGGTGCTAGACCTGTGATTTCATTGGTCCACGGAACTCACAGGTGAAAAAGCTCACTCTACCAATTCTGACTGGCACCTTCTGGCTACAGTTTAGGTGTTTTGGTTTTGGTTTTTGCTTTATTTTTGGAGGGGGAGAAAGCAGGGCAAGTGGGGTTAAGTGACTTGCCCAAGGTCACACAGCTAGTAAGTGTTAAGTATCTGAGGCCGGATTTGAACTCAAGTCCTGATTCCATGGCCAGTGCTCTATTCACTGCACCACCTAGCCACCCCTACAGTTTAGTTTTTGAGAGTTGTCCAGGGTGGCAGAGCCAATAGATATCAGATGTGGCCCCAGGTCCAACTCTAACCACTAATTCATACTGCCTCTTAAATACGTAAAAACAGTGTAGATAATGCTTCAGGGTCTATGATATGCTTTTCTCACTATTGGTCCTATTGGCAGGTGGTACAAATATTCTTTTTTTATTTTTTTTTAGAGGGCAATTGGGATTAAGTGACTTGCCCAGGGTCACACAGCTAATTTTTTGTATTAAATGTCTGAGGCTGGATTTGAACTCAGGAGCTCCTGACTCCAGGGCCAGTGCTCTATGCAAATATTCTTATCCCTCAATTTACAGATGAGAAAACTGGTTCAAAGGTGAAATGAATTGCTCGTGGTCATACCCTCTTAAGTATTAACTCACCCTCTAATGCTAAAAGGTAGGGGCCGTGGTGGGAGCAGTTGAATGACTGGACGGGGGAGTCTGCAGAAGAGATTTAGCCATCAGGAGGCACACGTCCTTGGCCTTGAGCTTGTGGCCTCATCTGTCAGACCCGCCCAGAGTGTGCCCCTCCCCATTCTACCCGGAATTTCCTCCTCTCCCCTAGTCTCCCTCTTCCTCCTGGGCCCTCCAACCCCACCTTCATGAGAAACCTTCTGTAGCCTAGAACAGCGTTTCCAGGTTGTAGACTTGGAGGTCCATGGGCCTTCTTATCTCCCTCTCATCTTTTCCTACTCCAGACGATCAGGAGTTACTGGACCTATATTTTTGTAAACTTCTCTAACATGTGAGGTAGACTGTAACCATTAGAGAAAGGGGTGTAGGGTAGTAGGGGAAGAGAAATAAGTGTTTATTAAGAACCTGCTGTGGGGCTGCTAGGTGGTGCAGTGAATAGAGCACCGGCTCAGGAGAACCTGAGTTCAAATCCAGCCTCAGCCACTTGACACCTAAGTAGCTATGTGACCTTAGACAAGTCACTTAACCCCAATTGCCCCCTGCCTTCCCTCAAAAAAGACCCTACTATGTGCCAGGTACTGTGCTAATTACTTTGCAAATGAGCATATATCGTGTATTTTATTTTTGGTACAGATGTGAACCATGAGTAAACTCCAGGTGTAGAAAACCCCTTCCACGGATATAAATTAATGACATTTGTCAAACTTAATTTCTTAGAGACGGTTCAGTGGTTCAGTATATGGAGCACTAGATCTGAGGTCAAATCCACCCTCAGACACTAGCTGTGTGACCCTGGGCAAGTCACTTCACCTCTGCCTCAGTTTCCTCGTCTGTAAGATCATAGCACCCACCTCCCAGGATTGTTGTGAGAGACAAATGAGTTAATATTCATAAAGCACTTTGCAAAACGTAAAGCACATAATCTCTGGCTCTTATTCGAGGGCCGTCTAGGGCCATAGGCAAGGAAATGCTTTGCTGTAGTTTCACAGCTAGTCTGCGTCAGAGGTAAGACTTAGAGCCGGGTCTTCCAGACTGCATAGCCAGCTCCAGCTTCCGCGCTGTGCTGACTCACTCACATGCCACCCTGTACCATTACTTCAGTCTGACAGACTGTTTTGTTTTTATTTAGTACTTTTTTGTATATATGTAAGTATATACGTATTTGTCCTCATCCTGCAGAACATGAATTCCTTGAAAGCAAAGACTGTTTAAATGTTGTCTTTGTTAGCATGGGCGATATCTGGCACGTAGTAGGCACTCGATAAATGATTGTCCATTTCTTACTTGTCACCTGCTATGTGCTAGTTCAGGGGATACAAAACCAAAAATCAAAAGTATCTTTTGCCTTCAAAGAGCTTCATCTCTAGTGGGAGATACAGTATCTCTCAGTCCTTGACTGCTCCTGACTCTGAAACCATCTTATAGAATCTTTGGAGGGCCACAATTGTCATAAAATTCTAGGGCTCCAGCACCTACCATACTGCCTTACACATAGTAGGTGCTCACATGTATTTCTATGGTGATGTTGACAGCACTAATGATGATGATGATGCCAACTCCCCTAGGCTAGGGCTTCTAAAACTTCTTTCGCTACCCCTTAAGTGTTTCTTAAACTGTGGATCTAGACCCCATGTCGGGTTGCCACCCACAAGAAGCACTGCTCTAGGAGAAGGCAGCCACCATAAGCTGGTGGGTGGGTGTGTATAAAGGCATTTCCTCAGATAGCATAGCAAAAGCAGAAAAGCAGTTTCAAAACATCTCCCCGCATCTGCATAAACCTAGAGCAAAAACCTCCCATGAAACATGGAAATGCGTCTTGCATACAACATCCATGGAAAGCTTTGGCTCCAATTCCAAGTGCAGTGGGAGTAAGGCACAAATGCATGAGATACCTGTGTGGCAGTAGCGGTTCTTAGTTCCTGGTACTGCCTGGCCTAAAAGTCTTTTTCTCATTCCAGTTGTTGTGGGCATGTAGAAATGCAGGGGGTCATTAGTACGCATGTGCGTGCGCACACACACACACATGCACACACTCCCACAATACCAGCCCAGATTTGTAGTGACATAATAAATAATGCTGGAAAAATTAAGTGCCTGAGACTGGAGATTCAGGATTCCTAGATTCCAGATTCATGTGTCAGGGATCCTCCCCCCATGCAACAAGGCAGTGAAGGGTCCTTGAAAACTCTGAACCCAAAAAACAAGAAAAGTAACAAGAGTGTCTCTTCTTAGCTCCTCAAGTTTCTCCTGCTTCTCACCAGGTTTGCCATCACCACTTACAGCCATTACTCTGCTATAAGAATTCATTGACGCCTTTTCATCAAGAAATAAACAAAAATCTGTCTTGGGGAGCCTTTCCCTCCTCTGTTTTCTTCACCAAAACAGCTTTCTCAGACTATTAACCTTAGGTCACTTCCTGAGGTGTCACAATGAGAGAAGGTAAATGGGGGAGCATGTCTCGATGCTCTTTCTGACAGCTCTGGTTTTAGCAGATTTATCTCCCCATGCCCTGCCTAGTCGATTCATGACGTGTCACTGTATGCTTCTGGCAAGACTTGATCTAAGCAGTTGACACAAAACCCCCATCCAAGTGAATAGACTTTGTACAGCATTCTTTTGTGTCTTTGGTCATAGCCACTGAATCAAGCCATGAAGGAAGATCCTTCCCCATGCATGACCCAGTCTTCTTAGACAGTAACCCCTTGTTCTGACAATATGAGGTTCGAATCACCTGGGTCTTAGGTTCATTCTTTGCAAGACAGGTAAAGCCTTGCCGGGGCGGGGCAGGAGTGGGGGGGGGGGGGCATGGAGACATGGTATGAGGGAAAGAGCCCTAGATCTGGGGCAGAATCAGTCAGTCATGACCTCTGAGACCATGGGCAAATCGCTTCTCTGGCCTTGAGTTTCCTCATTTGTAAAGCATGGGGATTGGATTAAATGGTTCTTCTCATCTCTGGGATTGTAGTTCTAAAGCTATAATGGACTCCAGAGACCATCTAATCTAACACCTTCCCCGGGCTCTCACTCCAGAGTCAGAAATACACTTCTCCTCTGTGGAATGGAATAGATCAACTGTAGAACCCTTTAAAACTAGGTGGAAAGATTATTCACTGAACCGCAAATGCCCAAAGTGGCGGCAAGAAGCCTGTTGGTTCTTTGCTACTTTGAATTAGCTAACTTTTATCATAGTGCTACGCCAAAGAATGTCTACCATATCTAGTCCATTTGGTCATGTTAAGAAATGGCCCTAGCATTTCAAATAGGACTTCTTGGCTCCCCATGATGGGGACTAGCAATCAGACTTAATATTTGGTTTTCGTCCCAACCTGTGATTTTTTTCAGTGCAGGGATCTCCCCTTGTGGAAATGCCCTCCACTGAGACAGGTCAGCGCTTCTTGTCACTTAGAGTCTTAGTGGTTTGCCTGGGAGAAGGAGGGGTGAGATACTTGCCCTGCTTCCCTTGGTTAGTATGTGTCAGAATTTGAACCCAGATCTCCCTTATACCAAAATATCCCTTTCTCCATCATATCACACTTACTTTTCAGTCAGGCAGCATGCATTTACTGAGGAAGCACTGAATCTGTATCACACAGGACATAAGGAGGCCCTCCCCACAAGGAGCTCTCATTCTAATGGGGGTGGGGGGAAAATTAAGTCACAACACAGCAAAGTGAGTCAGTGGGAGTGTTAAGATCATACCTAGAGCATTTTTTATGCCAAATATTCACCATTCAGATTATGTGGCTGATTGTTCTATAGATACTCTTAAAATTGGTCCTGCTTGCTTAATAAAAGTACAGACACCCAGGTTCCTCACAGTAAAAGTGACTTTTAAAATATATTTATATTTGTTTAATTAGATATTTCACAATTACATGTAAAAATTTTTTTTACAGATTCTTTAAAATTAGAATTCCAGATTCTTTCCCTCCTTCCTGCTCCTTCCCCACCCCCTGCAAAGTCAAGCAACATGATATTGCTTATACATGTGAAATCATTCGGCATGTGTACAGGTAGCTTAACACATACCACATTGCCAAGTCTGCCATTCTCTGCTTCTTGGGATTCTATTGCTTAAGCTTCCTTCATTCTAGGACAGAATCATCCCTTTATCTGCCAAAATGCATCATGCTTTCTGTAGTTTCAGTGCTAATTTTGGAGTTCTCATCTCTAATAGAGAAAGATAAATAGCAGGGGAAAATAATTTATTAAAATCTTTCAACTTTAAGAAAATTTGGCCTAGAATGTCACTATAAATAGAAAACAAATCAGGTCTGGGGGCTCAGAACTTTGTGGATGAAGATCCCCCACAAATGCTTGATTTCACACAGCAGCCTGACAGCTGTAACTGTTCAGAACAACTTTGCAGAAACTTGGGCCACACTAAAACCTGGTCTGCATCTCCTGCTTACAGATGAAAGGCGAGACATTGGCCCTTCTTTGTTCCTGCCTTGTGGCATTTGGCAGCATTCTCTTTGGCCCACTCCAGAGGGTCATTTCTAATGTGTCTGTCTCTTGTCCTCGAGGTCATTGTCATGAGAGTAACCAGGACAGCCTCCATGGCAGAGAGAAATATTTTGACAATCCCGAGGCCCTGGGAGCCACTGAAGATAAAGGAAGAGAGGAGGACCCCAGGATCTCCATTGAGAATTCAGGGGGAGACTCAGATCCCCTTAGACTTCAAAGTAAGTTGAACTTTATATTTCAAACGGGGCTTGTGGGAAAAAGTCAGTTCCCAAGCTCTGAGTCCTGGTTTCTCAATGGAAGTGTTTCACCTTGCAGTGTGAATCAGGAGGGGGCCGCTTAAGACAAAAAGAAAACAAGCTAGATATAAAAATACTATTCCTGCTACTTCCAGTCTTTGGTTCCCACTGTCTGTCTTGTGGGACTCTCCTGTGCTTCACAGTACTTCCCTCCTCAACCAGGTTTTAAAAGATCTTTTTATTGTGGCTCATTGAAGACGTGAAGAAGTGGAGAGTGAAGTCATAAAATGAATGGTTGAGATGTGAATAGACTAAGTGGTGTGGTTCCCAAACAGGCCAGGGCTCTTCCCAGGGTCCCCCTCCCCACCCCGGACCAGGTGTCCAGGCACCGCTGGGATCTCTGCCATCACTTGATCAGCTGAGTTACAAGGTGAGCATTCACAAGGCTGTCTGTTTCCTCCTAGGTAGTGGGCCGGCAATGAGGGTAAGTGCCATCCAGTGGATGGTGGTGCCTTGTTTGCAGCCTGGTGGCTTAACACCTAGACTTTACCTATGTGTGATTAAAAGAGGCAAACAGAATAACACGTATTTCTGCCCTTTATGCTCTTGCTAGGAAAAACTAAAACCCAATTAAAGCAGCTATGCTTTAAGCACTTAAGAATAATAAATTACGGAAGATTATGAAGCAATTTTTCATAAATACAAGTATCTAGGTGTCATTAGACACTTTTATCACTAATCTTTAATTGTTTTGAATGGTAATCTAATCCTAGCTCTTATTTCCCCTCTTCACAAACACCTCCCCACCCATCCCCTGTCCCTCCATCTTTCCAGCTTTTACGAAGCATGTTCAGTTCATGGGTCGTGGTTCTGGTGTTTGGGGGCTTGAGAGCAGTTTGGCATCAAAAGCCCTTGTAGGCTTTCTGACATGATAAGCTTTAACTACAAGCACGTGAATTCTAACCATCTGCTTGCAGCTTCTAAGAGAAAAAAAGTCTTTCAAAGTCACTAGTTCTCTACCTGTTGCTTCTCTTACCTGAGGTCACATAAAAAGTTAGGTGAATTCAGCAATTCAGTTCACCAGCTTTTAGTAAGCCTCCAATATGGACCAGGCATTGTGCTCAAATTGGAGACCCAAAGACAAAAATCAAAGCTTTCTCAACTTCCAAGAGGCTGCCATTCTTCTGCAGGGGATGCGTCACAGACACGAATGGGTTTGAATCCCAGCTCTGAAGCCTCTTCCTACAATGATCTTTGGCTAGCCACTACCTTTTGGGCTCCAGTTTTCTTCATCTCTATATATAGTGGAGTCAAACTCAGAGATCTCCAAGATTCCTTGTACCTTGAAATCTAAAGTCCTGTGATCCTATTAACAAAAAATCAAAGTAATTCCCAGGGGAGGAAGGTGGAGGATGCAGGCTTCCATCCCCAGCAACCTTGGAGATCAGGGAATGCCTTTTGAAGTGGCTCTTGGGAGAGAGGAGAGCAGAGGTTCCCACAGGCCGAGGTGAGAAGGGAGAGCCTTCCAGGTATGGGGCAAAGGACCACACAGCAGGGAACAGCCATTTTAGAGGGAACACAGTGTGTGACAAGTCAGTGATACAGATTATACATACAGTGCAAAAATGGAGGTATCTACATTTAAAAAAACAAACCAACCACTCTGCTGGGCTAGCAGTCATGTTTGCTTTTGGCTATATGACAGATTTGCTTCCAGCTTTCCCTGCAACTTCCCCACATGCCTATTTGAGCTATACCCTGAAATTTGCATACAGTGCTTAAATTTCTTCATTAAGCGTTCATTAATGTCCAAATCTACAGCTCTTCCTGCCTGCCCTTTACCTCAAGCTGCCTTCTTTTGGATGGTCTGTGGCCCTTTACAGAGAACCTGACATTTAAAGGACCCACTTAAACAGAACTTAATGAGGATTCAGAACCAGAGGTTTGTAATGATTTCAATGCAAGAGGTGTGTCTCACTCTAAGAAGACTTCCTATATAAAAGCCTGATCCCTCAAACCAGATGAATTAGGCATGATTTATTCCCTGTGGGAAGTAGTTTTTCTCCTTAAAAAGAAAATTCCAGACTCCCTTGGTACTTTAAAAATATGATGCAGCCGAACAAAAATTCTGTTTGCACCTGACTTTTCAGGTGGGTAGAATCATGAGACTCGAATCAGAACTACTCAAATCCAAATCCTACCTCAGATATTTACTAGCTGTGTGACCCTGGGCAAGTCATTTACAACCTCTGTCTGCCTCAGCTTTCTCAACTGTAAGATGGGGGTGATAGTAGCACCTACAGCATAATGATTGTAAAACATTTAACATGATGCCTGACACGGAGTAGGTGTTTAATAAATGCTCGTTTATTCTACAAAATATAAAGAACGTTAGGCCTAGAGTCAAAAGTCCTGGGTTTGACTCCCAGCATTGGTGTTTGCTCACCGTGTGATCTTAGGTAAGACATGTAATCTTTCTGAGTTTCAGTCTCTTCATTTTTAAAATTGGGATACACTCATGGATTCATGATATGGACATGGGCAGTCTGCTGGTGAACCGTGGCTCATGGTTCCCCCCATGCCTACACACAAGCCTATGCATCCTCATCCTGTGTGATTCTTGTCTGTGTATACTGCACAGAGGGACTCTGTGACCAATGGACTGGAAGCCTTTCACTAATTCATTTTCTGTGCCCATCATAACAACCCAAGGATGCCTACCATTGTCCTTCACCTTCTATACCCACTGGACAACCTCCTTTTCCATTCTACTTCTCCATTAATGACGTCCTCTATACCACCTGGTAGTAATATGTTACAGCCTCCTACAACCACTGAAGGATGGAGATTGGGGTAGGATCTGGTTTTTCATTGAGCTAAATCAGGGGTTCTCAACCTTTTTGCCCTCAGGACCCCTTTACACTCTTGAAGGACCACCACCTCCTACCTCACCCTCCCGCTAAGAACTTCATTTATCCAGGTTATATCTACCAATATTTAGCATAATCAAAATTAAAACTGATATATTGTTAAAATATGCTGTAATTCATTTTAAAAATAATAAAACCATTGGGTGTTAACATATCTTTTTCATGAAAAATAACTTTTCCAAAAAACAATTTAGCAAGACTGACGTTGTTTTTTTCAGATCTCTTTAATGTCTGGTTTAATAGAAGACAGCTGGATTCTCATATCTACTTTTGTATTCAATCTCTTACAGTATGCTGTTTTGGCTTAGGGATATAAAGAAAATCCAGCCTTACCCAGATACATAGTTACAAACAAGAACGTTTTAATAAGCAAATAATATCTTAGTATCATTGTTAAAATAGTTTTGACCTTGAGGACCCTCCCCCAAAGGGTCTTGGGGACTCCTAGGGGTCTGCAGACCACCCTTTGAGGAGTGTTGGTCCAGTGAACTCCTGGATGAGGTAACACCTTCTATCAACACAAGTTGGCACCATGTAGTTGCCTAAAGCACTGTGAAGTTGAGAAATTTGCCCAGTGATCACCGGCTAGGATATATTAGAGGCAGGAGTTGAACTCAGCTCTTCCAGGCAATCTGTCTACTATATCCTGCTCCTTCTGTCAGAGATAATAACACTTATATTGCCTTCTTTAGTCAGGATGAGGCTCAAGAAAGTACTTTATAATCATAAAAGTGATTAATAAACATGTGTTGTTATTATTGTAACGTGCAGATAGATTATCATTTCATATTTCTTTTTTTAATTGTTTTTCTTTTTGGAGGAGGGAGGGCAGGGCAGTTGGGGTTAAGTGACTTGCCCAAGGTCACAGGGCTAGCAAGTGTTAAGTGTCTGAGGTCGGATTTGAACTCAGGTCATCCTGACTCCAGGGCTGATGCTCTGTTCACTGCACCACCTAGCCACCCCCATTTCCTATTTCTAAAGTGCCTTGCCATCTCTCCCCTTCCCTGAGAGTCAACATTTATTATAACATATGCCAGCATCTTGTACAAGGCACTGGGGTGGGGCAGTGCGGAAGGAAGGGGGCCAAATTAGAGAAGAGAAATAGAAAAGAGATGACTCCCACATGTTCCCCACAAGGCTCTTAGAATCTAGATATTGTGTGTGTGTGCATGTGTGTGTGTGTGATACACATGCATATTTGTATAGGTATGTATAAACACGTGCACACATACATGCAGAAAGTAACATCTGCCCCCTACCCGATCCCTCTGCCAGTCCATTCTGAGCACCACAGACACATCCGCCTCCAAAGAATTCTCCCTGTTCCCATGTCATGCCCCTGGCACCAGATCAGATCTCCACGTGAAACACATTTCTCCTCTCCCTCTCCATCTTCTGCTCCACTTTCAAAACCCAGGTTAACACCCACTCCCTCCGAAGAACCTTCTGTTGGCTAACTTTACCCTCCCTCTCTACACTACTGTTACTAATAATAATAGTATCGTTATGGTTATAGCTGATTCTGAATTCAAACCATTTCTGTCTACACCAAGGTTCGGCAAACTACAGCAGCTTTGACCTAATTTTACACAGCCCAGCCAAAGTTAAGAACAGTTTTTTGCATTTTAAAATAAAGTTTTATCGTGTTTAAAACTGTAAAAATCATTCTTAGCTTGGGGCCTTACAAAAACAGGCCTGAGGCTAGCATTTTGCCAACCCCTACTTTATATCCTGTGCCATGTACCTGTTTCTTTACCATATTAAAGCTGGTCCCTAGGAGTTTCAGGTAATAACCAAAGCTGGCATTTTTGTAGGCTTCCAAGGTTTGAAAGCTGCTTCATAAATATTTCCTTTCATCCTTACAACAATCCTGGACAGCAGGTGTTATTTTTATCCCTGTTTTGCAGGTAAGAAAACTGAGTTAGACAGGGTAAGTGACTTACCCAGAGTCACGCAGCTAAAAAATGTCTATGGTAGAATTCAAACCCAGTTCTTCCAGCCCCTAAGCCTGGTGGCTCCATCTGCTGCACCACCAGCTGCCTCTACAAAAGGTCTGTTTAGTTGAATACCTTTTTTCTAGACCAGGGGCCTTGTCTTCTTCTTCCTTTTTATCTTCCATCATATCTAGTATGGTGCTAACCAAGCTGTCCATAGTTAATAAATTCCCACTGATTCATAGACTCAGAACCTTAGTGCTCTGGAAGGGTTATCTCATCCAGCTCCTCCCTGGAACATAGCCTTTGCTTACAGCATCCCTGACAAGTGATCATCTGGCTTCCAATTACAAGACCTTCCCTAACAGAAAGCTTTCCAGAAGCACCCTCCCTTTTTGAACACAAATCTATATCTCTCGAATTTTTCATTGGTCTAGACCCACTTTCTGGGGCCAGAATAAGTCTAGTTACTCCCTTCTATAACAACCCTTCAGTTATTGAAGACATCTGTGCCCTCCCTTTTTTGAGGGGGAGGCAGTCAGGATTAAGTGACTTGTCCAGGGTCCCACAGCTAGTGTCTGAGCCCGAATTTGGACTCAGGTCCTCCTGACTCCAGGACCAGTGCTCTGTCCACTTCACTACCTGGCTGCCCCATCCCCTCTCTTCTAACTAAATTGCCTCTTCTCCAATCTAAATGTGCTCAGTTCCTTCAGCTAATCTTTGTGTTATACAGGCTCGAGGCTCTTCACTGTCCTGGTGGTTCTCTTTGCCCATTCCAGTTTTTCTGTGTCCTTCCTAAAACATAGTGCCAAGAACTGGTCACAGGATGCCTGATGGGGTCCAACCATGGCAGACCAAGGTGGAACTGTCGACCGGTCAGTTAATAAGCACTTTACATCCATTCATTGCCCACCCCCACCCCTAGCACAGAGGCACTTAACAAATGCTTCCTGACTGGTTAAGTTTCCCATATTAGGTTTGACCCGTTGTTTAGAGCCTGTTGAGATCATTTTGTATCCTGATTCTGTCATCCATGAGTCAAAACCATCAATCTTTGTTCCCGGCCTGAATTTCTCACCTTGACAGTAGCATCAAAATGCTAGCTGGAGACACTGCCATTTTCTTTTCATGACATCATCCTCAAAGTTTAGGGATGGATGCTTGGCAGCATTAATTACCTCTTAGCAGCCATGATCAGTTACTTAAATAAATCAGGTGGGAAGGAAGGAATTGATTGCTGAACCCATATTATGCAGCAGCTGAGGGGCTTACAAAAAGAATCTGATATTGGATATTCTAAATTTAACATGGAGATCCCTCGATATGGGATGGAAGATTCTGATCATCTGGTGTGGGACTTTGCATGTACCTCAGCATTGTTATTCCCCCAGTTATCCTTCCCTCCTGTATGAGAAGAAAGGGTTTCTCTTTGAAGCTGACTGTTCCACCTGCATGCTGGCCTCCATCCTTCCTCATCCTCTCTGAGACTGCCTTTGCTATCCCTACCCTGCTGTGCCTTCCACTCCTCCTTGGTTCTGCTACTTACTACCTGCATGACCTTGGACAAGTCACTTAACTTCCCTGGGCTTCCTCATGTGTAAGACAAGGTGGCTGGATTAGATGGCCTCTGCAATCCCATCAGCTCCAGACCTATGATCACACAAGCCCTTCCTTTTAATTTCCAACATGTTTTGTTTTTTTCTCATCTTTAGAAAAAATGCTTTCACGCATTCCTAGTTCCTTGTTAACTCTTCACCCACCCTCTCTTGTCTCCGCAGCCAAATGTGTGGGCTTTGTCCACTGCTTCCCCTTCCCATCTGCCAAGCAGCTCGTCCTCAGTAACCTTGAAGAGAATCACGCTGCAAGGATTCCCCCAGAATCACCTCTTTGCCAAATCCATCAGTCTTTTATCGATTTTCATCTTCCCCAACCTTTTGTGAAACCAGAATGTTGACAACATTCCTTCTGCTGGAAAGCGATCTTGTTTGGTTTCTGTGAAATGCCACTTTGGCCCATGTCCTTTCTCTGACCAGTCCTTATCTTGTTTCTTTGCTAACTCCTCTTCCAGTCTATGACATAGTCCTCTGTCTCTGGAGTCAAAGGAGCTGGGTTCAGATCTTGTCTCCGAGGTCCAGGGTCCCACGGCTGGTAAGTGTCTGTGGCAGGATCTGAACCCATGTCTTTCTGACTCCCAAGTTCAGTGCCATATGCTGCCTCTCAAAACAGTACAGTGTTAGCTAGAAACCACACATCCAGATGCTGAACTGACGGATCTTATCCTCCTCTCACCCCATTTTAAGGAGAAATATAATTTGTAAAGTTTCCTCATTTAGAAACTGTTGCTGCCAGTAGTTTCTAGAACCATTCCCCTCCTCCATCCCACCAGCCACGGCAAATGAAGAACCCAGTCTTAGCATCCTGTGCCAGAACAGATTAGGGCAGAGCTTAGCCAACAGTACCCGCTCAGCTCTGTGTGGTACCTGGAGGGACAGGGAGTATCTAAAGGAAAGAAGGCACCATGCATCTGTTAGCTAGCCTTGTGGCAACAAGGCAAACAAACCTGCTGCTTCCTTGCCCGTGTCTCCCCACTACTCTGTTAAATCAGCCTTTACTCAGTAGTGCAAATGGCATCCCTCCTTTAAAGCTGATGAAAACACTCTGAGGCTTAGAGAGATCAAGCATTGGCTCCAGGTACACGACAGAGCTGGGATCCATACCATGTCTCCTAATGCTAAAGCCGGGGCTCTTCGCATCCTGCCACACTGCCTCTCCAGACCTGGGCAGAGGGTGGGAAAGAGAAAACACAGACACAAGGCCCCTTCCTATTGGTCATCTATCTATTCCCAGAAATTCCCTGCTATTTTGAAGCCTAATGACCTCTTCCCCAAATCTGGGCCAGGGTGGGAGTATTTGAGCTGAGCAAAGATGGGTAGAACCAAAGTTTTCAACCACATCCTTTGACTGTCTTAATTTTCAGCCCCTAAAAGGTCATTCTTAACTATGAGAAACTCCCAGTGTCCTCAGGGTCACAATGCAGCTTTAACCTCTTGGAACTGGTTCAATGAGATTCTTTGCAGCAGAGCAGTATCAGTGCTATCCAGCTAGTCATTATTTTTATGAGGGAAAGCAAGCCACCGTGCCAGGCTCCCAGGGTGGTAACCCCCCAGCTCGGCTCTGGCACCAAGCCCAGGGCCAGACACAGAACATAGTAGTGGCTGCAGGGCCTGAGCCCTAAGCCTACTCCCACCTACCTGAGAAACTAAATTGAAATGTGTTCTTAAGACTTAGTGTGATGCTTGAAGTCTTAGTGCTGAAAGTCAGAGGCAAGGTTTCAGTAATCCTGACTCCCAGGGCCCTGGCACCATCACTCCCTGACACAAGCCCTGGCAAGCAGCAAGTCCATGTGGTGGTGGGGCTTTCTTCTTTCCAGGTGGTCCCCCTCTAACAAACATACAACACAATCCTTCCTTCAGGAATTGCCATGCTTGAAAATACTCACCACTCCATGGCCAGCCTTTTATTCCTTAGAGAAAATATACAGCCTGTTACTGGTCTGACATATTTCTAAAGCACTTAGCACAGTACCTAGCATGTAGTAGGCCCCTGATAAATGTTAATTCCCTCCCTTACCAAGCTGATGCTAGAAACCTCTCCACCTTGGTAGGACCTGCTTGCTATCTCATGGCCCACCAGATACAGGAGTAGGTTTGGAGTTAGGAAAACCTGGATTCAAAGCTCATGGTGATTTGTGACTTTGGGGAAATCACTGAAGCCCTCTGAGCCTTGGCTTAGTAAAACAGGGATAAGAACAGTACCTGCCTCCTGGGGATGTGGGCATCAAGTGGGAAAATGTGTGGAAAGTATTTTTGTGAGGCTTTCTGTGCCACATGAATGCCAGCTGCTATCATGAAGAGAGAGGGAATCTGATCAGGACCTAGGGCTTCACTGACATGTCACTGACATGACAGCTCTCAGAGGAAGAGACTCCCTCCAACAATGCAGGTAGGCCCATTTTCTACCAGTCATAGCCACAGAGGGTTGCTCAGAGCACCAAGAGGTTAAGGAGCTTGCATCGGGCAGTGCAAGAACCCAGGTGTTCCTGGCTCTGGACCTGGCCCTTCATCCACAGTACCACCTCTACCTCCCTGGACTGTTGCTCTAGCTGTGGTTACGAGTGGAGCTTTTCAGGGCTGGAGTTCTGCTGGCACTGTCTTTGAAAACCCAAGGGTACCTCCATCCCACCAACAGGGATCAGAAGACAGTTTTTCTATTTAAAGTAAATAAAACAGCAAAGACACTTTTTTTTTGGCTCCTACTCAGTGAAAGAAACTATGCTAGGTGTTATGAGTGTGCAGAGGACTATTAAACAGAGTCCCAGCTCTCCAGGACCTCAACATTTAGTGGAACACAACCTGTCAACATATGAAAAGTTAAACCTGGAAGGGCTTTACAGATACGAGGTTGGCCATTGTTGCCAGCCAAAAGCAAGATGGAGCTAGAGGAGGTGCTATGAGCCATGCTTCATAAAGAACATTGTTCACACATCTTACTAATTGACCTGCTCACACTTGGAACTGAGTAGGATGCCTCTAATCTACCATCAGCAAGGTTTAAAGTGATTTTTCTTCCCCATTTTGTTAGGGTGCCTTTGAAGTGATACATTCTCACGTGTTCTCTCTGTCTCTCTCTCTCTCTCTCT
>CM053601.1:175137931-175172399 GCA_028646575.1 Pseudocheirus occidentalis | reverse complement strand
TTGCCATTTGAGTTAATCTATTTTTTAAGGTGTTATTTTCTTCAGTCAGGTTGTTGACTCTCTTTTCATGATTTTCTTGCATCATTCTCATTTCTCTTCCCAATTTTTCCTCCACTTCTCTTATTTGGTTTTCAAAATCCTTTTTAACCTGATCTATACCTTGTAGGCAATGTTCATGTTTCTTGGAAGCTTTTGGTGTGGGAGTTCTGACTGTGTTGTCTTCTTCCTGTTCCATGCTTTGATCCTTTTTGTCCCCAAAAAAGGATTCTAGAGTTCAATTGCTGTTCTTACTTTGCTTCCTTTGCCTGCTCATGTTGCCAGTGAATTATTTGTCTTTTTAGGTCTGTGGAACTATACTTCCAGAGGGGCAAGCTCTGTCCCAAATCGCTGGAGTTTTCACAGCTGCTGGAGCTATTAGGGGGCTGCTGCAGCCCCCACCAGCTTTGGCTTACTGAAAACGCATCCCAGGACCACCACCCAAGACCACAATCTGGATTCAGGCCACTCAACGCAAGAGCTCTTAGCCTCTGAACGATTGCTTCCCCCCCTGCAGTCTGTAGCCTGGGAGCTTGGAAGCAGCCATGCTGCTTCTGCTGCTTCCTTGCCCTGGAGGCAGTTTGGCCAGACTGCTTTTCTCCCCCAAATTTAGCTGAGTTCCATTGACCTTTCACTTAGTCCTTATTTCTTCTGGCTTGATAAATCTGGAAACTACCACAGCTGCCACTGATCTACTTTCCTGAAGGCTCCAGCTGCGGCTAGCTAGTCCTGGCTGCCCCAGGGCCAAGCTGCAGTTTCAGGCTCAGCTGGTTTCAGCTCCCAGTGCTGTGATGAGCTCTTCCTGCCGAGCTGCCTTCAATGGGAGATGTGTTTTCTGTATTTTTGTGTGAGTTTTGGAGCCCTAAAACTTGTTCAGAGTCATATTTTATGGGTATTTGAGGTGGCTATGTGCAAGCTGTGGCATTTTCCTGCTTCTGTGCCACCACCTTGGCTAGATGATTTAAGTATTGCCAGGGAAAGTCCAGTTTTCAAAGAATTATGGGATTTGTCTTGTTATGTAAGGAACCAAGCTAGGAGTAGAACCCAGGCCTCCAAACACTAGAGCTACCATTTTCTCTTCTCTTTTTAAGGGATTCAACCTTCCCTGTGTTGGGATTCATAGTTTATAGGATCATAAGATCATAGATTTAGAACTTGAAGGACCATAGAGGAAAATGAAGCTCACGTCTGCTAAGTAATGTGCCTAAAATCTCACTAGTGTTAAGTAGCAGCACCAGGACTTGAATGCGTGTGATCATGACCCAAATTTATTGTTATTCCTTCATTTAGGGTTTTCATTGAGCCGTGAGGTAGTGGATGATAAGATTTAAGTGGTGGTTACAGCCTGGAATGGAGAGATTGTGCACAGGTCATTTCTTTTGTGCAGGTACAAGTATCTGCTTGCTCTGGGAAATGGGGAGGAAGTGGTGGTGGTGGGTGGAAGTGGAGGTGGGGGGTGGCAGTGGGCAGGTGGGGGTGGCAGTGGGCGGGTGGGGGTGGTGGTGGGCGGGTGGAAGCAGGATAGAGAATAAGCAAGGGGAATATACAAGATGGGACCTGATGTGCAGCTTTGCCTTAGGAGCTCTAGTCTTCCCTTCCCCATCCCATGCTGCTGTTGAAGGTTTATAGGTCTTCCCAGTGTGACACTGCTCTCAACATTTATCATCATGTGCCCCTGGAAAGGCACTGAAGAGAGAGACAGCTTGGGTGGTTTGTACTGAGAGGGTTAAACTAAATGATGAGAGTGAGGTGGGTGGAGTCATAGGATTTGGAGCTACATGGAAATGGAGATTGTCTAGTCCCATTACCCTCATTGAACTGAGGAAGATCTGGGACTTGAATTCAGGTCTTCTGACTTCAAGTTGAGAGTTTTTTCCACCTGGGATTTTATTTCACAAGGCTAGAGTTGTAACCAGCAATTCTGGTGCCTGGGAAAAACAAAACAAAATGTTCCTGGGAATAATCAGTATGAACAGTGCCTTCACATGAACTTTTTAAGACAATTCAGTTGTGTGGGAGTTGTTGAGGGAGAGAGACTTAGGGAAAAGAACTCAATCACCATGAAATCGTTGTTGAGGAAACTATAGTTTGGGGAGGGAACAGGGCACTGTTGGGTTGGGCTGGGGAGTGATTCACCTGGGGTGCCGCTGTGGTAGAAGACAATGGTGGCATTGATTCTAGATTATTGCTGGAGATGGGGAATGGAGGGGACAAGCACACCAAGGGACAGCTTCCTATTTTAATTAATTATTTTTCCTAAATTAATGCTATGATCCTTTAAAAAATTTTTTTCCGCTGAAATACGAGTGTTACCCTAATCTTCTAAACCTTAGCACCCTGGTTCAAAGCATCAAAGCTCCACCCAGGTATGACTCTGATCAAAGTCCCTTTCAGGTATACGATTTTGATCTTATAAAACAGCTGATCTTTTTTTTCTGACCTCTTAAGACACTGATACTAATGAAAATGACCCGTGTTTGTTTAGCGCTTTACAATTTAGGAAGGGCTTCCTTTACCTAGCAAAGACTGTGTTTGAGTAAGGACCACTGCCAGGAATCTCGGTCTTTCTCCCTCTTTTTTTTTTTTTTTTTTGGTCCCTCTAGAAGCAGCCCCGGCTTAACTGAATAACCTGTCCCAGCTTCTGAGAGAAAGGTCGAACAATGGAAAAACAAGGAACAACGGGACAGGACATTCGTCACGGAACCCCAGGACTCATTGAGAAGTGTTGACTTGAGTTAGGGTGGATACTGACACATTGGATACTGACAGCAGAGGGTGGACACGTGGGTGGGATTCCCCCTAAACTGGAGAGGCATGGAAAAACCAACACTTGTCCGAATAGTGCGAGCACCCTGATAAGGCTTTGGTGCAAAGGGCAGAGACTGTGAGACATAAGTGAACACAATGAGATTTCAAAAGAACCGAGGCATTCCGATTCGCAGGCGTATCTAGCTTAAACACAAGCGGCTGAACACTGGTAGTTCCATGCAAAGCTGTTCTCTGAAGAAAGGTGATGACCACCATCTGCTGGAGAGTGGCAGAACTACAGACGTCAGCAAAAGAGTATGACCCCAGAGGTTGCCTTACAACCAATAGATCGTCATTGATTAAATACCTTCATGTACCACCCCTGTGCTAAGTGCTAGGACTAAAAAAAAAAAAAAAAAAGGCAAAAGACAGTCCGTCCCCGCCATGAACTTACAGTCTAATGGGGAGACAATGTGCAACTAAATATGTACTAACAACACGGGATAAATTGTCTTTGTTGTTTGTCCTTCGTTTTCAGAGAGTACCATTAACGTCACAGTGGTGCCTTGACTAGTGAGCTAAATAGATTTAAGTGAGGCAGATTGGGGCAACATTGTCAGCCTCACTCTCTCTTCCTGAGTCATCAAAATCCAGTGGAAAACCAAAAGTCAGGATGATGGGCTATGGCCCAGGATGCAATGGACAGCCTTGGTGTCTTCGATGTCTGATCAAACTCTAAGCTCTCCACAATGGCTAGAGCCAGGCCCAGGATTCAGTTTGGTGTCTTCCATGTCTGATCAAACGCTAAGCCCTCCACAACCTTCATGGCCAGTGGAACAAATTGTTATTACCCACGGGTAAGTCTTCTCATGATTGGGGTAGACTTCCTCCTAACTCACTAATGGATTTGAGGCCTGTCAGTTACCCTCAACCTGGTTTAGCCTGTCTGCGGATATGGATTTAGCAGGGAGTGGCAGCTGTACATGCTGCAGCTTCTTGGAGCCGTAAGTGAGAGTTGGATGACAGGTGGACGCCAAAGGTTGATGAGTAGCTCTGAAAAGGGCTTTGTAAAACCTCATACTGGGGATTCTAGTCCTTCCTCAACACCCCATACAGGATAAATAGGAAATAATTCATAGAAGAAAGGCACTAAAATTAAGAGGGGTTGGGAAAGGCTTCCAATAAAATATAGACTCTTAGTTGGGACTCAGAGATAGGCAGGGAAGTTAGTAGGTGGAGTTGAAAAGGAAGAACATGGGGGATGAGAATGGGAGATGGCCAGAAAGAATGCTGGAGCAGAGAGGTGGAGTGTCTTATTGAAGGCAAAGCTGCCATGAACAATAATTGATGCCTGCAAGGTGAGATTCGCCAGGGAAAAAGAGCAAGGTGGTATGGACAAAGAGACGCTGGAGAGGAGTACTGATGTGAAAGAACAAAGTCTGGATTCCTCACATACTAGGGCAGTATAAATCAAGTTGACAAGCACGTATGAAGTGCCTACTGTATACCAGGCACTATATAAGTCATGAAGACTGTCTTGGACCATGACATCAGGAAGATGAGGACATGACTTGCAATTGACTTTGATTTGAGTGAGGCAGGGCTGTGCAAGGTCACTAGTCTCACTTTCTCCTTCCGAGCCATCTGGATCCAGTGACCAGATATTCATCAGGATGACTAGAGATGACCCAAGGTCTCTAGGAAGAAGTCTACTGGATTCTCACTTCTTGGAGATCTTTAAGCAGAGACTGGATAACAGCTTATCATAAGAGCACACATCTAGAACTAGAAGAATTTCAGAGTCCAACCTCCTCATTTTAGAGACAAGGCTCCGAGAGATAAAGGGACTTGCTGAGGAATTTTCATGAATTCTATGAATTCATGCTTTTATGAGTGTCTGTCTGAAGAAGCCTTCCCATTCAGGTCTTCCTGGCTCTGAGTCAGTGCTCTTTTCCTTTGAAAGCTGTCACTTGCTAGTATATTACAGCAGGAATTCCTTTTATGGATTGCTTGGGCTGCCTGGCCATTGAGGTCTCTTCCAACTCTAAATCTGGTGATTCTGTGATTTGGGGGTTATCCTCTGGGTAAAGGCTAAGATGTGGATGTGAATGTTTTCTGCACTGGCTGCTCTTTCTACCTTTGCAATGTGTCAATGGGCTCGGATGCATTTTCTTCTCTTTTTGCTTTTTCTGCCTTCACGACATCTCTCACATTTGTTGGCTTCTCTCTACTCACGCATCTACCACCTTAGCGCAGGCCTTCACTTAGATGACTGCACCGGCTTCCTAATTGGTCTCCCTGACTCATCTCCTCCTACTCTAGCTCATCCTACACTCTGTTGCCAAAATAATTTTCCTTAAGAACAGATATGACCGCGTGACTCCCATGTTCAAACTCTGATGGCCCTCTATTGCCTCTAGGATGAAAGAAAAACTCCTCTGGTTAGCTTTCAGAGCCATACATGCATCTCCAACCTGTTTCCAGCCTCATTGGTCATGATATCCTGTACTCTGAGATCCAGTCAAATTGGCCTTCTCTCTTTTTCTTCACTTGTGCTATTTCATCCTTGTCTTCACGGATTTGTATTGGTTATCTCTTATGCTTGGAATGTACTCCCTTTTTATTTTACTTTTACTTTCTGGAGGTACAATTGGGGGTTAAGTGACTTGCCCAAAGAATGTACTCCCTTTAAAAATATTTATTTATTTTTCATTTTCAACATTGACTTCTATAAGATTTTGAGTTCCAAATTTTTCCTTCCTCCCTCCCCTCCCCTCTCCTCGAGATTGCATGCAAGCTGGTATAGGCTATACGTGTACAAGTATATTAAACATATTTTGACATTAGTCATGTTGTAAAGAAGAATCAGAACAAAAGGGAAAAAGCAGGAGAAAGAAAAACAAACAAAAAGGAGAGAAAATAGTCTGCTTTGATCTGCATTCAGACTCTATAGCTTTTTCTTTGAATGTGGATAACAATTTCCATCATGAGTCTTTTGGAATTGTTTTGGATCATCGTACTGGTGAGAAGAGCTAAGTCTATCCGAGTTGGTCGTCCCATAGAGTTAATGAACTCCCTTCTTAACTATGTTTTATTAAGTCTTTCTTTTCTTTTAAGATGCAACTCAAGCACCATCTTCTCCATGAAACTTAGGCTGATCTATCTTTATAATGAACTACTTTGTATATATTTGTATATATACATATATATATATATATATATATATATACATACACATATACATATACACATACACACCCATATTTCATCCTTTGTACCTGTTTCCCCAGCCCAGGCCAGGGGCTGACATATATAATAGGTGCTTAATTCATGCACTGCTGTATATTTTGAATCTAATTATTTGCTGACTGTCCTTGGGGAAGTTCCAGATAGTGACGTTCTCAGACTCAGCGTGGGTGAAGGCAACAGGCTGAGGATGTGAGAGATCATTTATGAAAGGAGGTAGTCTCTGAGGGCAGGGGAGTTTTGCATTTTGTCTTTGTCTCCCTAGGGTCTTGCATGGTACTTTGCATACAGTAGGTGCTTCATACATGCCCACTGGATTGGATTGATTCAAGGGTGCATTCACAACAACTGCTCGAAGTAATTGGCTTCATGGTTTCCCCCAGTCCATCACTGCTTCCAGGCACTGAAAAATCTGCATGGAATGATACAAAGTGAAGTAAGTAGGGCCAAGACAATAATATACATGACGAGTACAATAGTGACAAAAGGAGAGAATGACCACACACAAATCAGAAGTATATGTTACAAAATTATGAAGAACAAATGTAACATTAAAAATAAGGTAAACTGAGTCATGAAGTTCCAAGCATAATCAACTTATTAGTAAAGTGTGAATTTACCAATAAATGGGACCTCACCTTCCCCAGTAAGCTAAGACCCCCCCAAAGGGAATAGTTTTATAGGTTTCAGGGAGTTCAGAACAGTGAGCAGAACAGGGTAGGTTCTGAACCTCATGGGGTTGAGAACAAATTGGTGGTTATGAAGCTAGAGCATGGGGAGCAATATGATTGATTGAAACTCGAGGATGAAGGAGCTAGCAACAGCCTTATCCTTCCCTCCTGTGACTTAAGAAATGTTCATTCTTTGGATCCGCCTACAAGGTGAAAAGACAGTGGACCAGACCTCTTTGAGTAGCAGACCAGACAGCCTTGAAGTATAGCTTGGTGGTACAGCTAGAAGACCAGGCTTCCTGGGGTCTACCCACATCCCTTAAGGATAGCAGAATACCTGGAAGCGAGAAGAGAACAGTGATTAGCAAGAGAATTGCATTTAACCCATCGAAGGCTAGCCGAGTTTTGGAACTAAGCTCAGAGACAAAGAACTGTAACTTAAGCAGTGTTAGAACAAAATCAATTAATTGTAAATAGAATCAATAAAAAAGATACAGAATCAATGATTATTTTACAAGAATAGTTTGAAAGAAGAAATATGCAAATCTTAGAAATATTGAAAACTGCACATAGTATCAGACTTGTTTTATGTATTTATCAATTATGGTTATTCCTCCCTTTTCCTTTTTTCTTTTGTCCTCAATATTATTTGTTATAGGGGATGGCCCTCTGGGAGGGGGGAAAGGAAGACACTGAGGGAAATTATTTTGATGGAAAAAATAAAATATATCAATAAAACTTATTTTTTAAAAAAAGACAAATATTTTTCATTATCTAAGATGTGGAATCTATGAAGCAGGTAGATTTTTAGACTTTATAAGAAACTGTTCTCCTTATCCAGCAGGTGGAGATAAAGACCCATCATTTTTCTGTGACCAAAATATCTCCAAATTGAAACAAAATCCCCAAACCAAAACCTGCAACAAAAAAACTCCAACAAAAAAGAACCCACCCTCCCCAATCCTATTCCTTTCAAATAGTTTTGGGGGCAGGTGTGATGGGATTCATTGAGCTTCATGTGAAACTACCGGGAACTACTCAAATAAATCCTTTTCTTAAAAGTGTGTTTGTAGAAGGGAATTTGGGGAGACTTGGTTAGAAAGCATCATCAGAAACATCATGGAACGATAGAGCATGCCCTAGATTTGGAGTGAGAAGACCTGGTTTCACATCCTTCTTCTACTTTTCCTGTGACTTTGAGCAAACTCCTGAACACTTCTCCAAGCTTCAGTACCCTTATCTGTAAAACGAAGGGGTTGAATGAGGTGACCTTTGAGGTCTTATCTAATTTGAACTTTTTGATCTTATGATAAGAATCATAGAATTTTAGAGTTTGGAGGGCACTTAGCAACCATCTAGTCCAATGGAGGCCCCTCACGACAACATAACTAACAAGGAGTGATCCAGCCTTTGTTCAGGGACCTCAGTGACCTTCTGAGGCAGTCCGTGCTCCTTTGGGGGGCAGTGAGTAGATAGAGTAACAGACCTGGTGTCAGGAAGGCCAGGGTTTGAATCCTTCCTCAGATACTGCTGAGCACAGCACTTTCTGTGTCTGGGCCTTGGTTTCCCTCCCTGTAAAATTAGGGAGTTGGCTAAGATAACTTCTAAGGTGTCTTGCAGCTCCAAATTTTTAGAATTGTTATTTTTCTCAGCTTTACCCACAGCTCTTGGTTCAGCCCTTGGGACAAGACTCTTCTAGGAGTCAGTTCATCAAATACTTGAAGATGGCTATTATAGATAGCTTGCCTTTTCCCCCCCTCAGGGTAAACATTTCAACTGAGTTATATTCAGTTCAGTTCAATAAATATTTATCAGGGGGTCAAATATTTATCAGGCAGCTAGGTGATATAATGGAGACTTGAAGTCAGGATAGACTTGAGTTCAGGTTCAGCCTTACGCACTTACTAGCCATGTGACCCTGGGCAAATGACTTAACCCTATTTGCCTCAGTTTCTCCATTTGTAAAATGAGTTGGAGAAGGAAATAGCAAACAACTCCAGAACCTTTGCCAAGAAAACCCCAAATATGTTTAAGATGAATTGAACGAAAATGAAACCACTTAACAACAACAATGATAGGTGGTATGTGGGGTCAGGATAGACCTGAGTGCAAAACATCCCTCTCACACTGGACAAATCATTTAACCTGTCTTGATCTCAGTTTCTTCATCTATTAATTGGGGATAATAATAGCACCTACCTCAGAGAGTTGTTGTGAGGATCACATGAGATATAATGTATTTAAAGTGCTTTGCAAACTTTAAAACTCTATTTAAATACTAGCAATTATTATTACTACTAATAAGGACCAAATATATATTTTGGAGGGGGAGAGGCAAGGCAATTGGGGTTAAGTGACTTACCCAGGGTCATATAGCTAGTGAGCATCGAGTATCTGAGGCTGGATTTGAACTCAGGACCTCCTGATTCTATTCACTGCACTACCTAGCTGCCCCAAGGACCAGCTATTTGAAAGACACTGTACTAGACCAAAAAAAAAAAATCCTCCCCAAACCCCAAACCAAAAAAGGAAGTCTTTGACTGTGCTCTACCAGGAAGATATAACCCATATACAGATGAGATCATGGCAGTAATACTAGCCAGCATTTGTGTCCTTTGTGCCACCTAGCTGCTGTTTCAATACAAGCTGTATTTGAAGTTATTATTTTTTTTTTGCTTTTTTTTGGAGGGCAATTGGAGTTAAGTGACTTGCCCAAAGTCACACAGCTGGTTTTTGTGTCAAGTGTCTGAGGCCGGATTTGAACTCAGGTTCTCCTGACTTCAGGACTGGCGCTCTATTCACTGTGCCACCTAGCTGCCCCTGTATTTGAAGTTATAAAGAACATTAACAACTGGGATGATGAGGAAAGGCATCTTGGAACAGGTGAACTCTAAGCTAATATTTGTAGAGGCCCAGGAGGTAGCGTATTTCATGCCTGTGGGTTAGCATGGGAAAAGTAGATGACATATCGTCCATCTGCTTTGATCTGAACACAGGCCTCATGAAGGAGAATATGAAACAAGGCTGGGCAGATAGACTGGACCTAGACTGGAGGGCTGCAGACACTGATCGGAAGTGCCTGTAATTCATTGTAGAGGAAATTGGGCCCTGAGTGGCTCAGAATGAATGTAAATTGCAGTTGTTTCTGTTTTGGGCAGAAACCCTGAAAGTCTTCTCCTCCCAGATCCATTTTTTTCAAAAGGCCATTCTTTGCTTTGGTCACTGAAAGGGCACTGCCTCAGTCAAACTTTTAACTTGAAAAGGCTGTCCAGGCCCATATCTGGCCACTGGACCCAGATGGCTCCAGAGGAGAAAGTGAGGCTGGTGACTTTGCATGGCCCTGCCTCACTTAAATCCAATTTACTTGAAGGTCATGGCATCACCTCCCTGATGTCATGGTCCTCTTCAAGGATGAAGGACAAATAGCAAGCAATCTTCAGAATTTATGTCTTGAGAACTGTCTAACTTTCCTGGACTGCTTATGTGAATCCTTTAATCTGCTCTCAGAAGAATGTGTGCCTGGATTTCTCTTCCTCCATCACACATTCTGTGATGTGTTCACTTTCCTCCCACCTTTTTGTTACTCCCACCTTAGCAGCTAGTTATTTCTTGTTGGAAAGAATCCAGGCCAGAAGTTCCTCTCATTGGTTTCTCCATCTTTTCAAGGATGGGTCTCTGCTAATCATGCTCATAGATTTATTAAAAAAGAGCTTCTCTCAAAATATATGGTTGGGTTAAATGAGAATTTTAGAGTCTAAGGTCTGTTATATGTAAACCAAGTAAGAAGTGTAAGGCAGGAGGTTTCACCCACAGGGTCCCCAATTAATGTAATATGACAGAAGGCTCAGAATGTAATCAGTATAAGAAAAGGAGTTTCATTCCCCACCTCAGCTGACATTGTTAAAGAAGCAATCAATCAATCAATAGGCCCAGAATGTCATCACAAAGGTTCTAAAGAATTTTCCTGCAGCCTTTGATATGTGAATAAGTTCTTAATCAGCTCCAGAGCATTACAGGGTTTTGGCCTCTGGATTAAAAGCAGCTGACACAACACAGTAAACAGCATCATTCAATTGGTTGAAAGAATCTGATGTTTTATGTACAAAAATAGCAAATAAGTTTGAGAGTTCGTGATAAAAGTTTAGTTTGGAGTTTGTTGGAGTTGAAACTGTAAGTAAAGGAAAAAGCAGCCACTGTGAGAGAAAAGGAGACTTTCTTTTCTTCCCGTCTTCCACTGATTATGACACCAGACACTTGATCAGTAGAAGATAATGCATCCAGTTAAGAGCATAGATATACATTATACTTAGATGGATATAGAGAGACAGTCACTCAGGAGAAGAGGTGGCTTCTGAGAGTATGACCTCTAGTGGCAAAGAGAAGGGCCAGCCATAGAGTCAAGAAAGGAGTAGAAATTGTGAGACTAATTAAGCAAGACGCCCATCAGAAAATGGGATCATGGAGGAGCTTTTGCGATGATTCTACAAAGAAAGAAAAGAATTCTAGTACCAGGAACTGTATTAACCTTTGTCACATGTAGAGTCTATACATATGTATCATTACCACCGTACTCTAATTTTTAACTCATTCTTTCCATGGATGCTGTGGATAATTGCGGGTAATGTGCTCTAGGCTTTTTTTGGGGGAATATTCTCTACCAATAGTTCTTATTATAGTATCTTAGTAAATGCTTTGCTAAAAGCTAATCAATCTAACTGTCAATGGTAAGTACACTTGTGGGGCTTGTGAGAGAGTATGTTCGAGGCGTAGTACCAAAGGGTTGCACCTGGATCCTGAGGCAGAAGCTAATCTTCTGTGGTCCCAAACTGGGAGTGTGAAAGCAAGTTAGGGGGGTATTCCAGAGGGACTATGACATGGCATCAAGACAAACAGACGTAACAAGGCAAGATTTGGAGCGTTCAAGCACAAAGATAGCAAATATTGGCAATTGCCTGCTGACCCTATGCCAGTGGTTCCCAACCTGGAGTCTGTAGACCCTTTGGAGATCTGTGCTATTTCAAGAAGACATGCACCCCAAACATCGCAATTTTGTTATTGTGTATTTTATTAATCTCCAGATACTATTAGTTTAACTACTGTCATGTGGGGGTTGGAAAACTTGAGGTTAAATATTTTTATACTTGAGAAGGTTGAAAATCATTGTGCTATGTTCTCTTGTATGTTTCTTTCTTTAATTTTTAAGTCCCTAACTTTTAAACATTTTCCCCAGGTCATTCCTTCTTCCTTATCTTCTGGAGTTGAAAACTTTATTTAAAAAAAATCGATCCTACAACACACATTCCCCAGTATGGTTAATGAATATTACCAGCTATTTTTCCATTATCTAGATGATGGTTCACACCAAAGGATCCTGGGAATTTACAGAGATTAGTTTACCCATCTAGGTCAGAAAGTCAGAGTAACTAATTTGAAGTTCAGTTCTTTATGATCAATAAAAACAAATTATTAAATACCTACTATGTAACAGGTATTGTGTTAGGTTCTGAGAATCCAAAGAAAGAAATGAAACCATCCCTAATCTCAAAGAGTTTATATTCTATTTATAAGAACATGCACAATATATTTAAAATGAACAGAAGGTAATTTTGAGGGGGAAATGAACTTGTAGCTGGGCAGTGGGGCTAGGAGAGACTTCAGGTAGAAAATACTTATTGAGCTGAGTTTTGAAGGAAATAAGGGATTATAAAAGGTTAGTGTATTCCAGCCATGGAAGACAGCCAATACAAACACTTGGAAGAGGTAGATGAAATGTCCTGTCTGAGGAACAGCAAAAAAAGACCAGTCTGGCTGGCATATAAAGTATGAAAGGTGAGTAATGTAGGACAAGGCTGGAATGGTAGATGGGAGCCAGCTTATGATGCCTTAAGGGCTAGACAGAGGAATTTTTATTTGATCTTAGAGATAATAGGAAGCCAATGGAATTTATTCCGTAAGTGACGGATGTGGTCAGACCTGTGATTTAGGAAAATCCCTTTGCTGGTCCTATGAATATTTGTTTGGAGAGGCAAGTGACTTAGTTAATGCCATTGTTAAAAGTTAATTAAGTCTACTGCCTGATTGTTAATAATAAATACACTGGTGGGGGCTAACGATCAACACTATTAGAAGCATAGCCTCAAGAACCTGAAGTAGTTCTGAAGATCCAGGCAGATTCATTTGGAAACTATTGTTTATACTAGGTAATACAAGTGTTATTGCTTTGATCTTACATATGCGGAAACTGAGGCTTAGAGATGGATAACTGTTAAAACCAGGATTAAAACTCAGGTCTCTTAACTCTCTTAAGTTTTATGTATGTGCTACTATCACATTTTCCCTCTTTTAATTTTTCTGAAAGGCTCTAAACATTTATTTCAGAGAATGTAGAAGAAGTTCTTATTCAGGGGTCACTAGGACCAGATGGTCACTGAGCTCCCTTCCAATTCTGGTGTGACTGAGTGAAAAATAATGTTTGATTTTTGGGCAGTTTTATACACATATGCAAATTTATGTGTACACATATGTACATATATACAAATAAATGCACACATATAAGTATTTGCAAATATGTATATATGCACACATACATATGTTACAATAGATGTACTAGCACATTTGTTCTTGCACACGTAGCTCACAAGTTAGATCTGACAGAGGCTTTAAAGATCATATAATGGCCTGCTGCCTGCCCCCATTTTACAGAGGAAGAAACAGAAGCTCAGAGAGTTTGGGGAGCTTTCTCAAGCTCCACAGGTAGAAAGTAACAATACGAGTGCCAGAGCCGAGCATCACGGGGAGGCCCTGGTCCAGAAACCCAGCCCTCTTTGCACCTGCCTCTTCTTCTACCTCAGCATTGTCATCACCAGAATAATGAATCAACAGCAAACACACATATGTGAGGGGAAGGAGTAGACAGGTTTTCAAATGGCTTTAATTCCTGTGATAAAATTCATCTGTTGATTTTACACTTTATCTCTTGTGCCTTTTATTAGTGTTTTAATTTCTTTTTTTTTTTTACTTCTCTAAGGGGTTCAAGGTTTTCTCTCCTCCCCTTCCTCATCTACACACACACTCACACACTCACAGTCTCACACTCTCTCTCTCTCTCTTTCTCTCTCTCTCTCTCTCTCTCTCTCTCTCTCTCTCTCACACACACACACACACACACACACATACACACAGAAGATGTTTATGATGAAGTTTCTGAGAAACTCTCAAGTAGAAAACTCTCCCTGTTTGTTGCTGGCCGCTTCTGCTGGCAACCGTGGAAACTGGGGTTTCAGAACTGGTCTCTTCTTTTTAGATCCGCCTGACTTTAGGAATACTGCTCGCTCCATTCTGTCAGTTAGCCGATCAACAAGCGTTTATTAAATCCATACTACGTGTCAGGCACTGTGCTGAAGTCTGGGGATTAAAAAAAAAGGGCCAAAGCCATCCCTCCTTCAAGGATCTCACGGTCTAATGGGGACAGAATTAGATATGAGAATATATGGAATACATAGAGAATATGTGTGTGTGTGTGTGTGTGTGTGTATGAGAGAGAGAGAAAGAGAGAAAGAGACAGAGACAGAGAGAGGGAGAATGAGAGAGAGAAAATATATGTAGAATGAGTTAGAAATAACTAAGTAAATAGCAGATATATACAGAGTAATCTCCTTTACCCCTCTAAAGGGCACAATCAGGCATCAAGATTTAAGATAAACTATGTATATAATAATGATAATGAATATGCATATGTGTATGTGTGTATGTATATAGACACGTACATGAGATACACACACATATAAATATATATATGCACATATGTGTGGGGGTAAAGTTACAAAAACCCCATTTATTTGCCTCAGTTTCCCCAGTTGAAAAATGGGGCTATCATAGTGGCTCCTACCTCCTAGGGCTGTTGTGAGCATTCGATAAGATGACAGTTGTAAAGCACTTAGCATGGTTGGCCCATAGTAGGCATTATATAAATGTTAGCTATTATTATTATCATTATTAGTATATTCTACAATGACAAGAAACATAATCATGTAAAGTAGATCAGCTGTCAGATTCTCTGTAATTAATTTCAGAATAGGAAGAACAAAAATCCTAATCGTGGTGTTTTGGGAAAATGAATGTCCCACCTGAGAGGTGGTAGAGTCCCCTTTCAAGAAGGTTTTTAGGTAAAAGCTCAGTGACTGGTTATTGGTGGTGCTGGAATCCTTGGTCATCTATGGGTAGAATTGGTTTCCTCTGGAGTCTCTTCTAAATCAGTTTTTGCAATTCTGTATCTAGGGAGCAGAATTACAAAGACATTGGAGTTGAAAAGATCCTGGCCCTTAAGGCTTCCTAGGCCTCCTATATGGAGGAGGCCTTGGAGTTCATCTGGTCCAAATCCTTTATCTTACAATTGGAGAAACTGAGGCCCAAAGAGATGATGTGACTTACCTAAAGCTACGTTGCCAGATGGTCGCAGATCTAAGATTAGAACCCCAGGGTTTTTTACTTTTTCTGCTACACTGGACAAAAAAGCTTTCATTGGTTACAATTCTAACTAAATGGTCAACCGGACCTCCCTTTCCAATTATCTACCCAGTCACCAGGACTGACCGACCAAGGGACAGTTATGGAAGCCTTCTAATCACAGAATAAACAAATAGTCATTGAGTGCTTATTATGGGTCAGAAAGTATACGAGTCCCATGGGACCCAGGATATATTTCCTTCGCTTAATGAGCTCATACTCTATCTGTTAGTGCCTTCTACTCTAGCCTACCTTCTGTTTGTTGTTGTTCAGTCATTTCCATTGTGTCCAACTCTTCATGTCTCCATTTGGGGTTTTCTTGGTAAAGATACTAGAGTGGTTTGCTGTTTCCTTCTCCAACTCATGAAACTGAAGCAGACAGAGTTAAGTGGCTTGCCTAGGGTCACAGAGCTGGTAAATGTCCAAGGTAAACTTTGAACTCAGGTCTTCCTGACTCCAGTCCTGGCACTGTCCACTGTGCCACCTAGTTGCTTAAAACTGAAGAGTTAACCAAGGGGACACATTGTGAAAGGTTTTTAATTTTTGATTTTGTCTGACTATGCATGACCCCTATTTGGTTTTTTTTTGACAAAGATACTGTAATGTTTTCCCTTTTACAGCTCATTTGACAGATACAGTAATTGAGGCAAACAGGATCAAGTGACTTGCTCAAAGTCACACAGCTGGTGAGTGTCTGAGGTTGAATTTGAACTCATGAAAATGAGTTTTCTGGACTCCAGGACTGGGGGCTCTGTTCACTATGGCGCCACCTAGCTGACTCTTCCATTTACTTTGTATTATATCAATATATCACCTTCCTGAAATCATCCGCCCTCTTTGAGAACTAAGCATGAACAGCAATATCGTATACATTTAATAAGCAGGGAAGTGTGAGGAAGATAAAAGCACATCGGCCAGTGGAAAAATTGGACTCAGTACTTTAAGAGGAAGAGATGGAGTCAAATATCTATAGAGCTTCTGCTGGAATTCAGAGTCCTTGAGATTATGCTTATGAATCAGGTTAATGAACCCTCTTAAGGCCAGGACGTTTATGGCACCAGCACTGTCATAGGCACTAGTGAGAAAATCAAACAATCAAGCCAGAGACCAAGGAAGGCTGGTCCATGTGGAGCAGGATGGAATCATGCCTGAAGATGAGCATGAGATTCTTGGAGAGACCGACAGACAGCATTTGTGCTCAAGAAAACTGAACCACATATTTTCAAAGACAAGCCTCCATTCCTTCCACTTCTCCAGCAACATTCTGTGCTTCACATCAAGACTAGAGATGTCTCTGTATTAGTGGGGCAGGCTCACATCTAAGATCAGAGTAAAGGAATTAGGTATCTCTTGGTGCGTGTTTGGGACCCTGGCCACAAAATCCACAGTGGCCTGCATTGCACGGTTCTTCTAGAACCAAGAGATCAGCAGAGATGAATCAGCTTCAGTTGGAATCAAGCCTTCTACCATAGACAAGATTATTGTTCTTGAAGAGGACCAATGACATCATGAGTGTGATGTCTTGACTTGCAGGTGAATTTGGATTTAAGTGAAGCAGAAATGAGCAAAATTATCAGCTTCTCTCTTCTCCAGAGTCATCAAAGTCCAGCAGACAAGAGGAGCCCTCCAGAGAACAAAGAGCTGCCACCCCATTGGGCTTTCTCCAGTGGGCATGCCCCTGCTAACTGTACGTGCTTTATGGGTATGCAAAGGACTAGCTCCTTGACCTTGAAAGAATGATGGCCTCAAATTGCAATAGCTAATTTTACAGCCATTATTTATATTGGTTTCTCATCTATACCTTATACTTCTGGACCCTGCCATTGGCTGCTTATCACCACACAGATGCCCCATGAAGAACTCCTTTTGTTCCAACAGGGAACAAAGATCTGGCTGCAGATGTGGATGCTGCTAAGAATGTCAGATTTAGCACCCTTATGATGTTTAATATAGCACTAATTCTGCTCTGGCTCTTCAGGATGGCTTCTAGCTAATAAATAGCCCAGCCCCACCACCCAGTACTCCAGCTCAGGCCCCTGCTCTGTGTGGCCTTGTGGTCTCCCAGCTTCTGTATATGTATATGCTGCCTTCCCATTAGAAAATATTCTGTTTAGGATTGCCTTTTGTATCTTCCTTCCCCAGCCCTTCCACCTTCACTCCTCCAGTTTCTACTTACATACATGACTCAGGATCTTTGGAGGTATTTTCTATGTCTCCCCCTCATTGTTCTCAAGACAATCCTAAGGGGCTGTAGTTCCTAACATTGTAGTTCCTGAGCCCCCACTGGTGTGTCTCCACTATCAATCAACCAGTTGACTCCATAGCTTTTAGATAAGGGTATCTATTTAGCAAGAATAATTGCTAAAAACATTCCCCCAAAGCAGGAAAGGCAAGCTCCCCTTGTACAAAGTGTCTTTCAGTAGAATGGTATCAAACTAATAGTACAACAGTAGCGGGGCTCATATGGTGAGAAGTAGAGAACTCATATGGTGAAAAGATACCTTCTAGTTCCTAGCCTGGAAGTCTTTTCCTCATAAAGTTCATTTCACTGGAGACAGACAAGTTGCTTAGTTGATTAGCTAGGCTGTCTCCTCACAGGGCACAGTATCTCCACTGGAGAGGTGGCTTAGCCAGTTTTGTTCTTCAGAGAATGTAGTATTTTCTCTTGACAGGCCACATGGCTACTGGACTGTTTCTATGTTAGGTTGCTCACTTGCTATCCTGCAATCTCTCTAGTTCTTGCAATAACTACAAGTTCACCGCAGGGAACTCTCTAGGTTGTTGTCTGGTCATTTTCTGACATCTGTGGCTGCTGTTACCATCTCTGGTGGATCTTACTACTACTTTTAGGTCCTGGAGGGACCTCTGATAAGCCTTTGGTCTCTTGATCTCACCAGTTCTCCTGGGCATTCCCTCAGGATACTCATTAGCCTAAGATCAGGAAAGAATAAACACAAAGGAAGTGGAGACAACATGGGCTCATGGACACATGGCAGCCAGGTGGGAGAATGAAGCCATCTGCCCATGGCTCAAAGCAATTTCCATTTTGAGACATGACAGAAAAGAAATTAACACATGGGCAGGTATGCACACTCAATTTCAGCCGAGTAGTCCTTGGGTCATAAAGGCTTCTTCTGGCTCCTTAGTCAATTAGAAGACCTCTTTATCATATATTCCCAACCCTTGAGTCATCATGGATGGAGACTGATCCACCAAAGTTTTCATATGGTTGAACTGGAAGCAGTAAGAGAATGTCTGGGCTTGCTTCAAAGACTAAAATCAGGCAGGGAATGTCTATGTATGCTCCAAGGACTGGCCCTTCTTTGGCTTGTCTGCCATCGTGCTTTGTATTCGGTGTTTAGCACAGACCCTCTTACATAGTAAATGCTTAGGAAATGCCTGTTGATTGATTGATTCATTGAGGAGGTCCTTAAGTCAGGAAACAATAGGAGACTGATGCATAAAAGGGTTAGACATCCCCGTTGTCCTTAGCCAGACAGCCTAGAAAAGAATAAAGAAAACCAAAAAAACACTGTTTGTTGAATAGAATTGAATGGAAAGAAATTGAAAGGCAAAGAATGGGGAGAGGAAAAGCTTGCTGCCTGTCACTGGGGTTCAGCTGAAACTTGAGCCTTGTCCTGTCCCTGTTTTCTCTGGCTCCCATGACAACTGTCCCTTTGCACAAACCTTCCCGCCTGCCGTCACTAGCGAGTTGACAAGGCTCTTTTGTTAGGTTCCTGAGGGAGTGGATGAAAAACACATTGGGAATTCATCAAAACACCAGGGCTCTAACTGCTTCTGAATGAGATAGAATTAGAAAATGGCTTTCAATTGAAAACTTAATTTTCAATTAGTGCACATTCAGGCAGGAGTGGGAGGGATTAAAGGACCTGCCACTTGTTTGGGTAATGCACTTTTTAAAGAGACATGCTTGCCGGCTCTTAGCTTGCCTCCCCTGCTCTTCTCCCTCCTTCTTCCCTAAGTGTTTTTTGCCCTATAATTTAGCAGCCACTCACTCCCAGTCCTGCTGGGTGCTTGATCCCTTGGCTGCCTTAGGAGCTGATAGTGCTGGTAGTAGGAAGCCGCTTTCAGTCTGTAGCTCTCATGACTGGCTTGGGTGCAGTCATGGGGACCCTGTAGGCATGTCAGTCAATCAATCAGTATTTATTCAGAACCTACTGTATACCAGGTGAGTGTGTCACTGGAACAGACACATCCCCTTCTGATAGTTTTTGTTTTGAAAGACTAACTTATTTCTTTTCTATGGCTTACTTGACTGTCATTCATCATAAACTCAAAGAGTGTGCCCTGTGTGACTTTTGGGCCTTGGGCTAGAGGGGCTAGGGATGCAGAAGGCAGTTAGTCAATAAACAGAAACCAGAGGTGCAATGTATATGAATGAGGCCACCAAGGCTTTGTCCCAGATAGCCTAAACGTGGGCCGCTCGGGGTGTAGCGGATAGAGCACCTGGCCTGGAGTCAGGAAGACCTGAGTTCAAATCCATCCCCAGATGCTTACTGACTGTGTGACCCTAGGCAAGTCACTTAACCCTGTTTGCCTCAGTTTCCTCATCTACAAATTGAGCTAGAGAAGGCAATGGCAAACCCTTCCAGTATCTCTGCCAAGAAAACCCCAAAATGGGGCCACGAAGAGTTGGACATAACTGAAAAACGTCTGGCCAACAAAAGCCTAAACTCTGCAGTGAAGAAAACATTAGCAACCCTTTCACAACATCACAATAACTGATTGTGAGTAGGGAGTATTTCATGATTTGTGCTTGTGTCCCCAGTGCCTGTCACACAATAAGCATTTATTAAGCGCCTGCTGTGTGCCAAGCACACTGGGGATGCAAAGAGGGGCAGACAGTCTGCTCTTGAGGAGATCACAGTATAATGGGGAGACAACACAGAAGCAGCTCTGAACAAGATACAGACAGGAAAACTGGAGATGATCAACAGAGGGAAGATCCTGGCATTGATGGGGGACCAGGAAAGGCTTCTGGGAGAAAGGGGGATTTTAGCTTCGACTGAAGGAAGCCATGAAAGCCAGGGAGCAGAGATGAGGATGAAGAGCACTTTGGTCATGGGAATCAGCCAGTGGAAATGCTTGGAGTCGGGCTCCGTGAGTGCCTTGTGAAAAGGACTAAAAAGATATGTTGGTGTAAATAAGATGTCAGAAGATGGGCAGAGAGCAGGTGCTTAAGAAATACTTGATCAGCAAGAATAATTAAACACAAAGATCCAGGAGCTTTCGGTGCTATAGCGGATGCTCCCAAAGTGAACTTCTCTCCAGCCTACTCCTTGGGCTCCATTGGTCGATTCCTCGGCAGAGATCTAATGGTGCTCTGTGCTTTCAGCTCCCCTGCTCTGTCTCCGGCTGCTTTTATTTAACAGGGAAAATGATTAATTCAGTTCAGTAATGGAGAGTGCTTGTTTTGGAGTCAGGGAGAACTACGTTCAGATACTACTTCAGGAATAGATAGAGTGCTTGATCAGGAATGAGAGAGATATGAGTTTGAACCTTGCTTCAGACCCCAAGACTTTGATGCATGATGCTGGGCCGGGCAGGTCACATAGCCCCCATCAGCCTTGGTTGCTTTGTCTATAAAATGGACGTAATAATAGTTCTTACCACACAGGGCTGTTGTGAAGATTCAGTGAAGTAAGGTATAGAAGAAAGCTTTCCAAACCTTAAAACACTACATAAGTGTTGTTGTTCTGTTGTTTCTGACGCTTTCTGACCCCATTTGGAGTTTTCTTGGTAGAGATACTGGAGCGGTTTGCCATTTCCTTCTCTAACTCACTTTACAGATGAGGAAACTGAGGCAAATAGGGTTAGGTGACTTGCCCATAGTCACACAGCTAGTGAGTGTCTGAGGCCAGATTTGGGGTCTTCCTGACTCCAAGCCTGGTGCTCTATCCACTCAACCACCTAACTATGTAAATACTAGCTGTTAGCATTAATCTGGTTGTTGTTAAGTCATTTTTTTCAGTTTGTCCCTTTCAGTGACCTCATTTGGGATTTTCTTGGCAAAGATACTGGAGTAGTTGGCCATTGCCTTATCCAGCTCATTTGATAGATGAGGAATGGAGGTAAATGGGTGAAGTGACTTGCCCAGGGTCACACAGCTTGTAAGTGTCTGAGGTCAGATTTGAACTCAATGAAGTTTTCTTGTCTCCAGGTCTGGCACTCTAACCACTCTGCCCCCTAGTTGCCATTATTAACCTTAAATGCCTGTTAATTGACCTTGTTTTGAGGATCAGATGAGTTGCATGTAAAACGCTGTTGAAATCTGAAAGCTTTACAAAACCACTTCCCCTCTTCCTCCTCTTTCTTCCTGTTAAGTGGAGGAACCAGGGACGGAATCCCAAGTTAATGGTGTTTCTAAAAACAAAACCAGAACTCCCCATCGTGCTACTGTGATTGAAATGTCCTCTTTCAAAACCACATATTTATGAGCTTGGTAACTGGAAATCATTAATTCAACCAGCAGAGTAATACGTCCATTAGTAGTTTCTTCCTATCATCAGGTGGCTTGAAATAATGGTCTGGAAAAGCTTGAATATGCTGTTTTAGACCATAAGACAAAGTAGATGCACTTGGGGTAAGGCTTCATCCCCTCCACTCTGACTCTGCTAAGATGCATGCAAGCTGGCCGAGAGTATTGGGAGGGAATGTCCCATGCCAGCAGCAGTCCTGGCTGCTAGCCGTTTTCCTGAGTGCGCATGACTTGGACGTTTCTGAGTCTTCCCTTGACCTTGGCTCTTATCCTGGCCCTGAGCTCTCTGAGACATGTGCTCTCAGCAGCTTCCTAGGGATCAGTGCCAGCGTCCCTTGCTTAATGCTTACTTAGCTATCTGCCATCTTAGTGGGTGAAATCCGGAGCCAGTGTTCATGGATCTCTGCCCAGAGGAGACAAGCTCCCATCAGCCAAGCCTCCCTGGATGAAATCCTTCCCAAGGTTAAACTCTTCTCCAGAGAAACAAACACCTTACTGCTGTTCCTTCATTAGTCTTATCGCTGAAATGAGCCTCTCCAGCTAATCCCTTTCCTCTTCCATCCAATCTGGAGCCTTCTGGTCACAGTTTTCAAGCAGTGTAGGATTTAATTATACACAATTTGGAAAGGAGGGTGAGAGAGAGAAAATGAAGGACCCAATTGCTAAAGAAAAGATGAGCTTTCCAATTTTCTTCTTGGAAGGGTGGTGTGTGTGGGGCGGGAGGTGGTGGGGGAAAGGGGTGGAGAGGATGTTTTCGGAAAACAGCTTCTTCTTGACAAGTGCCACTGGTTCCCAAAAGCTTGGTAACACTTTGACTATCTAAGAAATAGAGCTAGAATCATGGAATGTTAGAGCTGGAAGAGACCTTAGAACATCAAATATAGATAGTAGAGCTAAAAGGGCCCTTAGAATACAGAATGTTGAATGGGAAAGGGAGTTTAGACTATAGAGTATCATGTGTTGTAAAGGACTTGGAACATAGAACATAGGATGTTAGAGCTGAAGGGCATTTTTAGAACATCTAATGTTGAAAATGGAAGGGAAAAAACCACAGGATGTCTGTGATGATATAAAGAACCTTAGGATATCATCACTCAGTCAGCAAGCAGTTATGAAGTGTTTGCTAAGCACTGAGGATACAAAGAAAGGTAAAAGCCCTCGAGGAGCTCACAGCCTAGTGGGGGAGAAACTGTGCAAGCAGCTATGTAGGAACAAGATGTGTAGAGGGTAAGCAGGAACTAAACAACAGAGGGAAAGCACTAGAATTAAGACTGGTTGGGAGAGCCTTCCTATAGAAGAGGGACTTTATGTGGGGCTAGACAGAAGCCAGGGCAGATGAGGAGGGACAGCATTCTAAGCACTGGGAAACAGCCAGAGAAAATGCTCAGAGCTGACTGTCTCGTTCAAGGTTCAGCCAGGAGGCTGATCAAAGAGTACCTGGTGGGGTGTAAGGTTTGTTGTTGTTTTTCCTTCATTCTCAATGACATCAGGAGGGTGATTTCTTGACTTGCAAGTGATTGGATTTAAGTGAGGCAGAGCTGCGCAAAGCCATCAGCCTCATTTTCTCCTCTGGAGGCATTGGAGGCCAGTAACAAGACATAGGGCAGGAAAACTGGTGATGGCCTCAGATATAGTGGGCAACCTTGGCTTTTTTTAAGGCAAGGTCTTTCCTAGGTCTCAGTTTGTCTGAGGCAAGACCCATTCAGTAATTAAAGGCTAGGTAAGAATGGAGGCAAAAGGAGTGTAAACAGTAGGAAGACTGGACAGGTAGGGGAGGGGATCAGATTATAAAGGGCTTTTAACTCCAAAGGAATAAACAAATTAGAAATGGAAGGGAACTGAGGACATAGAATGCCAGAGAAAGAATCAATCAAAAAGTACCAACTATAAAGCCTAGTCCCTGTCCTACGTTCTAGGGATGAGAGCACAAAGAGTGAGGTAAGCCCTACTTGCAAGGAGCAATCCCTGCATCCTAATGGGGAGACAACAGGCACATTTAAAATATACACAACAGAAATCTGAAGCGAATAAACACAAATAGAAGCAAAACAGTGAAATAGGAGGTAGTTTGAGAGGGAGCACATTCCCTGGTTGGGAGGACCAAGAAAAGCCTCCCTGGAGCTGACCAATCTGGAGGGCAAAATATAATTTGGGGACTGGCCATCAGGGAGAAAAACAAGTTGCTGGTAGACAAAATATTATTTGAAGTACACAATTGCACGGATCTTTGAAAAGTACTGTTGCCATTATATTTTCATGAGTATAATTCCATAAGCTCATGGCCTCTCTTAAGGGAACACTATCATGGCAGTCTCAAGAGCCCCAGGCCCAATCTTATAAGAGGCATTCCAGGGACGTGGGATGACAAGCACAAGAAGGGACCTCAGAACTTAGAAAAGAGAAAGTTTGAAGGGATTTTAGAATATAGGATTTTGGTGATAGAAGGAACCTTAGAACAAAGGCCATCTGATCTGGGAAGGCCATAGAATAAGACAAAGAGAAGATGAAAGGGACCTTAAAGAGTGTAAAATCCAGAAGTTTTACTTTTTTTCCCTTATGAATCCCTTTGGTAGCCTTGGTGGTGCAGGGGACGGGCCCAAGTTCTAATCCAGCATCAGATTTTCACTAGCTGTTTGACTCCTGATAAGTCACATAACCTCTGTCTGCCTCAGTTTCCTCATCTGTAAAATAGCACCTACCTCCCAGGGTTGTTGTGAGGATTAAATGAAGCAATAATTTGTAAAGCATAGATGAGTTAATATTGCTAAGAGGGTAGAAGTGTTGCGTTTCCTCTCCTGGTAAATTCACATTTGAGACTTTCCTTTATTACTGCCTTTGCTTCTGAGATTAAAGGACAGCCAGTGTCTGAGGTGGGATTTGAACTCAGATCCAAGTCTAGCACTTAATCCACTATGCCACCTAGCTGCCCACAGCATAATAAGATCCAACCCCATTCCTTCCAGAAGCTTACATTTAGGAGGAAAGATAAATCATGTGCAGGTAGCCTGGTCTAAGGGTAAGAATGAGGTGTCCTGGGTTCCAGTACTGATCTTGCTTTAACAGGTTTTACGGAATTGAGAAGATGACTTGCCTATTCTGGGTCTCGGTTAGCTTCCTTCTTTGCCTCCTGAGGCACATGCTGTGCTAGGAGGGGTGGAAGGGCATTTGTCTGGTATGTGTGAGCATCACTTGGTAAGCTAGGAGAGATCCAGACTAAATGTTCTTGGGAAGTTGGAGGAA
This sequence comes from Pseudocheirus occidentalis, assembly GCA_028646575.1. NCBI lineage: Eukaryota > Metazoa > Chordata > Mammalia > Diprotodontia > Pseudocheiridae > Pseudocheirus > Pseudocheirus occidentalis. The sequence goes on along the minus strand of CM053601.1, from coordinate 175,147,454 downwards.
GAAGAAGAATTTCAGCCTGGAAATCTGGGGAAAAACTAGGACAGACCCAAATGTGGAAGGTTACTTAGAGATCAGTTAGTCCAATGTCTTCATTGTAGAGGCAAGGAAATGACCCCATTAAGGGATTTGTTGAAGATTCAGCAGATTATAGGTTGTAAAGGCTGGATTTGAGCTCTGGCTCTGGATTCAGGTCACCCCAGGCTGCCTCACAGCTGCCTGGGAGCTTCTGGAAAGCCACCTGCATCCGGATCTCAAACCTGGGTGATTCATCCTGCTCCAGAGGGACCAGGAAGGTTATAGCAGGGTCGCTGAGGGAGACTCAGACCAGCACTGAAGTGGGGAAATATCAGGTCCCAATTTATTCTGCTCTGCTCCGAGGTGTCTGGGTACAGCATATAATTAGATGCTGGCCCAGTCTCTGCACTGACATGACTAGTGTTATTTAATATAATTACATTACATTGAAATGATGAGTTTTCCCTTAATTGGGAGTTACAATATAATTGGTTGTCTGTACGGTAAAGTTTGTGGGACCAACTACTAATGCTCTTGATGCTGAAACTTTCCAAAATGTTGGTTTAATGAATACCAGTCCCATCCCCCAGGGCAGATAGAGGAATAACTTGTCCCTGGAGCATTAGCCTTGATTTTTCTTCCTTCCTCAAGCCTCCTCTAGGCTAGTCCCTTCCCATCTTTGACTCTAAGGTTGTTTAGACTATGAGCACTTTGGGATTAGGGACATGTCTCTTGCCTTTCCCAGTGCTTATCAAGGTACCTGGTATCCAGTAAGCACTTAATAGAGGCTTGTTCACTTGACTTGTTCATCTCTAAAATGGAAATAATTCAGGAACAAAAGATGAACTTGAAAGTATTTATAGAAAGGTGAATTATTCTCTTAAGCCGTAGTATTTGTCCTCTCTGAGAACAGCCAGGCTTTTTCTGAGGTTTTATGACACTTTGTTCTGCCTCCCCCCCCACCCGGTTAATGCATCCTTGGCTACTTTATTCCTGCCCTTATATAACTTTTATTATTCTTATCAGAGCTTTAACTAGCAATGTGTTCTCAATTCACATCTTCTTGGAGGAAGCACTTGGAGGCTTCTGCTGGGATGCGACCAGAGAGGAGCTGACTCAGGTGATAGTTGAAATGGGATTGGGGAAAGGAGGAGAAGGGGGACAGAATGCCACTCTCAGTAACCTTCCTTGCTGGCTCCAAGCTGAACTCAGTCGTCCCAACAGTGCTGGAGGCATACAGTCCACACCTTCTAGATTTCAGCAGCCTGGCACAGAGCCACAGACTACTCACCCTAGTTGTATCTCTGCTTTGTCTTTTAAACTCCTCATTCCCTATTCTTCTCACAGTCTGTTTTTCAGGGAGGTATTGTCAGGAGGACTGTGCTATAGGAGAAAGAACCCTTGATCAGGAGTCAGAGGTTCTAGCTCTGATGCTTACTACCTGAGTGACCTTTCTGGACCACAGTTTTTTCATCTAGAAAATGAAAAGATTGAATTAAATGATCCCTAGGATCTCTTCTCACTCTTTATCTATGATTCTTTTGTAGTTATGTTGTCTCATTCGGCTCTCAGCAAAGGTCAGAATATCTTTAGCATTTCCTTCCATTCCATTCCATTCCCTTTCTTTTCTTTCTTTTTTTGAGGGGGGAAGGCAGGGCAATTGGGGTTAAGTGACTTGCCCAAGATCACATGGCTAGTAAGTGTTAACTGTCTGATGCCAGATTTGAATCCATTTCCTTTCTCCAAGGGAGATTAATTCCTGCCAGGAAGGTTGAGTGCCCAGAAGCTGGCTCCTCAGAGGGAATGGGTACAGGACTACAATGATATCTGTCTACTCCCTTAAATATTATTATGTTAGGAGATATAGTTTTCAGGTTCAAGCTAAACTCATGATTGCTATTTCTTAATGGGGAATAGAGCACCCAAAGTTTTATATCCAAGGTATGATTCTCTTTCTCACCTAATGCCAGTTCCAGAATGATGTGCACATAGCAAATAGCAAAGAAACCCTTTTATCCAAACTGATGGAAAAATAGAAATCAGAAAATGTATGCATATGGAGATATGTAACAGATAGTAGTGGGTAAAGGAGCTCTCCCATATGGAGCATAGTAACTTACCTCAGTCAGAGTGCCCAGATGAAGGGGAAATTCCCAGAAGTCTCTAGTATAGCAAACTGGGGATAGGGACATAATGGAGACTGCCACCCTCTCTTATTCCAACTTTCCCCCAGAGTCTTTTACTCCCTTCAGCAACCTGAAGTGAATTTGGCATCATCCATCTTCTCTCTTGAAGCTGGAAACCAGAAGCACCTGAAGGGAGTGTCGAGAGCATATTTCTTTTCACTCCCTCTCTCAAAAATTGTGTCCACCGCTTGGACAGGTGCAGGGCATTGAGTAATCCCCTACTATTTGGGGGAGAGTCTCAAACCAATGGGCTTTGGGGCTTTGAGTAACCCAATAAATTAACACATCGATATTGAGCTATAAATAAATATTACCTTTCCTAAGTCTAGGTTTTAACAATGAAAGATCCATTATTGTCAGTCGAGCTGAAATGACACTTCCTCTGTGATTCTTCCCATCCCCTTGAAGAAGTGATCATTCTGGCCTATGAATTCTCATTCAACTTTGAATGTGATTTTTCTTTGATGACTTTATAACGAGAGGCAGTGTAGTTTAGTGAACAGAGATCCCTTGCAGCCCTGACATTCTGAGCTCTGTGTTCAAAAGCCTATCAACTGTAAAACCAATTCATGACTCTTCATGATTCTCGCCATCAACCTTGTCAATAGGTACAGTGTCCCAAGCACAGAATTTAACAATGGGGCCAAATTGAAAGGTCTTCTGAAATTCCTCGTTTTTTTTTCATGTGGGCAAAATTTTTTTAAATGAGAGTCATTTTCTGTCTCCTAGCCATAGCTTAAAAGCGTCTGTTTCTGCTGAGTGTATGGTAGAAGGAACATCTTCCTCCCCATGCTCCATTAACTCCCAGGAAAATTGTGAAGGGGCCCGGTAACTATCTTAATGTCTACCTTTCCCTCTTTTAAAGACAGGAAAGTGCTTTTGGGTTGAAGTCCAAGGGGACTAAAATCTGTTTCTACTCATTCTCTTTGGACAACACACCTCAGCTCCTTCCTCACCAAATCCAACCACTATTGAGTTTCCATGACCCTTGTGTGTGAGAGCTCATATAGGAATGGGGAAGATGAAGAGAAAGCTGATTGCTTCTCCCATAGTATATCTTAGATGATTCACGCCTCGGTGTTATGATGAGCGGGCTTTTGATTCCCCTTATAAAATGAGTTCATGAGTCATGGAAGAAGCAAACATCCATACGTAGAAATCTAGCGAGATTTAGAGCAGCCAGGTGACTCAGTACATAGAACACCATGCCTAGAGTCAGGAAGACGTGTGTTCAAATTTGGCCTCAGACATTCACTAGCTGTGTGGCCCTGGGCATGTCAATTAATCTCTGTTTCCCTTAATCCACTGGAGAAGGAAATGGCAAACCACTCTAGTATCTTTGCCCCCCCCCAAAAAAAATCCCATGGACAGTATAGTCCACAGGGTCACAGAGAGTCAGACACACTGAACCAATGGGCTAGAGAGGATCTTAAAGATTTTCTAGTCCTTTGGTCATAGATGTTGAACCGGAGAGGTCCTCAGGGATCATTTAATTCAACCCACTCACTTTACAAGCAGGACACTGAGGCCTAGACTTGACCAAAGTCATATAAGTCATAAGTAACAGAGCCAAGTTTCAAGATTCCTTTTATGGGTGACACGCTTCAGGAATTAAACCACAGGCAGGAAAAGAAGTAAATCAATCAGCAACCATTTATTAAGTGCCTACTGCATACCCGGCACATACCAGGGACACAAAGACAAGAAAAGAACCCTCTCTGTCCTCAAGGAGCTTACATTCAGTTGGGGGGCTGGAGTATAGTATAGATGGAGATAAATTAGTACAAAGTTACACTAAATAATTTGATTGGGAGAGTACATTAAGAACTGATCAAGACAGGCCTTGAGTAGGCTATGGCAGGGGACCTGTGCTTTGAAAAAAGTGTGGGATTTTAAGATGGTTCAGGTGAGGAAAGAATGTCTTCCAGACCCAGGGTACAGCCTGTGCAAAGATATGGTGGTGGGAAAAAGAATATTGGAATGTCATGTATAAGAATCAGAAAGAGGGGCGGCTAGGTAGCACAGTGAATAGATCACCAGCCCTGGAGTCTGGAGGACCTGAGTTCAAATCTGGCCTCAGACACTTAATACAAAAAACTAGCCATGTGACCTTGGACAAGTCACTTAACCCCAACTGCCCTCCAAAAAAAAAAAGCAAAAAAAGAAAAGAATCAGAAAGAAAAACAGTTTGATCCTGTAGGTAACAACCAAAGCACAAAGACAGATGAACTAATTGTCTCCCTTTTTTAGATGGAGAAAAACCAACCACAGTAGCTTGTAATACTGTCTGTGACAGTCTAGCATAACCAGCTCTCAGGGTTGCCAGAAAAGGAGAGCAGAAAGAATGCTGAACATGAACTTAGGTGGTACCCAGGTTCAGATCCCACCCCAGACACAGCTGTGTGGTCATGGGCAGGTCACTTCCTCTCTGAGCCTCAGTTTCCACATCTGTAAAAATCTACAAAGTAGATGCACCCATTTCATAGGGGAGAAGACCTTGTCCATGGTCCCCAAACCCATGAGTGGCCAGAATCAGACTCTTCAGAGTTTCTGACCTCAGTTTTGGTACTGTTTATTTGACAAGGTTACTGTAAGAATGCATTGAGCTGAAGCATATTAAAGCGATTTACCAACCTCAAAGTGTTTGACTCTGGAGCTGGAGATCCTGGGTTTAAGCCCAACCTGAGTGGGCTCACTGTCCCTCAGTTTCCTCATCTGTAAAATAAGAGAGATGGACTAGGCTTCGAAGGTCCCTTCCATCTCTAGAGCTGTGATCCTGTGGTCCTAGGTATCAATGTCAGTAATTCTGATTCATGGGCAGATTGATGGTACGGAAGACAGAGTGCTGGGCTGTGAGTCAGAAAGACCAGAGTTCCAATCTGACCTCAGAGAATTGTGTGACCCTGGGCAAGTCACTTAACCCTATTTTCCTTGGTTTCCTCCTCTGTACAATGAGCTGGAGAAGAAAATAGCAAGCCACTCCAGTATCTTTGCCATGAGAACCCCAAATGGGGTCACAAATAATTGGACATGACTGAGAGACAACAAAAATTCTCATTCATGCTCAGTAACATACATTTCATTTATGAGACTAAATTAGCTCCCTTCCAAGAATTGGAGCCTGACTCTGAGAACACTCTTTGGCAGGAATCATGGTACACTATATTCAGAAATTTAAGTAGCCCAGTCTCTCTCTCTCTGCTTTCTTTGGGTGAGAGTTGCGGTGGGAAAGTAAGGGACAGGGCAGGATGAAGACAAGACATGGTCACTTTCTCATGGTACGTTGGTTTGACTCTTATTTGTTATACCCGTGGGCACAGCCAGGGGTGTGCTGGTACATATTTAACACCTGGCTCTTGGAAAAAAAATGCCCGCAGGCAAGATACACTGTTAAATTTAATCTGCATTATTTACATTTTCTCCCATCACTTTCTTAAATCTAGAAAATCAGTCAAACAAGAAATCAAGCCAGTATTTTCAGCGTTTGCTAATATCCAGGGTATAAATGTTCAAATCGGAAATTTCACAATCTTTTCTCGCCAACAGGCTCCTGAATAGCTTACATTTACACAGCGCTTTACAGTTAAAGACCACATTATTAATAGTGGAAGTGGCAATAAGAGCTGCCATCTGTGTAGTGTTTTAGAGTTTACAAGCATTTCAGAAGATTTTGCTCTGTTAAGGTGTGTGACACCCCTGGTAGGTGTGCCCATTTCACAGAGGGGAAGACTGAGGTTTGGAGAAGTGAAGGGACTTGTCCATGGGCCCCCAACCAGTGAGTGGCAGAGCCCAGACTCTTCAGGTTTTCAGACCCCTAGAAATAGATCTGGAGGGAACTTTGAGAGGCTTTTAGCCAAGGGTTCTTAATATTTTGTTTCTGTATCATGGACATTTGGGGTAGTTTGGTGAAACCCTTATGTAATAATGTTTTAAAATGCTTACAATAAAGGACATAGGACTGCAAAGAGAACCGATTGTATCGAAACAAAGATCTACTTTTATTTCCCAGACTGAGGTCCTACAAGCAGGGAAGAGCTGAGGCAGGAGGGTTTGAACCTGAATTCTCTAATTCACATTGTTTCCTACCTAGTCCAAGATCAGCTTCCCTCTCTTTGAAGAGACTTGTTTGTAGTGGAAGTAGAAAGCAACCCACATAGACTCTGGGTTGATGCCTAGAATTCTCCAGATATTGCCAGAAATTGCTCTAGGAGTTTTTTCTCTGGGTCCTGTGGACTTTTTTGGAAGGGGATCCTTTTTAGGCAAATGCCCCAGAGAGAGATCTCTTAAGAAATATTCTCTAACAGACAGTGGCTGAGAGAGTGAAAACTAGCCAGGACAAACTCAGAAAGACGGGGCTCCAAAGAGAAACTTGCCCCATTTGGCTTCAGGCTGTCCCTTGATCCTCTATTTCTCCAGCCCCCGAACTCAGTTCCACGGACTGATGTGCAGCCCAAAGTCCCAATCAGGCTTCTCCCTCCAGCTCTGCTCCCTCGACAGCTGCATTCTGTTCCCGAGTTCCAGCTGGGCTCCATCCTCTGTGGTTTCTCCATCATCTTAATGGGCTCAGGTATGAAATACCAGGAAGTTTTTAAAGCACAGGTCTGGTAATTCCACTGAACCTGATAGCTCATTAAAGAGATTCATTGCCCCATCTCTCAGTTCAGATGGAGGCATCCTCCAGCAGCCCTGCTACACTGGTCAATGCTAAGGGCACTGGGCAGGCCAGAGTCCTGCATCTCCATCTTATGTCAACTGTCTGTCTGGGATTCTCTAAACCTTCCTTGGGTAGAAAAAGCAGACAGGGTGGTAGCAAATTTTCTTCAGTGATATGAAGCATCCAGTTGTGTGAGGCAGGAGGAGGGAAGAGGTAGCCATTTATATATAGTTTGCTTATAATTTGCATATAATTTGCATTAATTTGCTGCTTTTTTTCCTCTGCCACTTCTAGGACTGACATTTTATTGTTGCTCCCTTGAAAGTTCTTTGTTTTCATGTATAACCTATCTTAAATTGCTTGCCTTCTCAATGAAGGAGGAGGGAGGAAAGGAGAGAATTTGGAACTCAAAAATTTTTTAAATGTTAAAAATTGTATATGGAATTGGGGAGAAATAAAATGTTAAATAAATAGCTTTAAAAAAGAAAATTCTGTGTCTTGATTTTGTTCAACTATTTTCACTGGGAACCTTAATTCCATCCCTCCATCCCCCTTGTCCCCTTGCAGTAGATTAAACAGTCAAGGAAAGAGGTAGAATGTAATAATCATAACAGATACTATTTATTCAGTCTGTTCACATCTTATCTCATTATCTTTGTAAGACAGGTGCTACAGACTCATCCATCTCTCCTGCTGCCCATGACTTTGGATTTGCTTGTTAGTGCTCACGTATTCCCTTGGTAGAATGTCAGCTCCTTGAGGACAGGCATTATGTAATTTGTGTGTGTGTGTGTGTGTGTGTGTCCACTGACAAAATATGTCAATAACATATATTTAAGAAATGCTTGATGAGTTGAAATCCCTGTTTCACAGATGATGAAACTGAGGCTCTAAATAGATGAAGTCACTTGGCAATAACACAGATTATCCATTGTACCATATTACCTCTTTAGAACTCCTTGGTTTCACAATTGGGAAAACTGAGGCTGAGAAAGGTGAAATGACTTGGTCAAGGTAACTCATCTGATTAGGGACAGAATCAAGACTAGCACTACTTTCCAATTTTGCCCCAGGTTCACCCCCCCCCCCATCTTTACAGAAAATCCAGTGGGGAAGCACTATGGCCTCTAGTCCCTGACATTTTTGCTCCTTTCAGATCCGTGAAACCATTCTTGTATCCTGTATTATTATATATTATTATTATGTATCCTATATTATTATAGCCAACTTCAAATATTTGATGATGAGTATAATGTCCAATATAAGTCTTCTCTTCTAGGGCTAAACATTTTTGGTTTCTTCTAGTCATCCTCACATGACATGACTTGAAAGTTCTTCTCTATTTGGGGTAACCTCCACTTTGTAAATGTCTTTCCTAAAATATGGGACACAAGACTTCAAGTTTGTTCTTCTAGGGTGCAGGACAGAGGAATTACTGCTTCCCTAAACAAATAATCAACAGGATGGGGATTGTAGCAGAGCCAAGATAGGGAAGCATCTCGTGTTCTTTCCATCTTTCACTGGAAAAAGCATTAGATTTGGAGCCAAAAGGCATGGGTTCATAATTTGGCTTTGCTACAGCCCCCAGAATAAATGAAGTCAAGGATGTAGTAATGATTTTTAAAAATGTTATTGGAAAGTAGGTGAAACTATTCAAGTCAATTTAGATCAATCCAGTATGTATTTACTGAGTACCTACAATGAATAAGGCTCTGAGTTACAGTTTGGGGGACGCACGGGCAGTTCCTGCCCTCTGGGTACTTTATTCAATCGCTTCAATAAGCATTTATTAAGCATTTTTCTACGTGCCAGGCTGGGGATTCAGAGTAAAAAACTGAAATGTCCTTGCCCTCAAAAAACATATTATATTAGGGAAAATGACATGTGTCTTCTAAGTGTAACCAGGGTCTTATTTGCATAAGACTCTCTTCAGTGGTGGAGACATCACAAAATACTCTGTGCCTGCCTAAGGGGAAGAGTTGAACAGAGCTTGGAAGAATATAGATCCTCCTGGTCTATCGGCTTTAGCTTTAAGGGAGAATACTCTTCTGGTTCCACATTCTCTTCAGGGAGTCCTCGAAGGGGAGAAAATTTCTGGGAAGAAACTGACATGTAGAGAAGCCGGAGCTTTGATCATGTCACTACTCCCAGTCTACTACACTATAGACTTTAGGAAATTTCCCCTTGGGTGAGATCTGACATTCTTTCTCTTGACTGAACTAAGATACACTCCTAGTGGGAGAGCTCATTCACTTTGTGTTTTGGCTAGAACATCCTCATTTGTATAAGCTTTTGGATTTCTATTTGCTATCAGTTTGGATAAATGGGCTTATTTCCTATTTGCAATATATAACTTTTGTGTAACTGCGAAAAGCATCAAGCCTTTGGATGAATATTATGTATATATATATATGTATATATATATATATGTATGTATGTATGTATATTTAATACCCCCTTTTTGAGCAGCATAGAGGGACCAGGCTTAGAGTCCTGATCTCCTGCTTCTCTTCCTGGCAGGAAGCGATTTCCTTTCATAGAGATGTCTATTCATGCCTCCTTGTGGAGCCACATCTGTAGCCACATCCACCCACATGGACACATTACACTAACACTTTATACAAGTAAGCACAAAGCAGATACAAAATAATCTGAGATGGCAATGGCA
>CM053601.1:175088709-175137431 GCA_028646575.1 Pseudocheirus occidentalis | reverse complement strand
CATCACCATCACCATCACCATTACCATCATTATCATCATCATCATCATTATCAACAGGCACTGTATCTTATAATTATCTCATTTGATCCTCAAATCAACCCTGGGATGGAGGTGCTTATTATTCCCACTTTATATATAGGGAGACAGGCAAAAAGAGGTTAAGTGAATAGCCCAGGTTTACGCAGCTAGTAAGTTCCTGAACCTGGATTTGAACTCAGAGTCTTCTGACTCCAAAACCATACTCAATCTACTGCACCATCTAGCTGCCTCAATGTTACATATGAAAAAGAGCAATAAAACAGTCTGACAAGAACCTGTAGAGGGTTAAAGAGAAGTACATGGGAGAAGAGACTGGAGCCAGATTACTCTCTAGCCATGAGGATAAGAAAAAACAACACTTAATTACATGGTAGTGTCTGTGTGGTAAAATGAAGAAACCACTGACCTCGGAGTCAGAACACCTGGGTTTGATTCCCAGTTTTTCTACTTACCAGAAGGAATAAACTTGGTCAAGTCACTCAAGTTCCCCAAACCTCAGTGCCGTCATTTGTCAGTAGTTAAGAATGATAGAATCTTAGATTTTGAAGAGACCATGGAGATGATCTAGTCCAACTCATGCCTGATGAGAAATTATATCAACTAGAACTGGGGCTGCCAATGGGTGTCTCTCCAGTCCTTGCCTGAGAGCCTCCAGAGGCGATCAGCCTATGATGCCATTTTCAGACAGCTCTGGTTGCCCATTGTCAAAACAGAAATTTCCTACATGTTGAGTTGAAATCTACTTCTATGCAACTTCCCCACACTTGTCCCTCTTCTATTGACAACCATTCAAAAACTTGAAAACAGCTCTCTGTCCTCTTTAGACTAAATATTTCTACTTCCATCTATTTCCTAAGATATAGTTTAGAGTCCCCTCACAGTCCTGGTTGCCATCCTGTAGATAGGCTGACTTTAGGAGAATGATAATGAGCCTGGTTTTGGCTTTGTTGAGCCTATGTAGTGCCACTAAGATATTCATATTGAGATATCCAGGAGGGAAGTAGAAATGCAGGAGGGGATGGGGCTCAGTAGGGAGGCTAGAAGTGGAGACAGAGGTCTGGGAGCTAGCCTCAGAGATGAAATAACTGAATCCATTTGAATAGATGAGATTCTCCAGGGAAATCTTGGAGAAGGTAAGGGAGGAGAGGATGTGGATTCCCCTGTTGTGGAATGGATACATTTAGAAAGCAAAAGGAAGGGGACTCAGTAAGAAACCAATGGAAAAAGTTCTCTGAACTCTTAGATGTCAACATGAGATATACTCTGAGCAGTTCCAGACTAAATTATTTTCAATGTGTGGGCCTAGGAAAAACCAAGTTGAGCAAGAATGTATATTTTCTGGACTATGATATGCAGATAGATTTTGGATTCTTACCGTTTTTCATGTCATGGATCTTTTTGGCAGTCTGGTGACATATGACCACGAACCCTGGGTTAATAACTTCTGAGTGTGGGGATTTCCTTAAATTGTATAGATTCAGTTCATTTCTCCACCTTCACGTCCTGTACAAAACCCCACTTATATTGTCTTGTTACTTTTCGACAAGAGCTCCTTGCCACATGCTGGGACCCTTCTCCCAGCTTGGTAGCTCTTAATCTGGGGAGATTTCCATAAACATTTTAAAAAATTGATAATGATATTTCAATAGAATTGGCTTACTTTGTAATTTTATGTATTTTATCTCATACATTTAAAAGCATCATTCTGAGAAGGGGTCTATGACTCAAAAATAGGTTAAGAATCCCTGCACATTGATGAGATGACAAATCCATCAAAGTTTCCAAGAATACTTCAAACTTAACCTGAAGGGAACTGATAAATATGATAGTAACCTCTTCTGAGGGGAAGGCGAAGCTTTTAAAGAGCAATTAAATTTTAAAGTGGTTGAGGAGTCCAGATTAATAGTATGACTCCAGAGCTGGCAAAGGGTTTTTAAAAAAAACACAATGACAAAATCATGAGCTCTCATGGGATGGTGCCTGGACCAGAAGCATTCAGGGTTGAACTAAAGCCAGCTTTGACAAGTTCAGAAGAACGGATGGTTACATTTTCAGCATGTTAAACCTTGGATTGTGATTTGGCTTGTTGTTAGGATCAAGTGAATATGTGTGTAATGCATTTAGAGTTAGGGTTAGGGTTAGAGGTTTTGCAGACCTTAAGGGCTATAGAAATGCCCATGATGTTTATACAATTTCTAGGAGCCCCAGAATATATTACCCTAATCCAGGAGTGAGGAACCTGTGTCTTTGAGGACACATGCGGCTCTCTAGGTCCTCAAGTGTGGCCCTTCAATGGCCCTAACCATAAATCTTGGATTTGTTCTGTGGAGTTTGGATTTGGTTGAAGGGCCACGTTTGAGGACCTTGAGGGCACAGGGTCCCTATCCCTGCTAATCTTTCCCCCTTGTCCATTTGTATGGCACAGTGGATAGAATGCTGGGCGTGAAGTCTGGAAGACTCTTCTTCCTGCGTTCCAGTCTGGCCTCAGGCACTTACTAGTTGTGTGATCCTGGCCAAGTCACTTAAACCCTGTTTGCCTCAGTTTCCTCATCTGTAAAATGAGTTGGAGAAAGAAAGGACAAACCAGTCCAGGATCTTTGTCGAGAAAAAACCCCAACTAGGGTCACAAAGAGTTGGACATGACTGAAATAACTGAATAACAACATCAGTAAACATTTATTATCAGATGCTAAATGTAAACTAATCCCTGCCCTCAAGGAGTTTACAATCTAGTAGTAGAAGAGGACACGTAAAAAGAAGCTGCTTTAGGCTCATCCCTTAAGGAGAAGATCTGGGAGGAATTCTCTATGTCCACAAGGTAGAGGATTCTGAGGAGCTCTGAGCTTCAGAGTAGATTTGATCTTGCAGGAAGATGAGCTTCTGGAGACAGTGATAAAGTCTGGGAGAGCAGCCCTAGAGGAAATTATGAATTATCTGCATTGGGTCCCTTCCTTCAATCTTGGATCTGGGAGGAGCTTCCAGATGTCCACCTTCTATCCTCTCTAAACAAAGGGGGAGGGGTTTCAAAAGACAGGGCCCATCATTCAAACCCCATCTGGGCAAACCTCTGGTGTTTGGAAGACTGGATTTGTGGGGGTGAGAGGGGGAGGTGGTAATAGTATCAGCAGCTAAGTCTAATACCAACCTGGAACAGCTACAGGCAAATTAGAGTCAACTTAGTTTTTGTACTTAGACATTACTATTGCAAACCACACAATCAGCTTAGTCATGGCTGGAAGTGTGAGGGATAATTTATAGTGAAGTTCCCCCATTCTGAAAAATCAAATCTAGAATGGCTTCAGTATTCAGAAGGCCTAGGTTTAGAAGTCAGCTGACCTTCCAGCAATCTGGGGCTTAGAGCAATGGAGACCCTCCCCAGTGCCACCTCAGCACAAGATAATGCCGAATAAGGTTAAGACTGCTTTCGCTGGAAACCCACACGTTTGCGGGTCCTTTGTCTCAGAGAGAGATTCCCAGGCTTAGGTTGTGGGTCAGCCCCTCTACCAATGAGAGTGAAGGCCAGTTGGGGGGGGGGGTCAGGTTTCCACATCAGAAGATTATATAACCATGGGCTGGCTTCTACCTGTTGCTCTCTACCTGAAGACGCCATGTGGGCTACAGGGGCAGAGTCCTTTCTCATGAGAAAGAATAAAGACCTTTTCTGACCTCAGATTCAGACTCTGAACTCTTTCATCTCACATGGTTGGGGCCTCAGAGGCTGTCTGATCGACTGACCCATTTGAGAGATGGGGAAACTGAAGCCCAGAGACAGGAAGTTGTTTTTCCCCAGTGTCATACAGGTAATAACAACAGAGCTGGGATTAATTTTGCTCCAACTGCATAGCTTTGCTTCCCAATAGGTAAATAGAAGGTAGAATATGATAAGGATGAAGTGAGCCATAAGACCATTCCTAATCTCCCTTCATGCTAATGCTGCCCACGTCTCAATTATTTGCAGTTTATCTTGTAGATATTTTGATTATACATAGCTGTTTGCATGGTCTCCCACATTAGACCATGAGTTCCTCAAGGGTAGGGACTTTCTTTTACCTTTTTTGTATCTCCAGGATTTAGCATAGTACTTGACACATAATAGGTGCTTATTGATAATAATAATAAATAACCATTATTATTAATAATAATAAACATTAAATGAACTTATTGGCTGACTAGATCTGGAAGGATTTTTAGGGTTCACATAGTGTCTAGGTGTCAGGTAGAGAGATGGCTGAACTTAGAGTCAGGAAGACCTGAATCTTGATTTAGATGCTTTCTGGCTGTGTGACCCTGAGCAAGCAACTTAACTTCTCTAACCCTCAGTTTCTCATCTGTAAAATGGGTACAATAATATTGCCTATCTATCTATCTATCTATCTATCTGTCTGTCTGTCTGTCTATCTATCTATCTATCTATCTATCTATCTATCTATCTATCTATCTATCTATCAGGATTGTTAGGAAGATCAAATGACATGCACAGAGCTTTCAAGCACTATATAAATGCTGGTGGCTCCAGAGCGCACAGAGTGCCAGGCCTGGAGTTTTGTGTTCAAATCCAGCCTGAGACACTAGCTGTGTGACCCTGTGCAAGTCACTTAACCCTGTTTGCTTCAGTTTCCTCATCTGTAAAATGAGCTGGAGAAGGAAACAGCAAACCACTCCAGTGTCTTCGGCAGGAAAACCCCGAATGGGTTCACAAAGAATCAGATATGACTAAAATTACTCAAAAACAAAATGGTAGCTCCTATTATTAGCCCAACTTCCTTTTTTTATAGATATAGAAACTGACACCTCAGAGGTTAAATGATTTGTCTGAGAAAGCAGAAGTAGTGTTAGAAAAGGGATCAAATTTAAAAAGGAAGAAAGGGGGAAAAGTGTGACTATGCCAGGCTATGCCAGGCTGTGCCAGGCAAGGACACTGAACAGTCAGGGGACCATAATGCTGATCCTCTGACTTGCCTCAGTCTTTGAATCTGTTCCCCCATCTGTGAAATGGAAGTAATGAGAATACCTTCCCTACAGACTTCCCAGGGTAATAAGGAGGATAACATAATACACAGTGCTTAAAACCAGTCTGTAATCTGTAAGTCTATACAAGTAAGGGATTAATATCAACTGTGAGAAGGAAGTGCTAAGAAAGAAGGGGGGGGGCAAAGAGGCAGAGAGTGATTTGGTTGACTTGGCTATTGATAAAAATTACCTGCATGTCAATGAGGTCAGAGAAGGCGCTTCTCTACCTCAGATGGCCAACTGGCCAACTCCTATTTAACCAATACATACTGATCCCTAGACATTGCCTATCTAAATGACCATGTCCTTAGAAAACCTCTTCCCTCCAGTTCACTATACACAGCACCCTGTTGTAATAGCAAATACTGAGGACTGAATCAGCAGCCTCAGCTCAGGGACAAATTGCATTTGGAAATTGTATTTATGTATCAAAAAACTAATTACTGCCAAGTTCCACCTCGGTAACACTTGATGATTTCATTATTGGGTCTAATTGAACTTCTATTCAGGATAAGGGTGTGCTGTCTTTTAATTGCTAAAGGAGATTGAAGACAGGAGAATGTGAGAGGATTTCTGGGGCCTGAGTGTGTGTTGGGTCCTCCTACCTCCTAGCTTTTTATCTGTTTTATGGTTCCCTGGATTAACTGGCACAGAACTCGCCTGAACCCAGGCTAGTGGGACAATGGCAAAGAACATTGGCTTTGGAGCGAAGTGTCTTTAGCTCAAAGCCCAGCTCTTCTATGGAGCACCTGTGTGGCCCTAATCCTGTCTCTTAAGCTTTCTTGTCCTTGGCTTCCCCGTTTGTAAAACAAGGAGACTGGAATAATAACTTTGATGCTTTATAGTTTTAAAACTATGTTCCTGAATTTACCCCAGTGCTCCCTTCCCCTTCATATATAATTTTATGACAGAGAAAAATGTCAAGGAAACAAGTACTATTAGGAGTTATTTTAAAGACAAATTCATTGTGTAAATTTTCTATGGAAGATTTACAGGAGATTGTGAACAAGGACTATAGAAGATCAGAAGTGGGCGGGATGAGTTTTAATCAGCAATGGTAAAGGCAGTGCTGCCAGCAAGGAAATCATGTATCTATTGAAGCTTTGTAATCTAGCCAGGGCTTTCCTGGAGCTCTGAGATGGCTTAGGGGCAGCTCCTTCTCTTCCCCTCCAGCCAAACAGTGAAACATTGCCTGGCCTTTCCTGTAGATGGATGGGGAAGGAGTGATGTTTTCCTGCTAGTAGCAGAAGAGTTATTCTCTTGACCTTCTCCTTGGTGAACTGGCCATAGAAAGCAGAGGTCTGATGGTGGTCTTTGATAGGGGCCATGACCATTCTGAATGGAGAACCAAGCTTGGAGCATTACTGGAGAGCAAGTGTGATTAGGCAAATTCTGAATGTTAAGAGTCTGGAGGAGGACTGAGGGTGGGTACGTGGTGCAGTGAATTGAGTACTGGCCCTGGAGTCGGGAGGACCTCAGTTCAAATCTGGCCTCAGACACTTAACGCTTACTAGCCAGGTGACCTTGGGCAAGTCACTTAACCCCAACTGCCATGCTTTCCCCCTTCCAAAAAGGAAAAAAAAAGAAAAGAAAAAAGAGAAAGAAAGAAAGGAAGGAAAAAAAGAAAGAAAGAAAAGAAAGAAGGGGAAGGATTATCTCGAGCTACTTCAAATGTTTTCTCATTTTGGGGACTCTCAACCTACACAGTCCTCCAGGCCCAGGCTCACCTAAAAGGGGATTCTAAACTTTGGACTCCTTCCATAGGATTTGCACAGTTCGAGTAACTCAGTAGTGATGAAAGGCAAAGTCAATGTTTGCTTCTCCGTGATGTGGCTGTTTTCTTTCCTTTAGCTGTTGAGGTGACGGAATCGCTCCTCTTCTTTCTGAAAGTCTCCTGCTCTTGTCTCCAGGAAGCTGGATCTAGAAGCTCCTTTGCTGGGTGGTCCTCCTCCAAGATCTCCTGGGCTACTTTGTCTCCGTGGTTCCCATCCTTGGAACCAAGAGATTCCCTAGGGAAGTCTATATAACAACCATATTTAACCATATTTTGGGTATACTCAGCATCTGCCACATTTTGTTGTTATTCAGCAGTGCCTACCTCTTTGTTGCACCATAGCAGGGTATCTCTCTGTCCAAATTCATGTTTGTTTTTTAAGTGACACTGTCTACCCACATCATCCTTTGTCATACCCCTTTCCCTTCAATTTTTCCCAATATCGGGATCTTTTTCAATAAGGCCTGTCTTCTCATCATGTAGCCAAAGTATTTAAGCTTCAGTTTCAGTATTTGACCTTCTGGCGAATAGCCTAGATTAATTTCTTAAAGTATTGACTGATTTGACCTGTGACTGTGTGCCTGGCACATAGCAAATACTTAATGTGTTTCTGCCTTGTCTTTGTTATGTCTCCACTCTGAACTCAGCTCCTGTTTGCATTCCCTATAAAGGCAAAGTCTAGCAGGGGCAGGGAACCTGTGGCCTTCTAGGTCCTTGAGTGCAGTCCTTTGACTGAATCCAAACTTCACAGAACAAATCCCCTTAATAAAAGGATTTGTTCTGTAAAACTTGCACTAGAGGACCTAGAAGGCCACATGTGGCCTTGAGGATGATATGATGGTTCCACACCTGTAAGAGTAACCTCTTATAGATATCAGACCTGATTCCCATAGGCCTTGACTCAGCAAGTACTTGGGGCAAAGTTACTTTTCTTGCTCCTCCAGGGTAGTAGTTAAAAACTTAAATATAGTATCAATGAGGATGTTCCTCTTTAACTAGTGAAAATATGATTTAAGTTTACTGTATTCTAGAGGCTGTGCTAAGTCCTGAGAATACAAAAACTCACTCAGGCAATATAGTCTCTGTCTTCTGCACTGGGGCTCTCCCTAAAATGAGAGCTTTCTTCAAAAGAACAAAAGCCCCGTCTTTTAACTTTGGAAAGCTGGTCAGGTCACATCCTTTTGTTTACATATCTATATATCTATATTCATGTATATGTTGTGTATATACTTAAAAATTTATATGTGAATATTATATATGTGCCTACATAGGCTTCTCTCTCTGTCTCTGTCTCTGCCTTTCTCTCTGTCTCTCTCTCTCTGTTTTTCAGTCTCTGTCTGACTCTCTGTAGTGGGGTTTGAATTGAGTACACCCCATGGAATTCTGAGCATGCACCATGGCCACTTCCAGGGAATTAGCTGAGTACTGAAGGATTTGGGCACTCTGGGATTATGAAGCAATCCCTTAATTGGTCCCTGATCAGGAAGAGCCACTAACTCAGTGTGAATCTTTTAAAAGGAGTACCTGTTCCCTCTCATTCTGTTTTCTATTTGGGAAACAGAGCAGGAGTCTTCAGGCTTCTCTCTCTCTGACTCTATTTCTGCATTTGTAAAATGGTGATAGTCCTACTGCATAAGGCTGTTGCAGGGAATCAAATGAGGCTGAGTGTGCAGTGTTTGGAAACCTCAAAGCAATGCCAGCATGTCAGCTATTATAAAATCAGCTGATAGCTAATGATAAGTATTGAGTTAGCATTTACATAGCGCTTTACAGTTGCAAAAGACTTTAGGCACATGATCTCCTTTTATCCTTACAACAACTCTTGGAGGTGGGTGTTATGATTATCCCCCTTTTACAGATGGGCAAACTGAGGCAGAAAGAGGGTAGGCGACTTGCCCAGGGTAATACAACTAGTAAGTATCTGAGGTAGGATTTGAACTTGGGTTTTCCTGACTCCAGGTGCTCCGTTCCTTTGTGCCAGCTAGCTGCCTGCTACGAGTTGTTGGGGCTTTAAAAAAAATACAGCGTCCAGGGAATATACTGCAGGAAATCCTCATTAGTCAGCCTTGTCCATCTTCTCTGGCTGTATCTAAAGTAGATTCAGTGTACAGAGCAGTAAGGTGCTCATAGTGTACTCTCAGAGTAGGCATTAAATGACACAACAGCAATCAATTTTTCGGTTCTTTACTAACCCATAGTGCTTTGCAAGGAATAGATGTATGACTGATGAATTTCTATTGATTGCTAATGACCCTGAGACACAGCAGCATCCCAAATCATCCGAGAAACATTAGGTTATGCCTGCTCAATTGTACTTAATTAAGGCAGTGAAGTAGATCAATAGTATTTATTTATACATTTTCAAAACAATTTTCCCTTATACATTTTAAGCACCACCATCTAAATAAGCAAACAAAATTTAAAAATGAAGCCCTAAAGTCAGTCAATAGTCAATGAGCATTTATTAAACACCTACTTTGTGCCAAGCACTGGGACCACAAAGAAAGGCAAAAGCCAGTCTCTGCACTTAAGGAACTTACAACCTAATGAGACTGTTTTTATTTTGTTTGTTTAGTTGCATAAGGACTAGATCCATGATTTCATTGGAGTACTCCTGGATGAAGAAATTCCCTTAACCAATATAGGCTGGCATCTTCTCTGCAACTTAGAGTTTTCAAGGGGAAGTTCAATGACTTGCCTAAGGTCACAGAGCTAGTAAGTGTCTGAGGCTGGATTTGAACTCAGGAAGATGAGTCTTCCTGACTCCAGACCTGGCTCTTGATCCACTGTGCCACCTAGCTGCCCCTTCTCTCTCCGTATTACTTCCCAAACTATTCTGAATCTGTTAAAAAAGAAAGAATACAAAAGCTTCAATGAAAAACAGTAACAGTTTATTTGCTTCTGTGTCACCTTCCAATTACTTTTTCTTCTTTGGGCTCACCAAATTTTATTACTGTTGTTATTTTTTTAATATATAGGCATAGTCAGTATTTATAGTATAATTCTTTCTTTGTTCCCTAGGAGAATAGTATGTAGAACTGTAAGGTACCTGACAAATCATTTAATCAGACCCACTTATTCTACATGCGAGGAGCTGAAACCTGGAGAGAAGAACAGACTTCCCAAGCTCACACAGGTCCAAGTGGCCTAGCCAAGGCTCAAGCTCAGTTCCTCTGACTCCTCTCTATTACATTGCCTCTTTGGGCAGCTAGGTGGTGCTGCAGTGGATAGAGTTTTGGACCTGGAGTCAGGAAGACTCATCTTCCTGAGTTCAAATCTAGCATCAGATACTTCCCAGCTGTGTGACCTTGGGCAAGTCACTTAACCCTGTCTGCCTCAGTTTCCTCACCTCTAAAATGACCTAGAGAAGGAAATGGCAAATCACTCCGGTGTCTTTGCTAAGAAAACCCCAAAAGGGGTCACAAAGAGGAAGACGTGACTGAAAAAAAAAATGACTGAATGATAACATTGCCTCTTTGTATGGTTATAGTAGCTAGAAGATTAACATTCATTTGTTTATTTCTAGCAAGTAAACTTCTACCAATGAAGATTAGAACCTCCTTCATAATTTAGTCACAGCGAATTACTAGGGGCAGTGAGAAATTGGAACTTGTTCGGTATAGATCAGAGGTGGGACTTAGCCCAGGTCTTCCTGGCTGTGAAGGTAAAGGATCTGCAGAGTCCCTGAGTCTCTCATCAAGAGCCAGAGCTCAGTGTTGAGGGAGTATTTTTAATAATTAAAAAAAACTGATGCCATAATATACAATACAATGACAGTAATAGCTAACATTTCCATAGCACTGCTATGTACTACACACAGTGCTAATCACCTTACAATCATTATCTCATTTCTTCCTCACAGCAATGCTGGAAGGCAGATGCTATTATTATTTCCATTTTTCATATGAGGAAACTGAGGCAAATGAAGATTAAGTGACTTGCCCAGAGTCTCAAAGCTAGTAAGTTTTAAAATTGTGGGATAAGGAGAGAAACTATACCTGGAAGGTGTGATAACTGCTTGGGGCACTTATTCTTGGTTTTTTTTTTTCCAAATGTACTCAATGTTTAGGTTGGACATTTTCTTTTCTCTCTCTCTCTCTTTCCTTCTTTCTCTCTCTCTTTCCTTCTTTCTTTCTCTCTTCCTTCCTTCCTTCCTTCCTTCCTTCCTTCCTTCCTTCCTTCCTTCCTTCCTTCCTTCCTTCCTTCCTTCCTTCCTTCCTTCCTTCCTTTCTTTCTTTCTTTCTTTCTTTCTTTCTTTCTTTCTTTCTTTCTTTCTTTCTTTCTTGGAGGGGGAAGGTAGGGCAATTGGGGTTAAGTGACTTGCCTAAGGTCACACAGCTAGTTTTTTGTGTTAAGTGTCTGAGGCTGGATTTGGACTCATGTCCTCCTGACTCTAGGGCTGTTACTCCATTTACTGTACCACCTAGCTGCCCCAGGTTGGACATTTTCATGTGTATGCCAAGAGAAAAGTACTCTAGTACCATTTTGTATTCAGTAGGGATAGGAAAAATTCATCAAAAATGAATTTGAAAAATTCAAATGAATTAGCATGTGAAAAAAATTTCATGATGGGAAAATTGGCATTTTCTCAACCACTGAATACTGAAGTTACCAGAAGCACAATACTCATGCCAGATCTTGAATACTTTTGGCCAAAGACTGTTAGCTGACAGGAGCCTGACTGGTGAAGTTCCCTACTCCAGGGTCAGTAGAAGATGACATTGTAAGAAAGAGACTCAATCCCTTGAGAGTATTTGGACTTTCCCACTTGAAATTACCTCTGCTGCTCAAACATGGTGTTTAAAAAGTGATGGGAATAAGACATAAATCTACATGAGGAAATTATATTTAAACATAAATGTTATGCAGAATATATTCAAAAATTTAGAAATGTAGAAATTGAGGCTAATCAGTCTGAATGTTGTTCTTCTTGGTAATCTTTTTCTCATTGGAACTACAGATGTAACTCCAAGACTTGGAGCAGGTCCAGATACCAGCTGAATTTTTCACTTTCTTTTTATTAGATTGTCAAAATAGCTTCCTGCTTTCTACAATTCAAATTTTTAAATTTAATTTTATGCAGTTAAAGAGGAAAGTTTCCCATATGATCTTCAATTAATAAACACTTAAAAATAATGTTTTGCTATGTCATTTCAAGAGATTTTCATTAAAAAGTCAATTGGATTGTTTCCTACTTCTGAATTTTTTTTCAGTACTGAGAAGGCTTTGTTGTTTACATACTCTTACTCATCAGTATTTTTCCACAAAGGACTCTGATCCAGGTCAAACAATGAACCCAGCTCAAAAAATAATCAGTGTTGTACCTGTAATGGGAATGAGAATTTGAAGATCTTCCCTTCCTCTCAACAGATGTAGCAGGGAGTTTGAAGATCTCTCCTGCTTTGAAAGTAAACTCTGCCTCCCTAATAGTATGAATGTAATCACATGGAATTTGCAGAAGGGTGCAGCAGAGTCCACAGAAAGCTGGTCAGAGCTAGTGAGATGGTGGGGGAGAGAGGAAGCCCATTAAGGAGATAGAGAGGTTTGTGAGTAAACATTGATCTTGTATTGGTTTGTGGGAAGGTTGAAGGATGCTGTGGCTCTCAGCCTTATTATTTGAATACCTTTTGTACTATGATGGAATTGGCTCACTGGTTTTGGGATTGGGTTTTCTGGTGTTTAAATAAATGCTTCAGTTCTATCCTCTATCTGGGGAGTCTGGTATATTTTGTGATTGAACATCACGTGATACTTATAGTCATAGTCTTTATTGTGTTTGTGGCTGCTATAAATAGTGCATTGGTGCTACACTCTCTGAACTGATGAAATCAGGTCTGTACAAAAACAAAAAACAAAAGAGAAAAAAAGGAAAAGAATACCTTTGAACAAAATTGAATTTCTTCTATTCAGAGGCAGACAATTTAGCTTTGCTTCATTTATATTGTGAAGTGTGGGCAAATCTGAGATATTTTATTTCCTATTGTTTTTGGAAGTAAAGCCAATAGTTCTCAATATAATTGCCTGATTAAAAATGAAATCTCCAATTCTTAGCAGGAGTTTCACCAATGTTTGTTGACTCACTGATCTATCTGAGCCTCAGTTTATTTATAATTAGGGACAATAATACCTCAAGTACCAATGTCACAGGGTTACAGGTAGGCAGATTAGAAATTATGATTTTACTGGAAGCAACAGTTGCTACTCAAGGCACTTCAGTTTGTAAACCACTTTTACGTTTTAGTTTCAATTTTACTTTAGCACATTAAAAAAAACTTAATTGTGGAGAGTATACAGTTCTCAGCATTAGCAACCCATACTCAAATACCTGGTGGTCTTCACTGGAAAGAAAAGATCGTTACCCCAAAAGTCACAGTCATGAACCTTGTGCAACTCATGATGAAAAAGAAAGAACTGATTCCTTTGATCACATTTGTGAGTATTGCTAGAATTGAAGTGGCCTACATGCCTATATATTTCCTTTTCAAAACTGATGTGATCATTAATAGACAGAAGAATCCAGAACCATGGGAAAATGTGAATCCTTATGAGCCTCAAAAGCTTTTCACAAGTAGCCAAAAGTGGGAGCGTATTGAAGAGCTGCAGACTGTCAAACAGTTGACCAAATGATGAGTCTTTGTCTAAAGCACGCTCTATGAATCCAATGGAAACATTTCTGCACAAACTATACTACTGAAATCAGCGTGTGGAAGCTTCTGCTACATTTTTAGGGTCTCTTTCTACATTTTTGGGCTCTGAGTGAGGAATTCCTCTTGTATAAAATGTATGTAGCTTATTAAAATATTCATGAGAATGTTTTGCATTTATTTGTACTCATGCTGTCTTTAGGGGGCAAATGTATAATGACTTGTAAGGTAAATTGTCTACTATAATAAAAGTGATACTGTGTTTTCCCCCCAAAGATTAGGTATATATTTATTTCATCATTTAATTGATAAGTCATTGGAAAATATATCTAATCAAATTATACATATATAAATATATATGTATATATAACATATGTACTGCTTTACAATTTGAATTTTCATATTTGAAATACATTTCCATTTAAAAATCCCAAATACCTTTTCACACATGTCTTTCCATTTGAAATGTCATAATTATTATATTCAGTTTATAAGAGTTGTTACTTAACTTGATATTTTGGGTATCCATGATTTCATTGGTGTATATAGACATACCTCAGAGATATTGCAGGTTCAGTTCCAGACCCCTGTAATAAAGCTAATATCCCAATAAAGTGAGTCACATGAATTTTTTAGTTCCCCATTGCATATAAAAGTTATGTTTATATTATACTGTTAAAATGTACATATCTTAGCTAAATACTTTATTGCTAAAAAATGCTACAATCTAAGCCTTCAGTCAGTTGTAATCTATTTGCTGGTGTAGGTTCTGGTTTCAATGTTGATGGCTGCTGAGTGATCAAGGTGGTGGTTACTGAAGGTTGGGGTGGCTGTGGCAATTTCTTAAAATAAGACAAAGATATTTGCCTCACTTGAAGGCCATTGTAAGGTTATTAAGTGGTATAATTTCAATATTGTTGTATCTTCAAGGAATAGGGAGGGCCAAGGAGAGGGAGAGTGGAGTAGTCAGGACATACACATTTATTAAGTTCTGTCTTATATGGGTACAATTCATGTCACCCCAGAACAATCACAATGTTACAATAACATCAAAGATCACCATAACAGATATAATAATAATGAAAAAAGCTTAAAATACTGCTAGAATTACCTAAATGTAACACAGACACAATGTGAGCACATGCTGTTGAAAAAATGGCACCGATAGATACAGGGTGGCCACAAACATTCAATTTGTAAAAATCTCAGTATCTGCAAAGCTCAATAAAACAAGGTATGCCTGTATGTCCTCCCCTAAGGTAGATCATAGCCCCTCCTTGCCTTCTGTAATATATGGTTTTAATAAATAGTGAAGCCAGAAAAAAATCACCTGGTGGCCAAACTTAACAAGATGAGCAACAGCGTTTGCTTGATTTTTTGAAGGCAAACAAAATCCATCACCATGCCCATAATGGAAGACACCTTTCCAGCTTCTACTTTGACATAGTCTTCAAGAGCACTGGATCTCTTCCAACTCCTTGCCCCATGTCCATTTGTCAGAGTGTCTCTTTACTTATGTGACTTCATTATTATGATACCATCGAAAGAGTGTTGACCTTGGGAATCTCAAGACTTGGGGGAAATTGTAAGTCTGCCAAAAACCTCTAGTGGCTCCCTATTGTTTTTAGGATCAAATAAAAAATGTATTCATAATGTGGCCCCCTTCTACCTTTCCAGTCTTATATGTTATTCCCCAACATCCACTCTTCAATCCAGTCACCCTAGTCTCCTTATTGTTCCACAAATAAGATGTTCCATCTCTCAGCTCTGGCTATTTTCTCTGCCTGTTTCCCATCCCTGAAGTGCTCTCCCTCCTTATCTCTGTCTACTGCCTTCCTTGGCTTTTAAGTCCCAACTGAGATCCCATCTTCTGCAGGAAGACTTTCTCAACCTTTCTTAATTTTAGTTCCTTCCCTCTCAATTACACATAGCTTGTTCGTTCAGATTTGTTTGCTCATTATTTCCCCCATTAGATTGTGAGCTCCTGGAGGGCAGAGACTGTAGACATTTTGTTTGCCATCTAATCCCATGACTTAGCACTACATGCCTAGCATATAGTAGGTACTTAATAAATGTTTATTGACTGACAGAAAAAATTAATTGTGTAGTGAGTGAATTCTTTGGGCTTCTGCTAAGAATGAAAGCAACATTGGAAACCCTCAAGTATATGGCAACTAAAGCCATTATAATAAGTTATGGTTTTAGGGAGATAATTCAAATGTGGACCCAGAACCCTAGAGAGAGGCTGGAGGTAGTGTATCTACTCATGCTAAATTTGTAGTGAGATGTAGTTCAAGTTTCAAGCACCATATGGTGACTAAATCTCAAATATACTGTTTCACTGCATAATTGTTGCAGATTTTTTGCCAAATTTGTTTTGCAAAAAAGTGGGGTGTGACCATTATGTGAAGCTTCCCCCCCCCTTTTTAAAGAAAAGTTGTGACAGCATTACTTAAAAGTCATTTATTACTAAAATGTATCACTGGCAGATGAACTGTATAGTTTAGCTAGTGTGAGAAGGTGCAAGTCTTACCAGATCTTGTGACTTACTGGCTGGTGCAAGTTGCTTAAACGTCACAGCCGTAGTAGACAAACTGTGCATGTTTGTGGTCCACAGGTGTGTCAACCACACCCAAATGTTGCAATGAGTTCATTTGGATCCCATGATCTCCCTGTTAGGTAATCGCTCTTGTTTATAGGGAGAATTTCTGAATTGTATTGTATCTCTTCCTCTTTTATTCTTGACATTTTCTTTCATGTACTGATGATCTTGGCTTCTTGTCCTGTGTCTTCTTGGCTTTAGGGTGTGTAAATACCCCCTTCTTTGAGTGACTTCTCTCAGTGTCATGACCCTGAATTATGTTTCTTAGTAATAGCAGTGGTAACTTACATTTATATAGTGCCTTATGGTTGGTAAACCTCTTTCTCATAAAATTTCAAATGTCATCCAATTATGTCATTTGATCTACCATATTGACCCAGTCCTGGATCTTCATGACTGATTTTGACTTGTAACCATTTGTGACCCGAGTCTGATGATTAGTTTCTTCATTTTTCTTTGATTTTCTTCAATCATTACTCCCATCCTCCTCTGATTCCTCCTTGTGGCAGGAAGCTGACCCTGCATCCTAAAAGTCTGTACCAGTTGTAATTATACCAAGAGTTATTTATACTTGTCTTGATTTTGCCTAAGTCCTGGTAATATGGAATAGTTCTGAGTAGAGGTTTAGTAATGAACTGTGTGCCTATCTTCCAAGCATCAGTCTTTGGAAAGACTCATTTACACAATGATTGCAAGATGTTAATTTTTTGACCTTTGAAATTCTCAATGATTATTTACTAAGCTATAGTGAGGTAGTATTATATGTTGGTAGAGGGAGTACTCATAAGAATAAAACCACAGATCTTTCTGACGTACTGAAAATTTCTATCATGACTAAAATGATAGAACTCAACTATGGACTGGCCATTACCTTAGAATATTTTGCATGAAGCATGAAAAGGATAACAATTAAAAAGAGTGTTAACACATTGAGTGACTCATTTTCCCCCTAGAAACCTATGAAAAAGTATTACGTATATCTAGTTGAAGTTGCTCTAGTCTCATAAAATGCTAGATCTGAAATAAGTATACACTATCTAGCTGATGGCACAGGTAGGAAAACCTTGACCTCCAAAGGGTAAGAGACTTATTCAAGGTCTTAGTCCTAAGAACATAGGGTCAGAAAACTAGTACCATACGTGATTACTAAATCTATATTCTCTCTTTTCAGATTTTGTATATATTTCCAGGTTTTGATGAAATGCTCAGTGGCTTCTGCTGCCCACATATCATAGGGCTCCTAATGTGAATATGTAAAGAACATTTTTAGATAGTTATGCATAGGTGAAAAGTAGTATCTACATTGGGGTGGATTCCCTAGGATGTCTGTCTTAGCACCTTTTTCTTGGGTGGTGGATAGCTCTTCGGAAAACAAAGACTGAGATCAAGACAGACAATAATAGGCTGACCTTTGTACCTAACGAAACCCATTACAGACC
Source organism: Pseudocheirus occidentalis (assembly GCA_028646575.1). Taxonomy (NCBI): domain Eukaryota; kingdom Metazoa; phylum Chordata; class Mammalia; order Diprotodontia; family Pseudocheiridae; genus Pseudocheirus; species Pseudocheirus occidentalis. The sequence goes on along the minus strand of CM053601.1, from coordinate 175,119,923 downwards.
CACCAATTTTAGTGTACAGATTTTGGTTCATTTCAGCAGTAGTGGGAATGGATATGCAAGCAACCATCCCTACTCTTTTGCTCAATCTCTCAAGTGACTATCAGTATGCATTCTTGAGATGGTTGGTGGAAGTAAGGAGTTTGGTCTGTAATCACAGAAGAGAGATCTAAATAGTCCACTGGGAAACTGAACTAATAACTTTCATTTCATTTTTGTCTTTGAATCTCCAGTGCTTAGCATAGTGTTTGACAGTAGGAAATGTTTAATAAAAGCTTATTGATAGATTAGAATTGTGACATAAGCAAGACTGGATCTTGCTTTGTCATCTTCAGGGATGTGTCACCTTGATACAGGGATTTTTTGTCTCAAGATCCTTCCAGAAAGAAAAAGGTTAATTCTTGAGCTTGTGAACTCCATGTATCCAAGACTCTGAGAGGAAAAAAAAGAGAGGAAGAGAGAACACATTTAGGAAGACAGAGAGATGCACATAAGATAGAAGTGACAGCCCTGTCACAGGGAGATGACTGTTTTGATTCCATCTGCAAGAGGAAAGAGCTCTTGTGATATATTAACCTTGAGAGAGGCAATTGGAATCAGGAGCTTAGATATTAAGATAAGCCACATGGCCGTTGAACATGACCAAATATAACCTCTCCTCTCATTTCCAAAAGCCAGTATTGCCTATATTGGTCCTTCATAGTTTTTTTTTTTTTACTTTTCATCAAATTGCTTTTATTCCTGAGCCATTATAACTTGAAACTATACTCCTCTAATGGTAGAGCCAGAATCATAATGAAGATAGAAGCTGAAAGTATACATGAGAATGGTGGTATCTCTTTAAGCTGTTGCTTTTAAGGGAGCAGGTCTCAAAGAGGAAGAGAAAACACTTCTCTTGTGTATGTAAAAATATAGGAGTCTGTGGCCTTCTTTATACAAGACAGCAAGAATAAGGAACTCCTTTCTCTCATCAGCTGGTCCTCTTCTCTTCTGTCTTTATAGGTATTTCTTTTTTATTTGAAGTCCTTCTGTTTTATAGTCTTGGACTTCTATCCCTCTGGTCTTGGTCCTGTCTCGAAAGAATGAGTTCAATCTCTTTTTGTCTAGATTTAAGGCACCTGGCTGGTGCAATATATAGATCACTGGACTTGAAGTCATGAAGATCTGAGTTCAAATGTGGCCTCAGACACTTACTAGCTGTGTGACCCTATGAAGGTCACTTAAACTCTGCCTCATTTTCCTCAGTTGTAAAGTGGAAGTTATGAGAGTCAAATGGAATGATGCTTATAAAACAGCAAAATGCCAGGTACATACTAGATGCTTAATTTTTTTGTAAACTTCTTTGTTATATATCAGTAAATCCTCTTCAACTTAGTCTTAAGAGACTTGCCTGTTGTGCTCAATTTAAGTGATTTGCCAAAGGTCATACAGCTAGCATGTGTCAGAGGCAGGACTTGAATCCAAGTCTTTCTGATTCCAGGGCCAGTCGTCTATCAGTTGCACCATGTTATAAGAATCATGGTATAAGATTAATTTAATAGGGTTAAATGTTGTCTTGTACTTAACTTCACCAAATCAATTGCTCAAATATACTGTTTCACTGCATAATTGTTGCAGATTTTTTGCCAAATTTGTTTTGCAAAAAAGTGGGGTGTGACCATTATGTGAAGCTTCCCCCCCCTTTTTAAAGAAAAGTTGTGACAGCATTACTTAAAAGTCATTTATTACTAAAATGTATCACTGGCAGATGAACTGTATAGTTTAGCTAGTGTGAGAAGGTGCAAGTCTTACCAGATCTTGTGACTTACTCATGGCTGCTTTGCCTACCCACCCTCTCCCCTCCTGCCTATGGCTCTTCATTGGGTTGAGTGACAATACCCTTAATACTGCAGCGCTCTAAACAAACTGCGGAAGTCGGCTTTCAGAACTATGCTGGCAGTGCATGTGTGCTGAGAATGCTAGGCTCACGGCTGGCAATGCATGAGAGATAACTACCTAGCCATATGCCACTGGTGAATGCTTTGAATGCGGTTGACCTTTTAAGCAGTGTGATGAATAGAACTATACCATGAGATGATTACGGATGAAAGTTCACAAACCAATTTTTGGATTGAAAACAAAACAAAACATAGAGTGTGCTGATTATTTGGTGGCTATGATTATGTGTGGAAATAAGGTAGATCAGAGGAAAAATGATGGCCAGCAGTTTGTATGGATAAGACCTGAGGAGTTTAGTGGATTACAAACTCAATAAAAGCCATTGGTGCAATATGGTAGCTGAAAAAAGAGTAAGTAATGTGACTGTTGCCTGTGTGGTACATGGGAGATGGTCCTGCTGTGCTCTGACCAAGTCAGACAACTTCTGGGTACCCGATTTTAGAAAGGACAGTGATAAGCTGGATCACTCCAGTTGGGGGTGTCTAAAATGAGAACACACTTTCTAGGAGATTGGAGATCTTGATATATTTGAGGACTGGTTGTAGGATCTCAGAGAATTTAGCCTGAGGCTTAAGGGAGGGGGTGACAGTAGCTGCATGATAGCCATCTTTAAACATTTGAAGATTTGTCATATGGAAGAGAGACTTGACTTACTCTGCTTGTCCCCAAAGGGCAGCGCCAGGAGAAATGGGTCAAAGTTAAATAGAGGAAGAGCTAGATTTGGTATAAGGAAATGTTTCCTAAAGGTTATATAGTAGTCCAAAAGAGGAGTGGAGGCTGAACTTCCTTTCCTTCTAACTCTTCAAGTGGAGGTTAAATCTCTGCTCTGCTGAGCTTTTGTGTATTAGAGTGGGGATTCCTTTTCCTAGGGAGATTAGATTGCCCCGGTGGTCCTTTCTGGTTCTCAAATTCTGTGATACTAGTTGAATTAGATGCTGTAATTCTGAGATCTGTAACCCATTCAAGAAGGTTCTTTATACCTTTTGTCTTGTCCTGAAAGATGCTGGACAAATCAGGTCCTTCTCTTAAAACAGATACTCTCTCTTCTCAAAGTTGTTTCACAAACTAGAGAACTGAATTTCAAGTCAAATTTTTTCTCTCTTCTTTCTCAGCCAACTAAGCAATACCCTCCTTTCTATTTATCAGTGGACCTACTTTCTCATTTATTCTTAATTATGTGAAAAATAATAATATTAATAATTAGCATTTATATCATACCTTCCATGGATGATCTCATTAGACTTTCACAACTATTCTGTTAAGTATGATGGATTTTATTATCACAATATTGCAGGTGAAGAAGCTGAAATTCCGAGGTGCCAAGTGATTTGCCCCAGGGTACATGGCTCGCAGTTTCTAGGGGTGACCTTTTGCAACCAAGAAACCCCGACTCATGCTCTAGCACTGGATCTGTACTCCTTTGACTTCCCTGTCATTTCTCCAGCTACCGTGCCTTTTAGACTAGCAAGAGAGCCGAGTTCAGTCTGCCTTCCCCCTCTCCCCTATTAGAATGTAAGCACCTTGAGGGTAGGGATTGTTTTCACTTTTGTATTTGCATTCCCGGAGTTTAGGGTAGGTAGTAAGTGCTTAATAAATACCTTTTTGTTTATTTCAGCGGTTCTCAACCTGTGGATTATGTTCAATTTGTAACAATGAAAATACATCCTGCATATCAGATATTTACATTAGGATTCATAATAGTAGCAACATTACAGTTATGAAGTAGCAACGAAAATAATTTTATGGTTGGAGGTCACCACAACATGAGGAGCTGTATTAAAGGGTCGCGGCACTAGGAAGGTTGAGAACCACTGGACTTTATTCGTTTATTAATTCATTCACTCATTCGTGTATTCATTAAATTCACTTGTATCTTGCAGCCTCTCCTAATATAGTCTTTGGGATCCTCAGCTGTTCATTTTCTAAAGGAACAGAAGCAATTGAGTATAGTTTCTGTGCAGTCTGGAGCCTTTAAAAGGATTTGAAACTGAAGGCTTATGCTGGCCTCTAATGGCCCCATTTTAATTGCAATTTATAAAGCAGAAATAAATTGCTTTAACAAATGGCTTTGGGAAGCCCTGCTGCCGTCAAATCAAACTTCCTTCTCTTGTCGGGCTGCCGATGGAGATTTAAGTCAAGTGCAATTCACAGTTTCGTCCTTTTATACCAATTCCCAGAATGCACTGCTAGGTCTGTAGATAATTCCCAGCAGTGGCTGGCAGGCAAACCAAGGAGAGGGGAAATTAGTCTGGATATGAGAAAACCCCGCAGGGCACCAACTTGAATCGGATCTTTCTTGCCAGCCAAATAAGTGGATTCCACACTTCTGTCGGAAGTATGGCTGAACTATGGGGAAAGTCACTTTTCTTGGCTGAGGTGCAGAGGTCAGCCCTGGAGAGATGCCTGTCTTCAGTAGGTGAAATCTGATGAAAGCCATTTAATTGCTTCCTTTTAGACCCTGAAGAGATCCCAGAGAATAGCAGGAGTTTGGCAGAATGTAACTTGTCCAGTGTGTCTGCCTGTGGATGTTTCCTATTTGGAGACTAGAGGTGACATTGGGCCTTAAAGAACAAAGCTAGATCTAAGTATTTCCTATTACATCTCACTAACTCTGTATTCTAACAGTCCCCTTTCTCAGTCCTACTGCTTACCTGACCACCCCAGCTCTGTGAATAAGCTCACCTTTCTTACCATTCACATCCAGCCAACTGAGAGAATTGAGTTAAAGGGGAGGCTAGGTGGCACAGTGAATACAACACCTGCCCTGGAGTCAGGAGGATCTGAATTCAAATGTGGCCTCAGACACAACACTTACTAGCTGTGTGACCTTGGGCAAGTCACTCAATGCCAATTGCCCTGCCTTCCCTATTTCCCCCCAAAAAAAGCAAAAAAAAAAAAAAGAATTGTGTTGAAATCTGACCACAGACCTAGCTGTGTGACCCTGGGCAAATCACTTCACCTTTCTCTGCCTTAGTGTCTTCATCTGTAAAATGGGGATTATAATAGCCCTTCCTTCCTAGGGTTGTTGTGAGAATCAATTGAGATAAACATTTGTTTTCATTGCAAACCTTCAAGTGTTAATAAGTGTTGGCTTTTATTATTTTCTCATTACAAAGCACAGACTCAAGTTAGGCTTTGAATGAATTTGTGATATAATAGATTGCATTATCAAAGGGACTTATGGAGGCTCCATGTGATTAAAAAAAAATGTCCGCCATCAACAAGGGCAAATTACTTCAACTTTCCAAGCTTTTATTTCCTCCTCTGTTGTTTGTCCTTCATTCTTGAAGAGACACTGGGAGGTGTCTTGAAGAGACACCAGGACACTGGGGAGGTGACACCATGACTTGCAAGTGAGTTGGATTTAAGTGAGGCAGGGCTGTGAAAAGTCACCAGCCTCACTTTCTCCTCCGGAGCCATCTGGGACCATCTCCAGTTCCTCTTCTGTAAAGCTGGGATAGTTACACATATAATAGTTGCTTTTCAGGGCAACTAGGTGACATAGTGTGTAGACAGAACACAGGGCTTGGAATACATGAAGATTCATCTTCCTGAAATTCATCTTCCTTCAAATCCAACCTCAGACCCTTACTAGCTGTATGACTTTGGGCAAGTCACTTAACCCCATTTGTCTCAATTTTCTCATCTGTACAATGAGCTGGAAAAAGACATGGCAAACCACTCCAGTATCTTTGCCAAGAAAACCCCCAATGGGGTCATAAAGAGTCAGATATGACTGAAATGAGTATGAACAAGAACCACCTAACTTACAGGGTTGTTGAGAGATTCCATTGAGAGTGAATGGCTCAGTGGGAGTACATGGGAAAAAAAATCTCATTCAAGAACTAGACTAGGCCTCATTGCTGTGTGATTTAGGACAAGTTGCTTAACCATTCTGTCCACAGTTAACTTAGGTGAAAACCATGGATCCTGACACTGATAATGGAATGGAGAAGGAAGATCTTCAAGACAGTGTTGTGGGTCTTCCTCCCACTTCTATGTATGCAAATATTTATTGCAGCTCTCTTTGTGGTGGCAAAAAACTGGAAATTAAGGGGATGCCTATCAATTGGGGATTAAACAAGTTGTGGTATATGAATGTAATGGAATACTACTGTGCTATAAGAAATGGGGAGGAGATGGACTTCATATTTACCTGGAGAGGCTTATACAAATTGATGCTAAGTGAGAAGAGTAGAACCAGGAAAAATTTGTACACAGTCACAGACACATTGTATGTGTGATGACCAACCTTGATAAACTGGACTCTTCTCAGCAACACACAGTTATAAGACATATGTACAAGTCTCAGGATGGAAGGACAGGTCTACATTCAGAGAAAGATCTAGAAAGAACAGATTTTAAATCTAGACTGAAGCAATCTACATGCTACTATTCTTTTCCATGTTTGGTTTTCTTTCTTTTTTCCCCTTGTTCACTCCATTGGCTACAGCCCTTCTATACAACCTGATTAATGTCCAATGTGAAAGTATTTGCAGATCCTATACTTGACTGCATGCTACCATGGGTGGGGGGGGGGGGAGAGAGGGGAGAAAATTTGAAACTCCAGGGATTGTGGAACTCAATCTTGTAAACTAAAAGTAAATAAACAAATCAATTAAAAAATAAAATTTATTTTTAAAAAGTGTTATGTAAGTACATTAAAAGGACACAAAAAATGAATGATCAATTGCTAACAGTGGAGGGACTGCCAGGACTGTTCTTTCTTGACACAGAATTGGGGCTTGGTGGCCTTGCTGGTCTCAAATGGTAAGCCTGTCTGGCCAGATGCCACCTCCCCTTCACTGGGGCCTTGTTATTTTGGGATTGAAATCACCAACATGCTTCACAGCTGCCATCGTAAATCAGGCTGACAGTCCATTAGAAGACAGATGATGTGCTCAGAGCAAACCTAGCACAGACTGACCAGGGCCTTGAACGTGCTTATGCTACTGTAAAGCCCATTGCTGAAGGGCACCTGGCTTGCCCTGGCTCCCTTCAGGCCCAGGCCTGGCTACTTCAAGGTCATATGGCTCCCTGGAGTCTCAAGGAACCTCCAAGGAAAGAGGGATGTACCTCAGAAGTGAATAGCTGATAATAGCCAAGATTCAATCAAGTCAGCAAGCATTTATTTAGCATTATATTATGTACAAGGCACTGTGCTAAGCTCTAACGATACAAAGAAAGGCAAAATCATGGGTTTATATAGGATTTAAAGCACTGAATACAATACATTTTTAACTCTTTCAGTAACTCTATAAGGTAGGTAGTAAAAATGTAATCAATCAAGTAGCTAATTTGACCAACATTTATTAAGGAACTAGGTGGCTAGATAGTACAATGGATAGAGGACCAGGTCTGGAGTCAAAAAGACCTGAACTCAAATTTGGCCTCAGACGCTTCCTAACTGTGTGACCCTAGGGAAGTCACTTAACCCTCTTTGCCTCAGAATGTGTAACATGAATAGGAGAAGGAAATGGCAGACTATCTCCATATCTTTGTCGAGAAAACCCAAAATGGGACCATGGAGAGTCAGATGGGACCAAAACAATTAAGCAACATCAATTACCACTACCCCCAAAAAAAGTGTCACCCTGTGCTAGGTGCTAACGATACAAAGACAAAAAAAAGAAACAATTCCTGCTTTCAAGAAGATTCTATTCTGTTGAGGAGGAAACAACATATTCAAAGATAAATATATATATAAAATATATAAAACAAATTGATTTTAATTTTGTTTTTTTGGGGGGGTGGGGAAGGATGATTTTAGCAACTAGGGATAAAAAGAATAATTTCTTTTAGGAGATCACTCTTAAACTAAGCTTTGAATGATGCTAGGGATTCCCAGAGACAGAAGTGATGAAGGGATTCCTTCCAGGCATGAGGGGAAAGCCAATGTCAAGGCATGGAGGTGGAAGGTGGAGTATTGCACGTAGACCGCTTTAGCTGGAATTGTACTGTGTGTGAAAAGAGGTAATGTGTCATAAACCTGGACAGGTGGACTCTAGAGCCTATTAAGGCCCAGCAGAAAAAGTGCATTTTACAGATCAGGAAACTGAGGATCAGGAAGGCTAAAAAGTGACTTGTCTAAGGGATATGGAGTCTTCTGACATTAAATTTAATTTAATGTTTTTCTGGGTCATTGCTTCAATGTGAGTCTCATCTTATTGCAAATGACATTTGAGCTCTGATTACTAGCTTTTCAGATGCCTTCCTTAGGGCAAAGGGGCCAAGGAGACCTCTTAAATGTACTTTATTGAACTTAGTGCTCATAGCAATTTAAAACCCCCCAACAGCACTCACTTATTAAATAGCTGCTATGAATTACACACAAACATCAAAATGAAATAGTCCCTGCTCACAAGCAGCTCCCATTTTAGGACACGCGTTCTTAACTTGGGGTCTGTGGATTTGTTTAAAAACAATTTGATAACAGCATTTCAACGGAACTGGTTTTCTTCACAATCTTCGCATTTTATTTTATGCTTCTAGAAACATGAGTCTGAGAATCATCCATAGAAGTCACCAGCTTGCCAAAGAGGTCTCTAACACATAGAAGACATTAAGAACTACTGTTACAGGTGGATGGTGCTGGGACTGACAGTCAATACCTTGACAAAATCTCTAGTCATTTCACTGCAAAATCTCTCCATTATATAGTGAGTCAATGAAAAAACATGACTGATGTGGAAATAGGTTTAATATAATTGTGCATATATATAGCCTATCAGATTGCTTGCCATCTTGGGGAGGGGAGAGAAAAAAGAGAAAAAAGTGTGGGACTCAAAATCTTATAAAAGTGGATATTGAAAACTTTCTTTGCATGTAATTAGAAAAAATTAAAAATATTATTAAAAATCATACTTGGTGGGAGCCCTGAGGGGGAATAATGACAAACTGGACCACTTTCAGAAGAATTGATTATAGGAACTGGAGGTGTTTGGGGGTTGGGGTGGGACACGGAGCCAAGATGGCAGAGTAAAAGCAGCTCGACCCCCAACCCCTCCGAATACCTGGAGATGTTTAGGCTGGAGAAGAGAAGACTGGAGGAGGTGGGCTACCTTGTGGAAGGGGGATTAGGCTTATTTTTCCTGGTCCAGGAGGGAAAAAGTAGGAAAGATGAATGAGTGATCAAGAGGCTCATTTAAACTGTGGAAGGAAACATTTCCTAATACCCAGAGCTTCTTCAGAATGCAGTGGGGGACCATACAGAAATTCTTCACTCTAACCTCCGGCCACACTATCCTGTTCTCTTTTTCACTGTGTGACATTCCACTGTTAAACGTGGAGCTAAAACATGGCTATGAGGTCATGCTTTGTAGCTTACTGGGGGAGATCCATTTCTGATCTGGAATATAAGCTCATGCAATTATAGAACTGGAAGGGACCTTAGAGATGACCAAGTTCATCCCTCTCATTCTACATATGAGGGAACTGAGGCCATAGGATCATAAATCCATCAGAAGGGACCTAAAGGACCATTTAGTCGGATCTCATTTAACAAAGGAAGAAGCAGAGTCCATAGCATTAATCCAGTACCAGAAGGAACCTCAACAGCATTTGAGTCACACTCCCTCATTTTACAAATGAGGAAACTGAGACCCAGAAGGGTGAAGTGAGCATCCCAAAGTCACGTAAGTAGTAAGTGTCAGAGACAAGATTCGAACCCAAGTCTTTTGACTCCAGATCAGGTGCTCTTTTGATTTGCTATAGGTCAGGTAGGTATTGTAGTGGCAGAGTTAGGAGCTGAACCTAGATCTGGTTCCCTGTCCAATTTTCCCATCCTTTCTCCCTCCACCCCCACTGTCTCTCTAAAATAATGTCAAACTATCACGTTTTGGAGTTCTATTATTCATCAGATGATATTGATGTCATTTCAAGTTAATTTTAAAATATCAATACAGAGTTACCAAAATTATTTCTAATGTTTGAAGAAAGTCTTAAATTTTTTTTGAACACATGGTACTAATAGGTCCCTCAGTAGATAATAAGCCCTCTTCTCTATGCCCTGTGGTCTGCTACATACTGGTTTTTTTTAAAAAGAGAATCTTGTTCCTAAAATGTTTTTTAGGTATGGAGAGGTTGTTCCATATAGGAGCAGTGCTAAAATTTACTTGTCTGTGAATATGGAGAGTGTTCTTAGGAGAATGTAAGCTCTCTGAGGGCAGGGGTTGCCTCAGTTTTGGTTTTATACCCTCAGCACCGAGCACAGCACCTGGCACATTGGAGAGATGCTTAATAAATGCTTGATGATTGATGGATGTATTCTAGCTCTAAATCTATGATTCTAGAATCTTCCATGACAGGAGTTCTTAACCTTTTTGGCAGTCTGGTGGAAATTACAGCCCCCTTCTTGGAATCACGTTTGTGAATGCACGAAAGAAAATATGTAGGATTGCAAAGGAAACTGGTCATATTAAAATACAATTATAATTGAGTGTATTTGTGTGTGTTTGTGTGTGTGTGTGTGTGTGTGTGTATTTTCTGATTGTCCTCAAGTTAAGAATCCCTATCATATGGTATAGTAGAAGGTCTTAAAGAATGACTCATGATTTAAAAATTCTTGTCCCTGAAGGGCATCTGGGGATGAGCTTCTCTGAATGTGTTCAGATTGGTCCTCAAGTGGTCTACAGTTTGTCACTGTAGAATCCTTTGGTACAAAGAGTTGCCAAACTTGTGCTCTCCTGGCATAGTCTTTAAGAATCCACAGTCACCTCCCTGCAGTGACGAGACGTAGGAGAATGGAGAACCAAGTAGTGACAAAGAGGCATTCATTTCCTTAGTCATATCCTGATATGTCCAATTCCCCTCCAAGTGTTTCCATCCTGGCCCTCTCCAGCTGACTCCCCTCACCCTCACCCCCAGTCAACTTCATTATTATTCAACTTACTGAATATATATTTCAGTTCTGGGTGATTATTATTCTGAGTATTTATTTGCATTACTCAGCTCAATCTATCCTTAATATACATGAACAGAATGGGCCTGCTATTAGCCAAGTACATTATGCAAGCAGCCTTATTGAGACTGAAGTCTCCAGGTGATATGAAATAGAACTAGAAGGACCTGCATTGCCTTCTGAATTGATGACAATATATGATTAATGCTTTTTAAAATGATGTCAAATGAACCTGTGAAATCACTGCTCCTAGTAAATATTAGAAATGAATTACTCTGGGAATTCCGATGGCAGTGGTACTAAGTCATTTGCATGCTGATTTACATACTGGTGAGACCGAAAGCTTTCTTGAAATTACCTTGTATTACTTTTTATATTCTTCCCATGTACTTCAGCATATTCTTTCACATTGTATCCTTTGATTAGAATGTGAACTCCTGGAGGGCAAGATGAGTTTTGTTTTCTTTTTATCTCCAGGACCTAGCACAGAGGTTTGCACAAATTAGTCACTGTTAAACTGACCTGAATGGAGTTCATATTATTTTTAACTGACCTGCCCACAGTCCCCCTCTCCTATATGGAGATTATTATTGTCCAGGATATCTTCTCCCATCACCTCTGAGATTCCATTGAACTCAACAAACATGTATTAAGGGTCTACCATGGCCAAGACAACATGCTAAGTCCTGGGATACAAAACCTTCTGCCTTAAAGGCAGGTTTCCCTTTTCTATGGGAAAGAGGTACCACATACATGGGTAAGTTAAAACAAAGTATGGACCAGGAGTGGAGAACCTGCCACATGTGGCCCTCTAGGTTCTCAGGTGTGACTCTTTGACCAAATCCAACTTATTTGGAATCTGACTTGTTTTGAGGGCCACATGTGGCCTTGAGGCCATACCATGGACAAAACAATTTCAAAAAGGAGAGAGAATGAATAACCAGGGGATCAGGACTGGTCTCATATAGGAGATAGACATGGAATGTGTCATGAAAGAAATTAGGGAATCCAAGAGGCAGAGGTCAGGAGGGTGTGTATCTCGGAGATGGGGGACCACCTGTGAAAGGCCTAGGAAATGGAAGATGGAATATTGGGAATGGAAACAGATAGTAGGTCTGTTTGTCTAGAACAGAGAGTGCATGAAAAGGATGAAAATAAAGTAAGCCTAGATCTCTACAGTCTCTTAAGGGTTTCACATTCTATGAAGCCCCGTATCAATCACAGCAACTGGAGAAATCTGAGACCCTAAGATTACTTTTAGAAGACTGAAAAATAAATGCCACTAAGTCATTTCCTGGCACCTGTTTGAAAGTGTTTCTTAATCTTTACCAACTGAATACTGAATATCAACTGAATAAGACTCCTGGAGAACTACTAGAAAAGGATCTGGCTCTTAGGAAAGGCATCTAAAGAAGTTGAAGTCAGGGGTTAGGAATAGTTTCTTCTGCCTAGAATGGAAAGGAATTCCCTGCTGCAAACAGGTGCAGTTCAGTAGATACTTGAAGCTATTTTGATGCTGACCCTTAAGCTAATTGGTACATTCTTGAGCATGTTGAATAAGTGTCCCTGAAACTACAAATAAGAAGTGATTAGATAGTGGCTGTATTAAGTAGGGATGAGATTTATTTAATCTCAGTCCAATGCTAACCTCTTTGTATCCTCCTTAAATAGGATAAAGCAAAATTCTCTTCCCTCTAACTTTTTCTGACTAACTTTATAAGTAGTCTTTTTTGATGGCAGACTGCTTGATCAATCCATTAGCTCATGAGTGGATTTTATTCATCCCTTTTGTGTTCCTGTCGTTCAGTCATTCAGCTGCATCTTGTTCTTTATGACCCCATGGACCATAGCATCCCTTTCTAAGGATCCATTCTATGGATCCCTTTTGTTTTAAATCACAAGAATTCCCTGGTACATACTGCTGCATCACACTCTCTTGTGACAATGAAAAATGGATAAATGAAACCGATCAATATAGCAGTCACAAATGACAGAGTATGCTGTATTCTTTTCCTGTAGTCCCCTACCTCTCTCTAGAGGAGGGAATTATGATTCATTATTTGTTCTCCTGGCCCAAAATTCCAAATTAAGCCGAATTTGTTTGTCTTTTACTGATGTTTTTTTAATGATATTATTTTAATATAATTGGTTTTCCTTTGAATTTTATTAATGGATTTAAAAATATGGTTCTAAGAAGGGGTATATAGGTTTTACCAGACTGCCAGAGGAGTCTGACATAAAAAGGTTAAGAACCCAAGGTCTAGAGGTCTTTTAACATTTCTTGGATACTCTCGTTGCAATTGGGCTGTTTTGTCTGTGGTTCCTAATACTCAGTTTGAGACAGACTCATCTTTTTTCCCACTCATACATTTCCAGGTCGTGTCTTTAAGGTCACTTCTTATATTATAGACTATCAATGATAATATGCCTATTATTACCACAAGTTATCATTTTGATAAAATAACCATTGAGATTCTCTCCCTTCTCTGGTTTTCTGTTCTGTGGTTGTAGAATTATATAACTGGACCTCTGCTGAAATTTAGACTTGAAAAATGCTTTGAGGAAGAGGACCCAGTAATTTAGGATTGCAAAATCTATATAGTGAAGTAGTTCAGTTCTACAAAAAAAAGTACCCTTTGTATATCCATTCCCCACCAATGTTCTTTTTTTTGTTTTAAATTTTTTTTCTCTATTTTTTCCTGTTAAAACTTATTTTTATTTCTTTATTCTTTAGTTTTTTTCTGTTAAAACTTATTTGGTATTTTATTTCACCCCAATTACATGTAAAAACAACTTTTAACATTCATTTAAAAAACTGACTTCCAAATTTTCTCCCTTCTTTCCTCCCCACTTCCCTCTTTAAGAAGGTAAGCAAGTTGATATAAGGTTATGCATGCGTAGTGATGCAAAACCTATTTCCACATTAGTCATGTTGTGAAAGAAAACACAGACCAAACAAAAAAAACCCTCAAGAAAAATAAAGTTAAAAAAAGTAAGCTTCAATCTGTATTCAGACACCATCAGTTCTTTGTCTGGAATGGATAGCATTTCTCATCATAAGTCTTTCAGAATTGTCTTGGCTCATTGTATTGCTGAAAATAGCTAAGTCACTCACAATTGATCATCTTATAATATTGTTTTTACTTTGTACACAATACATTTCACTTTGCGTCAACTTCCCAGGTTTTTCTGAGAGCATCCTGCTCATTATTTTTTATAGCATACTAGTATTCCATCACAATTACATAGTACAATTTGTTTAGCCATTCCCCAGTTGATGGGCACCCTCCCAATTTCTAGATCCTGGTCACCAGAAAAGAGCTGCTATAAATATTTCCATACACATATGTCCTTTCCACTTTAGTTTGGATACAGATCTAGCAGTAGCACTTCTAGGTCAAAGGATATGCACAGTTTTATAGCCTGGTGGGAATAGTTCCAGATTCCTCTAAAAATGATTGAAGCAGTTCACAACTCTACCAACAATGCATTAGTGTCTCATTTTTCCCACACCCCCCCTCCAACATTTGTCATTCTCTTTTCTGTCCTATTAGCCAATCTAATAGATGTGAGGTAGTGCCTTGGAATTATTTCAATTTGGATTCCTTCAATTAATAGCAATGTAGAGCACTTTCTCATATGGCTATAGACAGCTTTGATTACTTCATCTGAAAAGTGTTCATATCTCTTGATTATTTGTCAATTGGGGAATGGCCCCTATTTTTAAAAATAAATTTGACTCAATTATCTATATATGTGAGAAATGAGGACTTTATCAGAGAAACTTGCTTCAAAGATTTTTCATAACTATGATGGCTAAATGTATTTTCCTCCATTTTATTCCTCCCCCTGTTTATTCTGTTCTCTCTCTCCTTTCACCCTGTCCCTCCTCAAAAGTGTTTTTCTTCTGACTACTGCCTCCCCAAATCTGCCCTCTCTTCTTTCACCCCATCTCCTTCTCTTATCCCTTTCCCCTGCTACTTTCCTGTAGGGCAGTGGTTCTCAGCCTTCCTAATGCCACAACCTTTTAATACAGTTCCTCAGGTTGTGGTGACCCCCAACCATAAAATTATTTTCATTGCTACTTCGTAACTGTAATTTTGCTACTGTTATGAATCGTAATGTAAATATATGATATGGAGGATATTTTTTCATTGTTACAAATGGAACATAACCCACAGGCTGAGAGTAGGGTAAGAGAAATTTCTATACCCAATTGAGGGCCTGTGTTATTCCCTCTTTGAGCCAGTTTTGATGAGAATAAGGTTCACTCCCTCTCCCCACATCTTCCCCTCCACTGTAAAAGCTTTTTCTTTGTTTCCTGTGAGATAATTTACCCTATTTTACCCTTCCCTTTCCCTTTCTCCCACCGAATTCCTCTTTTTCACCCTTTATTTTTTATACCATCTCTTCATATTCAAATCACATCTGTTCCCTCTATGTATAGATACTCCTACCTGCCCTAATAATGAGGAAGTGTTTATGAGTTACAAGGATCCTCTTCCCATGTGGGAATGTAAACAGTTTAACCTCATTAAATCCCTTATGATTTCCCTTTCCTGTTTACTTTCTTATGCTTCTCTTGAGTCTTCTATTGGAAAGCCAAATTTTCTATTCAGTTCTGGTCTTTTCATTAAGAATGCTTGAAAGTCCTCTATTTCACTGAATATCCATTTTTCCCCTGGAACAATTATGTTCAGTTTTGCTGGGTAGGTGATTCTTGGTTGAAATGCTAACTTCTTTGCCCTCCAGAATATCATATTCCAAGCCCTTTCTAATCCTTTAATGTAGAAGCTGCTAAACCTTGTGTTATTCCGACTGTGGCTCCATAATATTTAAATTGTTTTTTTCTGGTTGCTTGCAATATTATCTGCTTGACCTGGGAGCTCTGGAATTTGGCAAAAATATTCCTGGGAATTTTCATTTTGGGATCTCTTTCAGGAGGTGACGGATGGATTCTTTCAATCTCTATTTTACCCTCTGATTCTGGAACATCAGTTTTCCTTGATAATTTCTTGAAAGATGATGTCTAGGCTCCTTTTTTTAATCATGGCTTTCAGGTAGTCCAATAATTTTAAAATCATCTCTCCTGGATCTATTTTCTAGGTCAATTGTTTTTCCAATGAGATATTTTGTATTATCTTCTATTTTTTCCATACCTTTGGTTTTGTTTTATTGTTTCTGAAAAAGTCTTTAGCTTCCATTTGCTTGGTTCTAATTTTTAAAGAATTGTTTTCCTCAGTGAGTTTTTGTACCTGTTTTTCCATTTGGCCAATTCTGTTTTTCAAGGCATTCTTCACATTGTTTTTTTTGTGTCTCTTACTATTTGACCTATTTTTTTAATGCATCATTTTCTTGAATATTTTTTGGTGTCTCCTTTTACCAAACTGTTAGCTCCTTTTCATGATTTTCTTGTATCACTGTCATTTCCCTTCGCATTTTTCTTCACTTCTCTTACTTGATTTCCAAAATCATTTTTGAGCTCTTCCATGGCCTGAGACCAATTCATAATTTTTCTTGGAGGCTTTGGATGTTGGAGCTTTGACTTTGTTTTCTTCTAAGTGTATGTTTTGATCTTCCTTGTCATCACAATAACCTATAGTCAGAATTTTTTATGTTGCTTGTTAATTTTCCTGGTGTATTTCTTGATTTTGTTAAAATGGAGTTCTGCTTTCAGGATGGAGGGAACACTGTACCAATATTTAGGTGTTTTGTGCAGCTATTTTCAGAGATACTTCTAGGAACCTGTAAGTTTTTGCTTCTTCCAATGTGGTATTATCTAAGGAGAGGTATATTTACTACTCTCCTGGCCTGTGCTCTGGTCTGTGAATGGCCATAATCACTCTTTTCTGCCCTGAAACTGTGAAAAGGGTCCTTTCTCCACTGTGCCTGCAAGTTCTGGTATGCTGTTGCTTCAACTTATCCTGGGACTGCCTCCTAGGACTGAGACTCAGATCTGAGTATGGGCAAAACAACAATATCTTGCCCCCATTACCAGCAAAGAGAACCCTGTAATCTCCTTCTGATCAGTTGTTTGACCCCCTTACTGTCTGTCTGTGGACTGAAAGCTCCAAAAGCAACTGCTTCTGCTATTGATTCAGTGACCCCCAAGGCCTCTGTGCTCTACTCTTACTCAGGTGCAATGGGCCTTTCATGCCCAACTTCTAAGTTGTCCTTGGCTAGAAAATTATTTCACTCCATATTGTTGTGGGTCTTGCCACTTCAGGAATTGTTTTATTGCTTCATTTAAAGGTGTTCAGAAAGGTTTTGGGGAGAGCTTAGGTGAGTTGCTGCCTTTTCTCTGCCATCTTGCTTTGCTTCTCCGTACCTTGTTCTTTAATAATTAAAGCATTTGTTGATTTGAGTACTCCCCTATCAGTGCAGTTTGTAATTTCTTATTTCATGATGTTCCTTGGGAGTTAACTGTGGGCAACATCTTCATCACCCACCGATCAACAATGGTGATGATTCTGTTAGAACTTATTGAGGCTATACTTCAGATTACAGACTGTTTCTGGATCTGCCTTTGAAGACTTTTCTTCTCATTTGGACTTGACATAGCATGAGCTCCTTCAGTAGATTCTTCAAGAACTAAGGATTACCTCCATACTATGAGGAGGCATGAGACAAAGACTTTAATGGATGTGGACATATGAACTGCTCTAAAAATGCTTGTCGAAATGCTAATTGAAAACCCAAGTTACCTTCTTTGTTCCCTTGTAACAATTCCCTTCCCTTTTGTGTATAATGGAGGTGGATGACAGGAATAAGGCTCAGTATGTGTCCAACTTCTTTGAAGAGACTCAGGCTCATGCTGTGGATTATAACGACAGATCTTGCACAAAGTACCATAATCACAAGGTGCCATGGAAATTGTTACTTACCTAGCATAAAGCTTTCAGGAAATGTTTGCTGAATGAAGGAGTGAATAGCCTATGGGCTCCTCAGGGAGTATAATGATAAGAAACATGCATGGTTTCATTTTGGGGACATGCATTTGAAAGAATGCATTCATATGCTATTGGGTGTGAAGGACAAAGACAGCAGTAGATCAAACATTTCTCTTTCTTTGAATCTTAAACATTTAAAATCTTGAATACTTCAGGAGCTTGGTTAATGGAAAGTTGAACAAATGATCCATATCCTTGGCATTAACAGTGAGAGGAAATCACTTTGTTTCTGCAAGAGAGAATGTCTACTTCAATGCAGATCTTTCAGTTGGGCAGCTTTTCAAGAGAGGCTAAGTATCCAGGACTTTAGTATGCTGTGTTCAAACTGTGGCCTTTTTCTTTAAACACACCTTGCCCAGCTGTCTAATTATCCTTTTGCTTATAGGATACCCAGCAAGACAGACATTGTTGCCTTCATCATTATCATGGAGTTTATATGGCATCTGCTAAGAAGTATGTAGTCCAAGGAAAATAGTCAAGGAATTAGAAGAATCCATCCATTTGGCTCCTAGTGTCATAGATTTGTGCTAGAAAACATTTCAGAAGTAAAAAATCTCTCATGTTACAGGTGAGAAAAAGTTAGGCCCAGCAAACTTAAGTGACCTGACCAAGGTCATACTGATTATAGTGGCAGAGCTAGGATTCAAAACCAGATTCTCTGACTCCAAATTCATTGTTCTTTCCACTCTATCATAGTGTTTCATCTGATTTTCTGTCTATGCATGTTCTGTATGCAACAGAACAATATATATAACAGTGAAATGGAATGATTAGTTCTTAATGATTTAAATTAAACTAAAAATTCAAAGTTGGAAGATAAAGTCAACAAAACAAGTTCTCAGTTGTTAAAAACACACACCTGGGAGCTAATTAAAAAAATACATGCACATAAGGCATCCAGGGTCGCTCATGTGAGGGAGAGATGTACAGTGGCAAGGTCTTGGTGGTAGTACACCCTCAGAGTGGGGTCTGAAGAGAGAAATATTATACCTTAAAGGTGGACTTGGTTGGGACAAGAAACTGTCACCAGATGTGGGAAAAGCATTCTTAATCAGCTGCAGATGTGGTGGGGAAATTCCCCAGAGTAGCCTATCAATACTGGACTTGGAGGGAAGAGTTTCCTTACTGGGACCAGAACCTGGGCAAATGTTTGAGATGGTAATTGGGATTTCAGTAGTGAGTACTGTCATGGTCTCTTCCAGTCAATAACTGAGGCTGTTCATATGTTTTACAGGACGGGAATGAGTCAGGGCAGTGACAAAATACAGGCTATTGCTGTTGGCCATTGCTTGCTTGTTTATGGTCATTGGGACCACTTAACTTAAATACCTCCATATTAAAGTCCTATCACTTATAACAACAATACATTTCAAAAAATTGCAAGGGTCACACTGGTTCATCTCCTTATCCCATCACCCTACTCTTTGACAATATTCCCTATGCTCTTTCTCTTTTACTGTGCTTCACTGGAGACAAGCTGCAGCATATTCTCATTGACCATGAAGCTTTTTACTGTCTTTTGGGTGAGTCACAATGTTAATTCTTCTTGTTCTCCTTCCAATGGAGTTAAGTGCCTTGCCCATGATCACACAGCTAGAAAACGTCAAGGGTCTGAGACTGGATTTGAACCCAGGTCCCCCTGACTGTAGGGCTGGTGTTCTATCCACTGTACCATCTAGCTGCCTCACAACTTTAATTCTTTTTAGGCTACAGTATTCATTGTTTTGCATGTAAGTAGCTTTGCCAGAAGAATATTGGTGTTAAAACACATTTCTTTGTTTCAAGGAGAATGTTAGGGTTAGAATGCATCGTTCTGTCCCACACCTATCATATCGGCAGCAAAGAAAAAAATGGAAAAGGACAATTGTTGGATAAGTTACAAGAAGGCAGCTGTGCTGGTGCCCTGCTGGTGCAGCCTTTAATTGATCCAGTCAATTCTTGAAAGCAATTTGGAACTACGATTTTCCCTTCCACATTGGGGGGGATTAGGAGGATGGTGCCCCTGTGATCTGGAAAATCCACATAAAAGTTTTTGGCCCTCCCTTCATACCAAAGAAGTCTGAATTACTATGGTATTTAAAAGGTAAACTATGTAGAGGTAATATAATAGTATACATATATAACATATATGTGTGTATATACATAGCATATATATGTGTATATATAACATATATAATGCATTTCTGAATTTCTAAACCTTTTCTATGTTATCTGCTGGCCTTCATGTGTCAGTGTCATCTGTGTCTTCCACAAAACTCCCCCCAAATTCCCATTTACTTTCTTGTTCTGTCCTACAACATATAGAAACTGTGATGGGTGAAGTTGTAATGTAGAAGCAATAACTATATACTGAAAAAGTCACTCAACTTAGCAAAGGATCAATGATTTCCACAGTCTCTTACTTCAAGCAATCAACTAATGAAGTGTCTTCTTCATGCCAGGTACTGTTTCACTGTGCCATGCAGAGACAAAGATAAAAATGAAATAGTTTATGCCCACAGGAAGCTTATGTTCTATTGGAAGATATACACATATAAGTATTTACCAAATATAGATGCAATAAATACAAAGTAATTTTTTAAGGGAAGGCATTAACATCATCTAAAGTGATGTTTGAGATGAACTTTGGATGTAACTAGAGATTCTAAAAGTCAGAAGTGAGGAAGGAAGGCAGTGTAGGAATTCATGGTTTGGGGACTCGTTTTACCAACAAAGAAATGACTCAGCTCTGCCTTACTGGATCTGTTCTAGGGAGTTGCCTCAATCATCCAGAAACTAACAGATTTATACAGCAAGTGCCAAAGTGAGGATTTGAATCCAGGTTTTGTTGACAATAAGTAAAATACTCTAAGTTTTGCCATGCTTGTTCCACCAGGTTCTGTAGCCTGGATTGAAAAAATGGTACATTATCAGTGGATACAAGTTCTGAACGTTTAGAAGTTATTCCCTAAAACTATAGCTGCTGGAGTGGCTAGGAGGCACAGGGAATAGAGCACCGGCCCTGGAGTCAGGAGGACCTGAGTTCAAATCCGACCTCAGACACTTAGCATTTACTAGCTGTGTGACCTTGGCAAGTCACTTAACCCCAATTGCCCTGCCTTCCCCCCTCCCCCCAAAACCCAAACAAAAGACAAAAAAACAAACAACAAAAAACCTACAGCTGCTGTTAGTGAGCTCAGTCAGTTGAAAGAAGGTGGATCTATAGATGGACAGAGAGGAGTAGGTATAGGAGAAAAATAGAAATTGGGAAATTGAAACTTCATTGTCTAAATAATATATACTTTTCATTGATTGATTCATTGTTTAATTCATTCCCTGAGACATGACAGAGGCCTCATGATCCATAGGGGTATGAGTGCTTTCAGATCAGAATGGAGCGTACTGTTTTCTTCTACAAGGGAGAAATCTATAGGTACAACCTCTAATTATGTTCCTTGAAGCAAAATGTGGTGATCTATGTGTGAACTTCACTAGGGCAGGGACCTGAGGCTCTGTCTGTTCATTTCCTGTCCCTTAATGGCTCCTGCCAGTGTACAGCTGGGGTGCTTTTCCACCCTCCTTTAGCTCTGGTCTCACTCAGTGACTTAATGTGCCATTTCATCAACAGATTGCTCAAATATTCAAAACTTATTTTGCAAATGGTGGCATAATGAATGCTCCTCATCTGGAGGGGGGAGATGATAGGTGTGGGAGGGGGAAGTAGTGAGCACAACGAGCGTAAACCCTTTCTTCAGGAAAAGTGTTATCATCAAAGAGCAAGTTAATATTTCTTTTGGATTAGTAGGAGATTAATATCTGATGTTTGACTTGATCCAAAGCAGCTTTTGGGTCGTGTTTTAATTCCCTCCTTCAGTGGTAATAGTTTGTACGCATCAATAAATATTTGCAGGAGAGTGGAATGCATACATATAATGTTTGATTTGACTCTTTATCTTTTTCTAAGAGACAACTAATTGGAGTGTTCCACTCCTGCACACACAGTTATTTTCTGCTAATAACCAATCCAAATTGTCACAAGGGCTGGCCAATGCCATCCCTTTTTCTATAATCATTGGGGGAGTTGAAACTGGGGAAAAATTAAACAAGCTCAGTAAACATTTATTAAGTAATTACCCTGTGCCAGGTACTATGCTTGATGGTGGGCATAAAATAACAATAGCAGAACAGGTTCTGGCCTCAAGGAGGTTACTTTCTATGGAAGATACATAATGTATTCAGAGGAAAGCAAATGCAAAGTACATGAATATAAAGTAACCTCGAGTCAGGAAGATAGCATTGTGGGATGGATAGAGGGACAGCCTAAGAGTTGGGAGATTTGGGTTCAAGTTCTTCCTCTGACAATACCAATGTGGTTCCATGCAACTAAATCTCTCAATGTTCCGTAGATATCTACTGAATTTAAGAGTTACACCAAGAATTGCCCATCTGCATTAATGGAGGAAATATTTTTACTGGGAGTTCTTAATATGGATAGGATCACAAGTCTGGATCAAAATTAAAAAACTGCAGGTAGCTCTAACATGTGAGCTGGGCATGGAATACTAGGAAAGACCTCATGTAGGAGTGGAAGTTCCTGCCGCTTCTTGAAGTCCCTCTACCAAGGGCCTACTGTTCAACTGTCACCATCCCACTAGAGGCTTGGACTTCATGCCTGGATTCCTACATCATTTCCTCCTTTCTCCTCACCATGACCCCATGACCCCATCTTTTTCTCCCTTTCCAGTGCCTCTTTATATGTTATCTTCTCTCCCATTAACATGGAAGATCTTAAGGACTGTCTTGCTTATATTTGAATTGAGCTTGGTATCTGGCACAGAGTAAATCCTCAAATTCTCTGTCTCTGTCTCTGTCTCTCATTTTTAACATGACATTCTGTTGCCAAGGCTATACATTACAGTG
The DNA here is from genome assembly GCA_028646575.1 of Pseudocheirus occidentalis. Classification (NCBI taxonomy): domain Eukaryota; kingdom Metazoa; phylum Chordata; class Mammalia; order Diprotodontia; family Pseudocheiridae; genus Pseudocheirus; species Pseudocheirus occidentalis. The sequence goes on along the minus strand of CM053601.1, from coordinate 175,097,240 downwards.
ATCCATAAACTTGCCTTTTAAGAATACTTTGGTAATTATATTTTAATATAATTGGTTTCCTTTTTAATTCTTGTGTTTTGTTTTATCCATTAAAATGTTACTGGGAGAAGTCCATAGGATTTGTCAGATGTTGGAGACATCTATGATGCAATAAAGATTAAGAACCCTTGATGGAGGAGGAGGACCTCAGCTATGTCTCAAAGGGAGCTGGGGAAATAGCACCCTTAAAATATGGGAGATTTCCAGCGGTCTCTCAGAGAAGACTTATTTCCATAGAGGAAGCTTTCTGATAGATCTTTTCCTTCTGTTCAGCTGCTGAACTGCAGGCAATAGAAGCCCCTGAAAGGAACTTTTGTCTTAGCTGATTTTAGAAACAAGATATCCAGTTGCTTCTGTGGGCTAATAGCATTAATTGTTGTCATCTTCCAATCAAACCCAGCTATTTTCATGTTGTGATCAGAGTCAAATGAGCTTTAGTTCGAAGTGATAATAGGAAACCCACTGAACATTCAGACAGACGCATCTAGAGTCACAGAAGTCAGAGATGCTACCAAAGACCTCTTAGGTCCCCTTATCTCATCCTCCTTGTTTTCAGGACACATTCCTTTAATCTTCTGGGGATTAAGTCTATGAATAAGTGCAAGGCAAATTACTAACATTTACTGCATCATGTATAATGCCATCTTTTTAAAAAAAAATGGGGATGAAATTTTCCTTTCCCTCCTGAACCAATAAATCTGGGTTTGAATTCTTGACTTCAGTTCAACTTAAGAAACATTTATTAAGTGCCTTCTTTAGTCTAGGTATACAGACAGTAAAAATGGCATAGTCCATGTCCTCAACTATTGTACTATCTAAAAAAAGGATGAGTGTGGCACATACATGAAGAAATGTGATAGAATACAACATGAGTAAACAATAATATAATAAAGGCAAAAAGCTCTAGGAAGAAGTCTTATGGATCGAATCTAAGTCCCTAATTGGATAATTTCACTATCCGAGTGTTACTGTGAGGAACTGAACTATGGCGTGGGATATTAGTCACTGCTAAAGGAAGATAGATTATTATTTTTGCCATCCAAAATAGAATTTTAAAAGGAAATTACCATAAAAATAGTCACCAGAATGTCAGGAGTATACCCATCTTTTCCTCATAAAAGTTCACAGTATTTAGATGGAGCCTCTTTAAACCTGATGAAATTTCAAGAGAAGATGATTCAGAAAAGGTAAGAATTCAGGTCTGGTCAGCATAGAGTCTAGAGTGAAATCAGTACATGGGCAAATCACCTAACCTGTTTGCTTTAATTCCCTAGAGAAGCAGATGGTAAACCACTCCAGTATCTTTGCCAAGAAAATCTCATAGAGGGGTGGCTAGATGGTGCAGTGAATAGAGCACCCACCTTGAAGTCAGGAGGACCTGAGTTCAAATCTGACCTCAGACATTTAACACTTACTAACTGTGTGACCTTGGGCAAATCACTTAACCTCAGTTGCCCTGTCTTCCCTCCTCCAAAAAGAAAAAAAAAAGAAAATCTCATAGATAGTATTGGCATGCTATTGTCCTCAGGGTCATGAAAACTGGACATGACTAAACAACAACAACAACAACAAAGATGACAATGACAAACAACTCTATTTACAGGTAGCTCAGCTGGACCTGGAAAGGCAGTGTGGTCCACTGAATGGACTAATGGACCTGACACTAGGAAAACTTGGCTTTGAGTCCTGCCTGATGCTTATTAATCATGGATATGCCACTTAAACTCACTTTCCTCTTTGGTAAAATGGGAATGATGATGATAATGATAATATATAGTATTCACCTCAGTGTTGTGAGGATCCTATGAAATGATGTACATGAAGAACTTTGCAAACTCTAAAGTCTTATTTCTATGTCAGTTATAATGACATATTTGTCTCAGAGCCCAGTGATATGGGAGAGATTTAACCTTGAATCTTTGAGATCTGGGACTTTGTGTAGTGTTGGATGTGCCCCAATCCCTTCCCTCAAGGAGCCCATAGTCATTGCTCATTTCTGTTCATGTTATTAATACAAATCCTTGTCCTATGTGATCCATTTTATTTCAGTTTTGTAGCACACACTCATCTCACTATTTTTCTGCAACATTTCCCAGGGCTCTGTCCTTATGTCACCTTGTAAGGGGCCCAGAGTCCAAAATAACTTCAATTCCCTAGGCTTCAGAACCCATGTGTTGTTTTAGCAAAATGGAAATGTTTTAGGCTTGCTTATGACTGCAAAACAAATGGCTCACTAGCTCTCTTCCTGGCCATTTAGGTTCTATGCCCTCTCTATGTCTCTCCACTCCTTGGCTCACCCTCCTGAGTTCATAGTCAATCCTTATTGTGTGAACTCCCAGGTGATTTCTAGAGGAAGTGATTGCCTAATTGATGGTGAAACTACTATAAAAGAAAAGGATTTGTACCTTTGGAGGACATGAATGGCTTTGTCAAGGTATGAGGAAGAACAGCCTCTGTAGGAAGGAATCTAAGATGGCATGAGGGAGATAAAGAGTCCTGAATGAAAGGGTGAGTAAAATCCTGACAGTCCAGAATTCCTTTGGAGGAATCTGAGAGTTAAGCATTTTCTTTCTTTTCCTTTTTTATCTCTTGTCTGTCTCATATTTCAGTTTTATTGTCCCTCTTTTGCTGGCCATGGTGCTGAATTATGATGTGCCCAAGACTTAGTTTAACCTTAGCTATTTCCTGACCCACACTTTCTTTTAAGGTAGAAAATTGCTTAGATGTTCTCTTTTTCTGAAATGATTTCCCTTATTTGCTATTATTTTCATAATAACACGATTCCATTTTTTTATTATGGTGATAATTATTATGCCCCTGTGGAAGTGCTGAAAACTGAATCTAACAAATGGAGATCTGGGGCCATCCTTAGCCTAGGAGAAGTTCAGAGTATGGGCATCATACTCAGTGAGGCAAGAAAAGTATCCTCAAACCCCAGGATGGGTGTGTCTGTGGTAGGCCAAGAGTGCCCTGGTAAGCTTTCTCCTTTAGTACGTGAACGGCATAATTTGTTGTTTATCATGTCAATGTGGAGATCAATGGTGGTGGGGACTAACACCAATAACACTAATACCAAAGGTATGGACTTTAACCTTTTTTGGGGGGTGAGGGTAATGACTTAATTCATTGAATTGTAATCCCAAAGAACTCTAAGTTCTCCCATTTTTGAGACTTTTAGAGAAAGGGAATCAAAAAAGTTGCTCTTTTTTCATAAAGACTTTAAGCCAACTGCAAAACTGAGAGGGAGGCAGAAAAACCAGGTTCCTCCAGTAATGGTGGTGAATGGGAAAGAATAATGTCACATGTAGAAGGGGAAATCTCTCCTACATAGGAAAGGTATAGTGGCAAAGTTATAACCTGGAATCAGAGGACTGAGGTTCAACTTTGGATTCCGATGCTTACTGCAGTTGTGACCTTAGTAAAATCACAACCTCTTTCGTTTCTTCATCTGTAAAATGAGGGGATCGAACTAGGTGCATCTGAGATCTGTTCTAGATCAAGATCTACAATCTTATAAATTGCAAATAATTAGCAGATTGCCTTTTAATCAATGTTAGGGGCCCCATTTGTGTGTATGCTTTACTTTGTCTCCAATTCTTTTTTAAAAAAATAACTTTATTTTTGAGTTTTCAGCATTCATTTCCTCAAGATTTTGAGTAACAAATTTTCTCCCCATCTCTCCCCTACCCCCTACCCCAAGATTTGCCTCCAGTTCTTTATGGATTTGTTATTTTATGTCATTGGTCATTGATTCAGATGGCAAAATATCCATCCCATAGTAGAGAGCCTTTCAAAGTTGCTGAGGCTGAAAAAATAATCAGTGCTCGGTGGCCAAACCTCTGATCATGCATCTCTCTGAGCTTATTTGAGCTAGTCTTTGCATGACAGACAACACAGTGCAACATGAAGGTTCTACTTGCAACCTTGAGAGGCAGCCTGGAACAATGGATAGAGTACTGGGCTGAGTTCAGATGTCATCTCAAATACTTAATAGCTATATAAGCTTGGGTAAGTCATTTTCCTTTGGCTAGCCTTAGCTTCCTCATCCAGAAAATGGGAAATTAGACTCGGTGGCATCTAAAGTCCTTCCTAGTTCTCTGTGTATGAATCATTTTCAGCTTGCTAGGCCCTGATGGGGTTTTCATTCTCTTGGGACAGCCTTTGACTTTAGGCCATGGTGAGATATTGGAGGAGGACTGGAGTGAAGGTACCATATACTTGGACAGCTAGTTGGCACAGTGGATGGAGCACTGGGCTGGGAGCCAGGGAGACTCATCTTCCTGAGTTCAAAGCTGACCTTAGAGACTTACTAGCTGTGTGACTCTGGGAAAGTCACTCAACCCTGTTTGTAAAGTGAGCTAGAGAAGGAAATAAAAACCATTTTGGTATCCTTACCAAAAAAACCTTGATGGGGTCATCTGACGAGTCAGATACTACTGAACAATAACAGCCACAATATACATCATGCCAGTCTGTAAAGACAATGATGATGACACTGACCTACTACTGACAGGCCATGTATTTGGACTTGTTCTGCTATTGGGGATGAATTTGTGTTTCTCCATTCTCATGCTTTTTCCAGGGACACTTTGTAACCAAGACTCAGTGGGAATCATTAGTGAGATGCCTGGCTGGGGTTAAGGAATATAGTCTGTGACCTCTGAGCAGGACAAAATTAGCTGGCTTGTATGCTGTTCAAACTTATGATTCTAACCACATGTACACTGTATTTTAACTCAGTACTTACAAGTTTTTTTATTGCTATTAGCCTAAACTGGATGGCAGTGAAGCCCCATTACTATTTTTTTTAAAAGCACAAAGTTTTCATAGAATAACAGTGGTTATGATACCTTTAGGGTGTTCCAGCAGTAAGTCCCATGTTGCTTAGTTCTTTTTCCCTTCCATGTTCCTTAGCATTTGTGTATATGCCCTCAAGTACTCTGAATTCATGTACAAGTCAATTGTCAATTAACCTTATTTTCCAAGTATAAGCATGACTCAACTCTGCTAACAACCTTAATTTCTTCACCAGCTCTATTCATGTCGTCTGCTCTCCAGCCTCCCCTTCTAGTCAGACCTTGGGATCTTATTCCTGTGACCCTAGGCCCTGATTGGTGAGTGATTCCCCCCATCCCCAATTTGGCCAGGGTTCAGACCCACCATACCAATTTCTGACCACCTCTATGCCATGCTGACTGTCCTCCAAATCCCCTATCCCTTCCCCATCAGGGTTTCTGATTCTAGCTCTAAGAAGAGCAATCAAATCAACACTACCATTCCCTTGAAAGGCATGTAGATCATCTGCCCTATTGCCCAAATGACATTCCCTCTGGATTCCCTGTTCAAAATATTCCTCCTTAGCTACCACTTCCCTAAATTAAAATAAAAGGTTGTTGAGGGTCGGAATGGTCTTACCCCTTGAATTTTATCTCCAGTGCCAAGCACAGTGCCGGATTTGTAGGACATACTTAATAGTTTTTCTTTCATTTATTTATTCATTCATTGAAGCAACTTGGGTTCTCAGAGACTGTACCAGTTGACCCCAGCCAGCAAGGCTTTGAGTAAGGACCCAGTGAAAGACTAAGATATCATCTGAGGACCAAGGTGGGTTGGTTACTAAGGGATGATGATGATGATGATGGTGATGATGATGGTGATGATGATGATGATGATGTGTGTGTGTGTGTGTGTGTGTGTGTGTAGCTATGACAGTTTATTAGTTCATTTGCTTAGGCATGGAAGGGATAGTAATGTGAATGTGAAGAGAGAAAAAAAGTCTGAAGAAATGATCACTTTTTGAAGTGAGGGATTATTGAAATAAGCATGGCCCAAGGTATCTAGGAAAATGTGAGACTGAAGAAAGGGAATGTCAATGACTTCTAGGACAGAATCCCAACCTTTCAAAGGTTACCTCAGGCAAGAGCAGGGCATGCTGCTGCTCATTACAGCAATCCTCTGATAGTTAATTACTCTCTTGTGAAGGTTGTGTGGAACAATTGGAGCTTTCTCTGTGCTTAATAAAAGGCAGAACTACTCACCTTTTACCATCTTGTCCAGAGCTATTTCATCTGAACATAAGGAGGCTTAGTTGCTTTGATATTAACTATACCTTGAAGGACTTGGCTGCTCTTAAAAATCAGAAGTTAATGATTTTGTGTCTCACAACAGGGCATGGGACTTTTCTATATGTAGAATAAGCTAGAGGTCCAGGGCAACAGAACTTGTAGGTTACCCTTTTGTAAGTTACTGTATATGTTGTGAAATTTCGAGGCATTTGAGACACTTCCTGGTTTAACAGAAGAGGCAGTGTGGTGCTGTGGTTAGAGACTTGGTCTTAAAGCCAGAAGATATGGATTCAAGTTTTACCTCTGACACATGCTGGTTGTATGACTTTGGGCCCTTAACCTCTCAGTGCTCCAGGCAACTCTAAAACTATGTTTAAGAGAACATGTGGATCTGCATTAAAAGAGGTAATTTTCTCACCAAGGATTTTCTTACACCAATGAAATTAAAAATCTAATTCTTATATTTTAAATACAAGATGGACCCAGGGAACCAAATGTGTCAATTAATTCAAAAATGTAAAAAAAATTATAAATTTTAAAAATAATTTTACTATAATTTCTCCTACCTGTACAAATGCACTTTAAATAAAAACAATTAAGAAGCTGATATTGCAATTTTACTTTGAAACAAAATTTTCACCTAGACACTTATCCAAATATTTCAGGCAGCCTGAATTTTTCCTTGACCATGAAGAGGCCTAGCGTTAGCTAGGGTTAAATAGAAATATAAATTAGGTAGAGGGTTGAACTATTACTCAAAGGTTAGGAATTTTCCTCACTGGGGACTCAGTGATTATGACTGTGATCTCAATTTTTTTTTATGAATATAAACTCTTTAAAGCAGTGGTTCTCAAACTCTTTGGTCTCAAGACCCCTTTACACTCTTAAAATTTATTGAGGACCTTCCTGCAGAGCACTTTTGTTTATGTGGATTCTACCTGTTAATATTTACCATTTTAGAAATTAAAATATCTTAGTATTATTAGGAAAATAATTGTGACTTGTTTGACTCTTTCAGAGAATCCTCAGACCATACTTTGAAAATGACTATCCTAAAGCAGCAGAAGAATTAGCCTACAGACCTAATTGACCTTTGTATTGCCTCTAGTTTTAAAATGGGCTAATTATTATAACAGGATTTGGCTCCCTCCAGAAACAAAGGGGGTAAGGAAGAAAGATGGTAATGACCATAGATTACCGACTCTTGACTATTGGCTATCTTGACTTTTGCTGGCCGGGCACCTGCACTCTCCCGCAATGAGACCCATAGGACTTTTGAAACATAAAGCTTTAAAAAGATAAGCTGAAGTTAGACTGTGATAGCCTTTAAGTGCCAGGCTGGGAGAACAGTATTTTTTTTCCTTAAGGCAGTAGGAAGCCACTGATGATTATTGAGCAGAGAATAACACAATCAGACCGTGCTGTAAGGTTAGTTTGGCAGCTACGTGAAGAATGGGTTGGGAAGAGTAGAGAGTGGAATAGAGAGGAATCAACTAGACGGCTGTTATAAGTGTCCAAGCAAGATATGATGAAGGCCTGAACTAGGGTGGTGATCACATGAATGGAGACAGAGGAAGGTATGGGAGAGATATTTATATAGAACTGATTTTTTTTAGCATCAAATCATCATATCTGTTGAGGGAATTTAGGGGAATAGGAAAGCAAGTGGTTAATTTGGGCATTGAGTGAACCTTACTAACTCCATTTTGTGACTCAGTTCTGGCTGCAGCTCAGAGCCCTTCTTATTCAATTGTGGATCTGAGTCAAGTCATTTCTGTCTTGTGAGAAAAACTTTATTCAATTGTGGGAGTTTGGAAGAAACTTTTCTGCATTGTTTGAAACTAGCCCTGCAGGGCTAGGAAGCTGGACCACCTACTACGGTTTAGAGACCCTTAACTAAGGACCTGGGTCATGCTGACCAGAGACCCGGTCAGATCCAAAATTGAAAGTAAGGAGTTTTCTCACGATCATACATCTCTAGTAACCCATATGTCTTCTCTGAAAACTGTACGCATACTGATCAATCAGATAATGATTCCATGTTCCTTTCATTGTTCACAGACACTTGGGAGGAGTGGGACATCTCTTTTCCTGATTTCAGGGAATTATACCTGTTTGTTCCTGTCTTCCCAACCTGGAAAATCCCTAATTTTTCCTCCAATTAGAAATCAGCTGATCTAATGCTGTATCCTGGTTGTTTTCTGTTAATTAATTAAAATTAATCATATTTGATTGTTTTTCATATGTAAACAGTCTTCTCCTGTATTTGGGATCCAGTCCTAAACTGAGGAAAGGGTTTGATCCTGATTTATTAGGCAATTGGGATGCATTGATGAATAAATTGATATGCTCAGATGCTTAAATCTTTGTTTTCTCATTTTATCTTTCACTTTTTACTCTATCATCTATCTATCTATCTATCTATCT
>CM053601.1:175055562-175088209 GCA_028646575.1 Pseudocheirus occidentalis | reverse complement strand
AAACTTGTTTCTAGCTCTTGCCTCTGGCTGTGTGGCTATGATTAGACTGCTTAGTCTTCCTGAGCCTTTGTATCCTCAACTGTAAAAAGAGGGGGTTAGACTAGATCACTGCTATAAAACTATGATCTGAAGTCCTCATAGTCAAGGCTTCCTATGGCTCAGTCATATTGCATTGTATTCATATACCACATTTTGTTCAGTCATCCCCTCAACAAAGGGTGCCCACCTACTTCCTTTTAGTTTTTTGCTACCATAAAAGGTGCTGTTGTGACTATTTTGGCATATAGGGGACCTTTCTTTTGTCTTTTCCTTCTTGGGCTATTGCCCAGTAGTGAGAGCACTGGGTGAAAGGGTACCATATTGTATGTTGAGCTTATAGTTTGCTAAAAAGCCATAATATTTTTGAGAAGAACTGTTATCTAGGCATGCCTCCCCATCTTCTATGGGTGAAATTCACTCTATTCAATTCAACAAATATTTATCCATTGTCTATCATGTATTAAGTTCTCTGCTGGGTGCTAGAGAGACAAAAATGAAAATCCAAACAGTTCTGGTTCTAAAGAAGCTCACACAAATGGAAGAGGAAGACTTTAGATTTTTCTCTATAGAATTTTAACTTCTTAGAATCAACCTGGTGTTCTTCCTTGTCAAGATCCCTTCTGATGTGAATTCTGCTATTCAATGTGCCGGCTACAGAGGATAGTGCATTGAACCTGGAGTCATAAAGACATGGGTTCAAATTTGGTCCCCCACACTCTCTAGCTATGTGACTTGGGGCAACTCTATAACCTCTGTCTTTGTTTTCTCAGCTGGAAAATGGGACAATAAAGGCAGCTGATTTCGAAGGTTATTTTGAGGATCAAATGAGATAATATTTATAAAGTATTTGGCACACAGAAGGGACTTAGTAAATGCTTCATTTCCCGCCTTCCCACTTCTGCCATCCATGTATTACTTGGCTTCTTTGGTGGTGTTTGACTCTGAAGATGAAAGAGGAGCCAAATTTGATGATCATTCTATCTATACCTTAGTCCTAGGTACTGATAAATATACTAAAGCATCACTGCAATGTCCCGGGGGTACTCCACCTTCCTCTCAGATGGACATTAAAGCCATTAATGGTGACAATTCAACCATCAGTGAACCCACCAAAAAGCATTATCATCCAGACCACATATTCTTATTTTGTCTACAGGAATAGTAGGGAATCACAGGCCTTATTCCTTGTTCTTCATTAATTTCTCTTCAAAAAAAGCTTTCGTGATTATGTTTTTCTCCACAATCATTTTTTCTGATATGACATGCCCATTCCTGAACCGAACTATTGTGTAACAAAGAAAAATGTTTAAGCAAAACCAACTAACATAGTGACTTTTTTTTTTTGGCAGAGTACTCATCGCTAATCTATTGGTTCCCTAGCCTCTCCTTTTGTCCCTCATGTACCCTCAGGGTTGTGTACTTTGTTATCCTTCCAAGCGGAGCTCTTTGCTGCCTCCCTTACAGGAGCCTTCTCACTCTCTGCCCCCACTGCTATTAATAGCACACTTTCCCTTTGACATTACTTCATAACATTTTGCAAATTCTTTTAAATTTACTTATTCTGGGTGTACATTTCATCCGAGATCCCTCTCCTACCACATTTCCAGGAGAACGTAAGGATCAAAGATAAGCATTATTTTGTTTTTGTCTTTGTGTTTCCAGTACTTAGCACAGTGCTTGGCAAATGACAGGTGGCTACTAATTATTTATTTAATTGAATTGCATCATTTCTTCCCTGGAACCAATATTGATAATTGCCCTTTATCTGAGGTCACCTTTTGAGTTGTTTTCATTCAAATGATTGTGATTCTACCGATTATTCTCTTGGTTCTTTCTTCTTTGTCCTGTATCAGTTTATTCAACTCTCCTCATATATCTCTGATATATCATAATATCCCTTATATTAATAATTTCTAATGGAACAATACATTTTTACTATATCTTTTATTTTATATGCCCTGATTTGTTCAGACACCCCCAAATCCACAGGTGCCCATTTCGTTTCCAGTATATTAATACCCAAGGGTACTTTCATGAATATTTTGTTATGTATAGGAACTTTCTTTGGATTTTTTTGGAGGGGGAAGGCAAGGCAGATTTGTGAGCTCCCTGAGGTACATTTATGGTGATAATATCTAAGTAGAACAGTGGAAAGGGCATCAGAGGACTTGGGTTCAACATTGAAGCTCTGCTTTTTGCTAGCTGTGTGGTCTCCATCTTGGCTCCTCTGGGTCTCAGTTTCCTCACTTGTAAAAATGAAATGATCGGACTGGAATGAACTTTCTTCCTGCTTAAAATGACAAGCTAGGACTAAATGACTTCTAGAGCGCTTCTGAACTCTGAATTTACAACCTCACGAACAATTTAGTGACTTTTCTCAAGTAGTTTGAGATTGCTTTCCAGAATGGACCCGCCAGTTCGCAGCTCTAGCGGCAGGGCATAAGTGCGCCCGTCTTGCTACATTTCTGCAACGTTGACTCTTTCTCATATTTGCCGTTTTGATGGGTGCGAAGTGTTACTTTCTGGTTGTCTTAATGTACATTTCTCTTATTATGGGGGATTAGGAACATTTATTTTTATGTAGTTGGTGGCAGTTTGCAGGGGTCCCACTGTTGGAGTGTTATGCCTACTGTAGTAGTTAGAGGGGCAGGAGGACTGGCTATGTGTGCAGTGGGTGCTGGGGAATGGCATTATTAGGCAACCAGAGACCATGGGATAAAATGGGTATAAATGCTGCTTGAGGCTCCTTATGTCATTTTCAGACTGCAATCAAAGTCCTTCAGTGCTGGGAGCTGCATCCAACATTGGTTCCTAGCCCTAGGTCTCCTATCATGCACTAACACACACGGAAAGGCACCCTGCTGCCCAGAGGGTAGGCATTGCCGCCTTTGCTAGTTTGCCAACCAAGCTTCTTTGGAGCCCTGCCTAAAAGTTTCTCTACAGGCACTCCCCTCCCCCATCCCAGGCCATTTCCCTGAAATCTGAGTAAATGATTGATCACTTCAAAGCAGCAGACAAATGGGCTGGCCAGCTAGCAGATCTCCTTCCAGCCAGTGAGCATTTGGGCACCCAGTGGCAGCCAGGATGCCATCCGCAGATGAGGATTGGAATTTGGTCTGCTGTGGCAGTTGGCTGGAGAGCTCCCAGCCTGTTTGCTGGGCTGCAGCTAAAGAGAGAACTGGAGTTTTCTCTGAGCAGGAACGGTAAGGCAGAGTCCATCAGCTCCTAGGCTTACAGGACCTAAATCTGGAAGAGATATTCCTTGTTGCTTACTTGAGAAAAGCACAGTGCTGAGGGGACCTGTCCAGGGAGGAAGCAGTAATATTTGGTTTTATTTCAAGCCCATAGACTGAGCTATTTGAGGTCAGGTACTGTTTCAGTTTTTGACTCTTCAGTCCAGCACAATGCTTGGTGAGCATACCTCACTATTTACAAGCTCTCTCCTGAATTGAAATATGAACTTTTTGAGGCCAAAGCCCATTTTTGTCTTTCCTTGTATCCCCGGTGCTTAGTACAGAGACCAGCACATAGAAAGCACATAGGAAATACTGATGTGTTTTCAATTTTGTATCTGTTTTGAAGGGGCAGCCAGATGGTGAAGTGGACAGAGTGCTAGACCTGGAGTCAGGAAGACTTGAGTTCGAATCCAGCCTCAGACTAACTAACTTTGTGAGCCTGAGCAAGTGACCTCAGTTTCCTCATTTGTAAAAATGAGCTGGAGAAGGAAATGGCAAATGACTCCAGTATCTTTGCCAAGATAACCCCAGATGGGGAAACAGAAAGGCAGACACAACTAATTGGTGTAAGGAATTCCTAGTGAGGAGACCTTGTATCACCTCTGTTTTGCAACTGTCCTACAGTTTAGTCTTAGAGAGTTTCTTGGGGGCATTGAGAGGTAACTTGATTTGCCTAGGGCAGAAGCAGGACTTGAAACTAGGTCTTTCTAATTCTAAGACCACTGGGCACCATTCTCTCTCTTAAGCATGCTACTTTTAGGTTGGGTTCACAATAAGGGTAAAAATATTTGATCTGAGTTCTCCAACTCCAAATTTAGCGCTCTTTCCAATATACACAGGGTTAGAAATGTGTCCTCACTTCTAAGCATCCTAGGGTCATAGCCTTTACATCTAGGAAGGACCTTGAGATAATTTAGTCCAACTTCTTTTTATGGATGAAGAAACTGAATGTGATTTGCCTAGGGTCACACAACCAAGCAGCAGATTCAGAACTTAGTCTAGGTCTTCTTAGCTTAATTCCAGGGCTTCTGATATTCTATTAGTCAGTCAGTTGGTCAGTCAGTGGTAGGCACTGTGCTAAGTGCCAGGGATACAAGGGTGCATGCAGAAGGAATGCATTGTTGGAGGAGTGCTGGCTTCAGGAATAGTAACCACCGGCCCCGAGACAGCTCTGCCTTCCATTTCTGCACCACTGAGCCTTGTTCTCTCCTATGGTCCATTTTCCTGTCTTCATCCGCCATCTTGACCCCTGTTACTTCAGTCCTGCTACCATCGTCCTCTCTGTCATTCTGCCAATACGTTACGTCTGTATTGTGCCACACACTTTGGAAGTGAGTGCATACGCGTCATTCCAGGTGATCTTCATGGAGGTTCTGCGAGGCAGAACAAGACTTGGTGACTTGTACAAAGTCTCATAATGAGCCTGTCTCTAAGCTGGGACTAAGACCTAGGCCTTCTCTTCTTCCTCTTCTCTTGCCTCATCATCAACTGCTCAACATCCTGACGTTGCCGCTGGATGAGGAAGGGTTTAGATATGAGTGGTGTTGATAGGTTCTCCTCAAAGCCTACCTTGGTCTGACCACAATGAAGCTGCTGTAGGGAAGGGTTGTGATTGATTCTCACCAGGGTCAGCCTCTGGGGGAATCTACCTGCTTTCGAATATGCTAATTGCCTTCTCTTAGGACAGGAGAGAGCCTGAGGAGGATCATGGATTAAGACCTGAGTGACGTCTAAGACATTATCTTACAGGGTAGTTAGATGACTGCCCTATGAAATGACAACATTGTCATGCGCATCTGTCCATTTTACAGATGAAGAATCTGAGACTGAGAGATGTTAATTTTTTTTTTCCCAAGGTCACACAGGTATTAAATTACAGAACCAGTAACTGAAACTAGGTTTCCTGACTCCAAATCCAGTATTGTTTTCACTATTTCATATTATTTTCATTTAGGATTGAGAAATGGAAACAACCTTAGAAATGCAATTCACCTCATTTTACAGATAAAAGACCTATGCCAAACACCTTTTAAAAAAAGCGAATGCTGCCAAGATCAGAAGGCAGTTATACAGAATGAGCACTTGAGAGAATGCTTGTCAGAGCATAGCTGATTTGTATTTTTCAGGAATCAATGACACACATTCCCTACAGAGACATAGACCGAGAGGAACACTATTCTATGGAGGCAATGAACAACTACAAGGAAAGAGACTTTTGGCAGCAGAGAAGAGAGCCTCCTATGGATTTTAAGGGAGAAATGGATTTGATAACTGAAATATAGAGAGGAGTAGATGCAGAGAGGCCTACACAATGACCTGCTGGGCAGAGATGCTGTGGGAAACTGTAAGGGTGGGCTGGGAATGGGAGCCAGTGTGAAGACTCTATGAAAGAACATTGGGCCTCTGTGGTATTAGAGATATGAACTGCCTTGGCCAAAAGTGTTGCCTCTATGTGTTCCTCTCTGCCAGCAAACTCTTGGTTTGTGCCAACATTTCCAAATGATATTATGTGTTTTGTAGTAGGGCACACTCCAGGTTCACGGGGGTACTGTTTTGTAGCTACTGTGGTTGTCTTAGTAAATGACTTTGTTTTGCTATTAATGGTAAGACCACTGGTGGGAGCTTGTAAGCTATTGTTTTAGAAATGGGAAACCATAGAATCCTAGAGCCTATGAGAGCATTCACCCCCTTGGAGACCCAGCCTACAAACCTGTGAGCTCCAAGGTGGGAGGCATCTCAGATGGGGATGCCTCAACAACCAGTTTAGTGCTCTTCTCACTACACTGTGCTCCAGGTGGGCTGACCTCAGAGGTCAGTGGGGCTTCTGCTCAGCAGCCAATCCTTTCCCATTTTTCTACAGTTGGAAGGAACACTGTTACAGTTTTCTATATTACTTCTTTAATCTCTGCCCAATAATTCCTTAACAGAAATTTTCCAAGCTTTCTTTGGAGAAGAGGCCAGTCAAGCTAGTCTTATAAATAACCCTTCACCTTAATAAACTCAAGTGGGAGAATTACAGAGGTCCCTGTTGGGAGAAGAGAAATTTATTCTTGCAGTAGAAGACAAGAGCCCTGGTGAAAGGTCTGCCTCATGAGGCACATTCTTACACATAAAACCTCAGCCCCTCACAGGTTTAATTGATTTGTACTGATTAATATTTATCAATTGATTTGAAGCCACTGTTTCATCAGGATAGATATGTCCATGGAGGACAGTAGTGTGTGTGTATGTATGTGTGTGTCCATGTCTGTCTGTCTATCTATCTATCTATCTATGAAAGAATGAAGGATGTAGAGTCAGGATTGTTTTTCACTCATATCCCCTTCTTTGTGACTCCATGGACCATATGTTGATGGGGTTTTCTTGGCACACATACTGAGTAATTTGTTATTTCCTGCTCCAGTGGATTAAGGCAGACAGAGGTTATGTGACCTGCCCAAGGTCACACAGCTAGTAAGTGTATGAGGCCAAATTTGAACTCAGATCTTCCTTATTCCAGGTCCAGCACTCTATCCACTGAACTATTCAGCTGCCTCAGAGTCAGGCTATCTGGATTGAAATCCTGTCTGTAGCTTACTCATTATGGAAGCTTATACTTTTGGTTCTCTGGGCCTTAATTTCCTCATCATTATAATGTGAGAGTCAGACTAAATCATTAATAAAGTCCCTCCAGTGATAAATCCTCTGACATTTGTAAGTTGGAGCCCTAAGTGTGCTAAGTGTTTAGGGACTTTGCTTCTAGCCAGAGTGCCATCTATGAAGATGGGCTAAGATTCCATCCAGGGGTGGCTAGCCACTTGAGTTTTGTTCCTTTGCTGTCCCTGCCACTGCCAAGAGTGACTGATTCCTCTTGTCTCATTCATCTCAGGATCATTATGTTCCTTTCTCAAGGCTTACCTGCACACCAGCATTACACTCCCTGCCTCTGTCTTCTCCTAAGGCTTAAGAGGGGTCAAACATCAGTTGATACAAGCCATGCCGTGCCAGATTCTCTGGGGATGGGAGCCTTCTTCTTGATTGAATAATCCAAACACTGTATGCTGTTCTCTGTAACCTGCAGTAAGTGCTGAGTATTTGGATCATGCCTTTCAAAGGGGATGCCCAGCATCAGTGGCCCTGGCCGATTTTGTGTCAGTTGAGGTAGAATCCTGAGGTGTTTAGGCACGCAGAGGAGTCTCACTCAGTCTAACCCTGCTCTACTCCCCCCTCTAGTAACCACGCTAGTATCAGTGTCTCATGCAGGGGGCTATTCTGGGTTGTTAGTTTCTCCCATAGAACCTTGTATCCCAAGGTCTGAGGTCTCTCCCTAGACCCACCCCACCAAACACTCTATAAGTGCTGGAATTCCTAGGCTTCTTGGACAATATGCCTAGAGCTAGAAGGGGACTCAGAGCTTGTGTAGTCCAGTTCTCACATTTTACAGACGAGGAAACTGAGACCCAGGGAGGCTGTGACTCTTTCAAGGTCATGTAACTAGTAAGTCAGATGTGCGACCTGCAAGTCTGACTCCCTCGCTAGGGTTCTTGCTATGAGACCACACTGAATCCCAGCAAAATTGAATTCCTAGTTACTGCTCTACTACCAGCCATTCAGCAGCTGTCCAAAGCCTTGTCTAGCACATGAGCAGGTTTATAAGCACCAGCAACCAAGGGGAGCCTGGCTGATCCCCAGAGCAAATGCTCCCAAGAGCTGGGGGAGAGCAGCACCTTCACAGGCCAGCCTAGTGGCCCAGTCACAGCCTTTACCCTTGACAACCATAGGAGGACTGCTCTTTTGCATTTCCTTTTTTCAAGATGCTTTTTGCAAATAGCAGCTGGAGGTTTTTTAGCAGCCAGTCTCCTGTCCAACTGTTTCATCATGATGCCTAGTGCAAGACTTGGTGTTTTTCATTTTGGCCTGGGTATTCTCAGTGTCCAGGGCTCAGTAAGCACTTAATAATTAACTGGTCACCTTGGATTGGTAACAGTGTTAGCTCCTGTACTCAAAGTGCTTCACAGATAGCAGTTTATACTGGCTCCCAAGCTCAGGACCTGAGGATTTTAGGACTGGAAGGGAACTTGGAGGTTGTCCCAACCAATCACCATAATTTTAACAAAATTCTCATTTTACAGAGAAAGAAACCAAAACCTAGAAAAGTTGAGTGAGCTACCTCAGATCATACAGTGCATAAGCAGCAGAGGCAGGATCCAAATCCAGGACTTTTAACTACATATCCAATGCCTTTCTATCCTCAT
Organism: Pseudocheirus occidentalis; assembly: GCA_028646575.1. Lineage (NCBI taxonomy): Eukaryota > Metazoa > Chordata > Mammalia > Diprotodontia > Pseudocheiridae > Pseudocheirus > Pseudocheirus occidentalis. The sequence continues at coordinate 175,079,700 of CM053601.1, read as the reverse complement.
TTAGTGTAGAATAAAGCCAAAGTCCAGAGAGAAGTTAAGTGACTTAGCCAAGGCCACACAGTAAGTAAGTGGTTAACCAGCAAGTTCAGAGCTCTTCCTGTTACACCCTGGGGGACCTCCTTTCTCAAGCAACCTGGTGGAGTTGCATGCTGTCTTTCCTTTTTTACATGGCGGTACTGAGGCGCAATAAGACTGCCCTGGTTCTGACACGAGACCATCAGGTTTAGGGAATAGACTCTCTTACGTAGTCTTCTGTTTGCCAGCACACGTGGTCTCTGCTTCCATGTTTGTTGTCACTGTTGCTGCGTTGTTTCAGACATGTCTGACTCTCTGTGACTCCATTTGGGATTTCTTGGCAAAGATGCAGAGTGGTTTGCCATTTCCTTCTCTGGTTCATTTTGCAGATGAGGAAACTGAGGCAAACAGGGTTAGGTGACTTGGCCAGGGTCACAAAGCTACTCTGTGTTTGAGACTGGATTTGGATTCAGGCCCTCTTGACTCCAGGGCTGGTGCTCTATCCACTTTGTCATCTAGCTGCCTCCACCATATAAGAATAGCTAACAACAACAGCAAACATTTACATTGTACCTACACTGTGCCAGCTACTTTACAATTATTTTTGCATATGACTCCCCTCCCAACCCTGGAAGGCAGGTGCTTTTATTGCCTTCATTTTGCAGTTGAGGTTAAGTGACTCGTCCAAGGTGACACAGCTAGTGTCTGAGGTCAGATTGAAACTCAGGTCTTTCTGACTCCAGGTTTGGCACTTTATCCACTGCACCACATTAGTGTTTCAAAGCCAAGTGGAGACCTTTTTAAAAATATTATTATTCCTGTTGTTATTCTCTTTGCTTAACATGGTATCTGAATCTGGACGTGTACCTGAAGTTTATTAACTCAGGGATTCTGCTTAGTTGAGAGCCAGAGGAGAGCTCAGATGTAATGATAATAAATAATAAATTATGATGACAGTAATGATAGCAATAGCAGGTATATCCACTGCTCTGCCTCATTACCTTTTCTTGCCTCAGAGTCTGGAGCAGAGACTTGTTAGCTCCTTGGTGTGGCTATGGCCACCGCAGCCATTGACTGGCAAGGGGCACAATTCTGGCTGGCAAGAAGAGTGGCTTAAAACAGACTCATGAGTTGGGTCTATAGACTGCAGTTTGGAGAGGACTCTTTGGTGTTGTCAGCTTAGATGTGAGAACGGCACTGATCCTGTTCATTCCTCTCTTGGTCACAAAGATCCTAAGATCAGAGCTAAAATTTTTTTAAAAAAAATCCTCTAAAGTACAGACACATCGTATGTGTGACGACAGCTTTGATAAACTGGACTCTTCTCAGCAACACACAGGTATAAGACAACCCTACAAGTCTCAGGATGGAAGATGTTTACATTCAGAGAAAGAGCTAGCCCAGTGGTTCTCAACCTTCCTAATGCCTCAACCCTTTAATACTCATATGTGGGTGTGTCTGCATGTGGACGGACCTGCCTGGAGATGGATAGAGGAGCAGTGTCTCTGTTCCTAAGACCATTGGAAATTTGTGTTTTCCAATGGTCTTAGGTGACCCCTGTGAAAGGGTCATTTGACCCCCAAAGGAGTTGTGACCCACAGGTTGAGAACCTCTGATCTAGAAAGAGCAGAGTTTAAATGGAGACTGAAGCAATCTACATGCTATTGTTCTTTCCCATGTTTGGATTTGTTTCTTCTTTCCCATTGTTCACTCCATTGGTTACAACCCTTCTATACAACCAGACTAATGTCCAGTGTGAAAGTATTTGCAGATCCTATACTTGACTGCATGCCACCATGGGGGGAGGAAGGAGAAGAGGAAGGGGAGAAAATTTGAAACTCAAGGGATTGTGGAACTGAATCTTGTAAACTAAAAGTAAATAAACAAATCAATTAAAAAATCATCTAAACGTTTTGGTCTCGGGGCCCCTTTATGTTCTTAAAAATATTCAGAACCCCAAAGAGATTTTGTTTATATGGGTTCTAACCACAAATATTTACTATATTAGAAATGACAACTGATAAAAATTTAAAAACATTTATTTACTAATTTATTAAAGATAGTAAACTTATTACATGTTAGCATTAACATATTTTTGTGAAAAAATACCTATATTTTCAAAGGCAAAAAACTCCACCAAGAGTGGCATTATTTACATATTTTTGCAAATCTCTTTCATGTCTGGCTTGATTCTTACGTTTGCTTCTGCGTTCAGTCTATTTTGGTTGAAGCACATGAAGAAAATCTAGCTTCAAATAGATACATAGCTGGAAAAGGGAGGAATATTTTAACAGGTAAATAATGTCTTAGTATTATTAAGAATATGCTTTTTACTTCCCCCCTAAAGGGTTTGCAGATCAGGCTTTGAGAGCTGTTGATCTAGACCAAACCCATCATTTTATAAATGAGGAAACAGCTCCAGATTAATTATGTGATTGACCCAAGATCATATGGGAATAAGTGGAGGACTTTGATTCCAAATCCAGTGCCTGCTCTTCCATCACCCCCCTTCTCAGGTGGAGGGGAGCTTTCTTTTCTGAGTTATTGTTCAGCTCGTTGCTATTAATAATAGTGATGATGATGCTGATGGCTGACATTTATAACATTCTTTAAGATCTGCAAAAGGCCCGTATATGTGATCTCATTTGTTTGCATCTCTCCTGCTCTTCACGAAATCATAAGATCTCAGATTTAGAAATTAGTTGATGCTTATGAGACATTTCTGCCTGGATGAGCTCTAGAGGCATCTCAAACTCAACATGTCAGGAATGAAATTCATTCTCTCCCTTCCCTGCCCCTTCGACTTTCTCTTCTTCCTAGCTTCCCTATTTCTGATAAAGTCACTACTATCACTCACCCAGACTCACAACTTTGGATTTATTCTCAACTCTTAATTCTCTTCCAACCTAGAGAAATGTGGGAAGACTTATATGAAGGGAAGAGAATAACACAGAATGATCATCCAATGTTAATAAAATAAAGGTGGAGACAGACACAACAAAACTGTTTGAACACAGGGGTCAATGACAGTGTCTTACTGTCTAATTAAGATACTGGACATATATGACTCATTCAGTTAAAAGAGGAAGAAACTGGGGTCCAGGGAAGTTAAGGTCACTCCAATGCTAAATGGAAGAGCTGGGATTTGAATCTGGGTCCTTCGACTCTAAATCTAGCACAGAAACACTGTAATTGAATCTCAGGGTTCAGTGATTAGAAGGTGGGCAGGAACCTCTGAGGCTATCTGGTCTAATGAATACTTGAAAAAGAACTTTATTGTACAACATATCCAACATATGTTCATCCACACATCTAGTGAAAGAAAAATGTCTACTTTTCATCCTACTTCTGTCTGTGCCGATGCTACAGGTCCATGATATATTCATCTGCATGATTATAAGCAGTATGGGTTAGGATTTTATCTTATTTCTCTGTGCATTTCCTTCAGGCTAGTATCATGTTCTTGCCCATGTAATTCAGTATTTTAAGGGCTTTGTAACTTCAGGACCATGTTCTACACCAGAGTGGAAACTGTCTATACCTTCTTTTACAAAATATTGGCATGTTGTGTTTTGCCACAGAAAACACTTCCTAAAAAACACCCAAACCAACCTTTTACAAACTATATTCCATGAAAAAATTAATCCTCCATTATTAACAGAAAGGATTCGACAGTATGACATTGACATTTGCCATTGTGCATGAATAGTTTTGTTATGTCTGTCCCTGCGTTCATTTTATTGACCTCGCTGTGATCATTCTGTATGTTTTTCTTTTCATTTGACTATTTTCACTCTATATCACTTCATGTCAGTCTTCCCACATTCTTCTAGATTGGAAGAATAATGAATTCCATTTTGCACATGTTGAGTTTGAGATGCCAAGGAGAGATATTTTGTAGGCAGCCAGGGGTGATGTGGGCTCTTCACTTTCTCCCAATACCATATGCAATCAGTGGCCACACCTTGTCATTTCTAACCCTACCATGTCTCTTACATCTGTCCTTTTCCCTACTCACATGACCATCGACTTGATTCGATCCTCCATTGCCTCTTATTTAGATGATTGCAATGGTTTCCTTATTGTTCTTCCTGCTTCACGTTTTTCTCTTTTCTTCCCCATCTTCCACCCACCTGCCAAATTGATATTCTGAAAATCTCAGGTCTGACCATGTCACTTTCCTTCTCCAGAATCTGGGGGCGATCCCTATTGTGTTGACAATATGTTGGAATTGCCAACGTTGAGTGCATTTTGCCTCTAGGATGATACATAAACTCCTATGTTGGCTCTTGAAGCCCTTCATAATCTGCCTCCAACCTACTTTTCCAGGCTCATCTCCTGTGACTCCCTCTCACATGCTCTTTGTTGCAGCCAAATCCTTGTTCCATCTTCTCTGAACACAACATTCCATCTCCTTCCTTGTTCCTTTGTATTCCAAGCCTTGCACAATGATCTCTCTGCTTTCCCTGCCTCTTGGAATCCTAAGTTACCTTCTGGGGTCAACTGAAATGCCCTGTTCTATGGGATTCCTTTCCTTATCCCTCAGTTCATATTGGTCTTCCTCCTAAAATTACATTGTTCTCTGTTGTATTTACTTATTCTTATGCTTGATTTTTTCTCTTAGTAGATTGTGAGTTCATTGATGGCAGGGGCCATTTTGTTTTTTGGTCTTTATGCCACCATTTCCAAGTGCAGTTCCTGGCACATAGTAGATGCTTAAAAAAGCTTGTTAACTTGAATTGATATGGCACTGTAGATAGTGTGCTAGCTTGGAGTCAGTAAGAACAGAATTCAAATCCTGCCTCAGAAACAGTAGGTGTGTGACTTTGGGCAAGTCATTGTACCTTTTTCAGTCTTAGTTTTCTCTTTTGTAAAAGGGGGATAGGCAGCTAGGTGGTGCCATAGAGCACAGAGCACTAGGTGGGGAGCCAGGAAGATTCCTCCTCATGAGTTCAAATCTGGCTTCAGATGTGTGACCCTGGGCAAGTTGCTTAACCTTTTTGCCTTAGTTTCCTCTTCTGTCAAATGAGCGGGAGAGGAAATGGCAAACCATTTCAGTACATCTGTCAAGTAAACCCCAAATGGGGTTGAGAAGAATCAGACATGACTGAACAGTAACAACAGAAAGGAGACAATAAGAGCACCTATCTGCCAGGGTTGTTGTGGGGCTCAAGTAAGATTTTATTTTATACACATGCGCGCACACATACACACACATAGCTTTGCAAATGCTAACATGCTAGCTATTATAGAACCTTTCATTTTATATAGTACCTGGAGATTTATAAAACACTTTGCTCAACACAACCCCATGAGCAATGTAATATAACTGTCATTGTCACCAGTTTACAGATGGGGAAAGTGAGACTCAGGGAATCACTTGCTTAGGGTCACTTAGCATGGAAATGTCAGAGGCAGAATTCAAACTCAGGTCCCATCTGCCTTTGAATCATGTGGTCCTTCTGCTATACCACACTGTGTCACTGACATCCACGATGACTTCACATCCTTGGGAGAGAGGGATGGAGGGAGGATTGAATCCACTCTCTTCTGGAGCTGAGCCACATTCTATTTCCATGTGCCTCAGTCTTCCTGTCCTTGGATATTAAAGATGGCGTTGGGGCTGGGGAGGGAAGAAAACTAAAAGGTGATAGTGAATGCTGGAGTTCAAGTTGATCGTGGTCATTGGTGAATCTGAGAATGCCAGCTCCCAGTCTGTTGGGCTGCCTCCTACCCTCCGCAGTCAGAACTGTGAATGTCAAGAGCCACTGGTCAGCCATTGCCTCCAGCTCCGTGGCAGCCAGAAGGTTTTTTTTTTTCCACCCTTGCAAATGACGAGTAAAAGGGCACTAAATATTTAATGCTTAAAAGTTAAATATTATCATAAAAGTAATTTAATATAAATGGCTTTCAGCAAATCCTTATCCATATTTCATGACTGAAATGGGTGTCTGGTTTCTAATGTTTGCAAGCAATTAATTTTAATGGGTGTGTACTCTATTTCTCTGTGTCTCTCATCTCCAGGAGACCCTGAATCCATTTGAGAAAGGAAAGAGCCGGACATCGGATGTCACTGCGGACAGAAGGAGACATGGGGACCAGAATCCAGGCCTTGAAATGACAAGTTAATAGGCCATTGGTAGTTACTAAGTGTTCCATCAGGACCCATGCCTTTCTCTGCTTTGTGAAAGTCCAAGGACATGGAACTGATATGGGCAATTGATGCCAAGATTACTTTAATCACCTACTGAATAACTCTGTAGATAAAAGTCCTCTATTTGGCTCCAGGGGAAATGTCAGTCCCAAACCTTTGCCCATCTACATAAGATCTCTGTGACTTATCCCCTTACTAATCTGCAAGAGGGTAATCAATCAATCCATCAATTGCTCAGTCAGTCTACAAGCATTTGTCAAATGTTTGCTGTGTGTCAGGTACTATGATAAACAAGGGGAATACAGGGCAAAAATGGTCCCTGGTCTCCAGGAGCTCACATTTCAAGGAGGGAGAGAACTCAAGCATGAATTTATATATATATGTATATATATATATGTATATATACGCAAGATATATACAGAGGAGATGGGAGGTAACTTTAAGGGGGAAGGCTCTATCTAGAGCAGCACCTTTGGTTTATCATAGGATCAAAGCTGTAGAGCTGTAAGGAACATAGTTGTTCAGTTGAGTCTGACTCTCATGACCTCATTCGGGGTTTCCTTGGCACATGTACTGGAGTGGTTCAGCCATTTCCTCTTCCAACTCATTTGCCAGATGAGGAAACTGAGGCAAATAAGCTTAAGGGACTTGCCTAGGGTCACACAGATGGTAAGTATCTGAGGCTGGATTTGAACTTGAATCTTCTGGACTCCAGGCCCAGTGCTCTAGACGCTACTCCATCTGGTTACCCCATACTGGACCTAAGAGGCCATCTACTTCAGCTCCTTTTATTTTACAGATGAGGAAACTGAGGCCCAGGGAAGTTAAGTGACTTGTCCAAGGTCATAATAAACATCATAGGTGCTGGGCCTTAGTTTCTTTATTTGCAAAATGAGGTGATTGGACTAGATACCCTTTTGGTCTCTTTTTCACTTTAAATATACAGTCCTATTTCTTTTAGTACACAAAACATTATAAGAACTTTTTTAGGGGGTACTCGTAAATCTCTGTCAAGATTCTTTGTCCATTCATCATTTTTCACTTTTCCTTTTATATGGTTGTGGCTTGTGTGGTCTCTGTTCTCTGATTCTTCACCAGTCTTATCGGCTCCCTCCTTTTGGCTCTGAATGACGTCATAAAACCCTTTCTGGATTTCCTTTTTTTTCCCTCACACTTGCTTGTCTTAACTGCATTATGGTATTTCGTTATCTGAATGCACCACAATTGATTTAACCACTTCCCTGTTGTTGTATTGAATAAGTTACTTCCAGGTTGTTGTTTGTTTTTCCAATTACAAATAATGCTGCTAAGGAAAGTCTTTGAACAGATAACTTTTTGCTTTTGTTGTTTTGTTTTTGAGAAGCCTCTCAGGGTATTGTCATCGGTGAAGTTATTGCGTCAAGGGATAAAAAAAGAAAAACTCTGTCTTGTTTTGCCCCCATTTAATGTCTCCCAGAATGCAGCTTGCATATAGGGCTCTACATAAGGTAAATACTCAGCTTATACAAGTACTCAGGCTAATTCTGTGACAAATACAGACCAGTTTTAATTTCAGGTTTTGTAATTTTCAACTTATTTTCACCATGCCCCCAGATTGCTCTCCAGGGTAAGTCCTCAATAAGTTTTTAGTTGATTGAATCTCCCAATAAGCTGAATCCTTTCTTGGAATGATCCTTTCTGAGGTAGGAGAGATGATTCATCCCCCTAGTTATAATTCACTAGAACTTGGACTGAATGTAGTCTTTGGTGCTTTGGGTAAAGCAGCAGCAGCTGAGGAAGGTGGGATGGGAGTGTTAATTTGGTCTCTTGACCTAACCCTGTCCCCACTCCATACTCTCCCTATTATTCTAAGACCTGAGGAGGAGGGTTATGGATTATTTGTGGAGTGATGACAGTGGACTTGATGGCCTAATGAACCCCAGAAGTATACATCTTGCCTTAAGGAGACACATCTAAGTGAAAAGGCAGAATGGCTCCCAACACATGACCCTAGGCTGACATGTGTCATGGGAAGATTACAACCCGCTCCTGCTGAATGGATGGCTGGCTTGCTAGGATTATTGATCCTAGGTGAGAGGTTCTGAACTTCCTCAGTCTAGTCTTTAGAGAGCTTTGACTCAGGGAAGGCTGTATGTGTAAATTGTGGTACTATTGCCTGATAGGTTGATGCTTAATTGTTAGAAGAGACACCACTCTCATTTTGAAATTAGAACTGACTTAAGTCAGAAGCTATTTTGTCCCTTAATAGTGATTGGGAGCAACTTGGGCCCTCAACCGCTCAGTCATTTATGGGAAAAATAACTTGATTGGCTTCCTGACCTTGAAACCAAGCAATGATTCAGCAGGAGGAATGATGGATGGATGGAGTGGATCTTGGGCTATCCCGACGTTGTGCCCAGATGTGATGACCCTCCTTGAACAGGGTCTCAGTAGCACAAGACCCACTGATGAATTGATGGATTGATGAAGAAATTGGTTTTAGGAAGGATATTTAAGCCCCACTTTCATTTAGATGCTTCAGGCTCTGGCTCTTTTACTCATTCTCACTGGCCAGTCTTATTTCCTGTTTCCTGCTTTACCTTTGCTCACTTTGCTCTGATAAATCTTACAGACCTCCATCTTCCTCATGCTTAGCATAGTCCTTGGCCAATAGTAGGGGTATAATTAATATCTGTAGATTTATTGGGATGGGGATAGAGAAATTCACTGTCTTCACTCCCTCCATAACTTTAACACTGGCTATAGAGAAGCCCAGGCAGCTAGGTGGTACTGTGGATAGAGTCCTAGGCCAAAAATCAGGAAAACTCATTTTCCTGAGTTCAAATCTGACTTCACACACTTACTAGCTGTATGACCATGGGCAAGTCACTTAACCCTGTTTGCCTCAGTTTCCTCATCTACCTAATGAGCCAGAAAAGCAAATAGCAAACAACAAATCACTTTACTATCTTTGCCAAGAAAACCCCAAATTAGCTCACAAAGTTAGAAATGAATGAACAATAACAGGAAACACTGATTACTTCCCAGATCCCAAATGAGAGTCAGTTCACTTTTTACAACTTTCATTTCCTCTGGGGACAAAGACTCTTGTATTCTGTACCTCATCATTTGGAGCCTTCTTTCAAAGTTAAGAAAAGTCATTTTCTTTATTTTTGTCTTTCTTGATATCCTTCCCTCCTTTTTCTCCCTCTCTTCACTTCCATTCATGTCAGTTTTGGATTATAGTTTCAGATCAACTTTCAATTGTCTTTTAGCAGATTTTTAATTATCTTAGTGCTACAGTGAGAGGAGGCTGGTTCAGAAACTCTAGCCGGCTTCGAGTCGCATCCGTACATCACGTAGGTATAATCTCTATGGCAACTGACCCATGTTGGGTGGGAGCAAATAAACCCAGAACTAAAGGTTAATTGCTGTTTCATTTCTGCCTTTTTTCCCCCCAATTCCAGCATTGTGGATTGAGCTTCTAATTAGAATCGAATTATCTGCAGATTGAACATCTTTATTATTTCAGTGGCTGCAAAATGCCAGGCTGGCTTGGAAATGGGCCGCTTGCTAGTGGCCTTACCTTCCCCTCTCTTCCTGCATGGGCTCGAGCAGTGGCTCCAACTAATGGTTGTTTCAAATAGCCCGAATCTTTGCTGGCACCAGGAAATTTTACTTGACCTTGTATTAATTTGGTTTTTACCTTGAAGTAGTGGTGTCTCTGGTACCTCATAAGCACTAAGAAGTGTTTGTTGACTGACTGACTGATCCAGATCCTGAGTGGTCCTCCTGGATCAGTGACTGGGAGCAGATAGAAGCAGAAGGCTTCCACATTAATATATAAATCAAGGGTGGAATGGTGATTGCAGAATTAATCAATCAACCAATGATTAAATTAGTTAATTTATCAACCAATTATTAAAATGAATCATAAGTTAATTATCATTAATATATTAGTAATTATGACTTATGGCTATATTATATATTATTAATATTATTGGTATTAAGTTAATTATTAATACACTTATTATGAATTATTAAGTACCTGCTGCATGTCAGGCAGTGTATTAAGTGCTGGTATATAATGTTAAAAAATGAAATAGTCCTTTATCCTTAAGGAACTTTCGTTCTGTCAGGGGAGACACCACATACATACATACATACATACATGCACACACATACACACATGCACATATACACATATATACATGCACACACACACATATAAAGGATGCTTATGAAGTAGATGCAAGGTCACCTTAGAAGAGAATGCATAAGCATATTTAGCGAGAGCAAAGTGATTGGGTTTCTTTCATCATCTTTGAAAATCTCTAGGATCACAGATGTACAGCTGGACAGGATCTCAGGCCATCTAGTATAAATTAATTTTTATAAAAGAGAAAGGGAGAGAAAGGGATTTGGTCAAGATCACCAGGGTGCGTGATTCTGAGGGAGAATTTGAATCCAGTTTATAGTTGTAGGAGATCAAAAAACTCCTTTTACAAAGGAGGAAACTGAGGCCCAGAGAGATAAAATAATTTACCTAAGGCCAAAGAGAAGGAGTAAATAGCAGGGCCTGGATGTAATTTGACTTTCATCAATAGTAGCCTTTGCCACAGTTACCAAGTGCTCTGACTGCATCTCAGCTTCCTGGAATTGGGAATGTAGAATTACAGGATCAAGGAATCCAAAGACTTTGTGTCATTATGTAGTTTCTACCTTCTCTCTAGAAGATGACTATGTTCACTTGATCTCGAACTGACCTCCTTGAAAAAGCAAGAATTGTTTTGGCTAATTTATTCCAGTGTTTGGCAGAGCCCTTGTTTTGGGGGAGGTTCCTTCTAAGCTCCCATCCGATTTCCCCATGCTCCTTTTTAAGCCCATTTTTTCTTTTGGTGTCATCGGCAGAGATGGAGAACTTCTTTCTCATTGGCATCTTACAGATGACACGTTGTTGTGTTCATGGCACCAGGGACCCAGAGCTGGAAGGAACCTTAGAGGTTGTGGGAGGCTAAGGAGAAATCTCCCTGTAATCTTTTCTTCTTCCAGTTAAATAATCCCTGTTCCTTTAACCTTCCTTCACAGGTCCTTGGGTAGCTCTTTTCATTCCCACAGACCCTACTCTAGGGTAGCCTACACTTATGTAGCCCACCAGTGGGGTTTAGAGAGGGGCAGGCCTGGGGAAGTTAAATGCGCTGCCCAAAGTTAATAGAGTGATTGGGTGTCACGAGCTGGGATTTGAACCCAGATATCTTGATTCTAGGGTCAGAGCTTGTTCTATTCTCTGACTCTGCTTCTCTAGTGCTTCTTGCTTCCTATAAGGCTGTCTGTTCATTGGAGAGCCCCAGGTCAGGAGAAAAAACCTGCAGAGAAAAGGAAACCCAAGTGTCTTTGAAGCTATAAATGCCTTTGAGCTTAAATGCTAAAACTTTCCTTTGGAAACTTCTCATACTCTCTGTAGATTCTTTCCCTATCCTTTGCCCCACCTCCAGCCGTTCTTTTTGGCCTTTCTTCTGGGAGCCATTAGCTTGATGCCTGCTGGTTATCCCCAGTGAACTTTTGGAGAAGGTGAGGATAGTGCTGAGCATTTGGAATGAAGGATGCTGGAAGAGAACCATTGCTCTCACCCTAGAGGTCCTGGAGGTCATTCCAAAGACTGCCAGTTAGTGTTTGATTGGGAATGGAGTTCTGATTGTAAATGTCTGTGGGGATGATGTTTTTTGACCCCCAGGATGGAGCTGGTTCCATTTTCTAAGACCCCTGAGCTAACCTTCTTTTATCTTGCTCCTCTCCATCTAGACAGATTCTCCTCCCTTGTGTTTACTGACACTGTCCTTTATGTCAAGAATGTTTTCTCTCATCATTTAATGTCCCATTCAAATGCAATGACTTCCTGAAGAATAACTTCTTGGGAGAGAGTTAGAATGGCTCCACTCTAGATCTGAACAATTAAGAAGCATGTGTGTGTGTGTGTGTGTGTGTGTGTGTGTGTTTGTGTAGAGACAGACAGACAAAGACAGAGAGAAAGACAGACAGACAGAGACAGAGAGAAACAGAAAGAGACAGAGAGACAAAGACAGAGACAGAGAGAGAGAAAGAGAGACACAGAGAGAGAAAGAGAGAGAGAGACAGAGAAAGAGAGACAGAGACAGAGGGCAAACCACTGAACCATCTGTAAAACAAAGGGGCTGGATTACCTGGAAAAGGTGTCTTTTTCCAGCTGTTGGTCTGCCCCTGGGTAGCATAGTGATGAGAACAATGAGCCCAGAATCAGGAAGACCTGACTTTATTCAGTCCAACTTTAGACATTTTCAAGTTTTGTGACCCTGAGCAAGTCACTTAGCCTTTGTTTGCCTCAGTTTCCTCAACTGTAAAATTGGGACAATGATAGCACCTACCAGGGTTGTTGTGAGGATCAGATGAGATCCTTGTAAAGTACTTAGTGTAGTATTTGGCACATGGTAGGCAGTTAAATTCTTGTTCACTTCTCCTACCTACTCCCCACTCCCCTTCCCCTAGGGGTATAATGTGTAAAGAGATTGGAAAAATAGCAAAAGATCAGGTTGTGAAGAGCTTTAAATGCTGAATAGGAGACTTGATATTTGATCCTAGAGATAATAAAGAACCACTGGTGTTTACTGAGTGATGGTCAGATCTGTGGTATAAGAAACCCTTTTAGTGGCTATGCGGAAAATGAACTGGAAGGGGGAAGACATGATGTAGGCAAACCAATGTGGAGACCATTCTCACACTATGAGGCAGAAGTGATGAAGATTTGAACTAGAGCAAGAGCCCTGAGAGCGAAGAGGAAAAGATATGGGAGAGACGTGGAGGTGAATGAGGATGAGGCAGGGAGAAAAGCATTGAGGCGGATCTTGAGTGATGGGAAGACACGAGTTCTGTTGGCATACTGCACACCCCATAGAACACTCTGTCTGATGCTTCCAGAGCATATTTCTGTAATGTTGGGCATTATAATTAGCTCTGTTGGTTTCCCGTTTGTCCAAGTGGGCTGTAATCTCCACAAGGACCATTTTATTTCAACTTTGTATCTCCCCCTGCACCCAGAAGCCCCAGCACAGGGCTCTGTGTACAAATGGTATATGATCTATCTTTATTCTATGAATGAGTGAACAAATGAGTGAATTAACGATGAATTATCTTTGCCTCTGAGCAGGTCCGAATTTAGAGGTTTAGAGGTCTAGACAGAGGCTAGCATTTCCCTTGAATTCATTAAGAAATTTGGACAGTGAGTTCCTCAAGGGTAGAGACTTGCCTTGAACATAGTAAACGGTCAATAAACTCTTGCTGAATTGGGTTGAAACAAAGCCTTTCAAGTCTTTTTGGAAACATTCCATAAATACCACTGTAGGCCATAGGGTATAGACCTCGGGCTTATGCTAACAACCTTAGACTAGAGGTAGCCTTTCGGTGTTGGAAGGTACCACCTATTGTCTATGAACAAGTCATATCACATCTGGGATCCTCAGTTTCCGTGGCTTGAAATGGAGATAATACTACTTCTCAGTACTTCAAGTTATTATAAACCTTCAAATATTATTTATTCAAGCTGCTTTACTGTTGTTATTATTCATAACAGCTCACATTTATAGAATACTTTATATTTTACAAAGGGTTTTGTATGCGTTGTCTTTGAGCCTCACCACACCCTGAAGTTGGCACTGTTATTCTTCCCATTTTATGGATGAGGAAGCTTCAGCCCAGAGAGATCACTTGCTCAAGCTCGCCCACATATTAAGCCGCAGAGCTGCAGACATCAATCTGAGGTCATTTGGCTCCAAAATCTCGCAGTGTATATCTATCACAGGCGTGGATCTTTTCTGCTTCTGTTTTGGAGAGTGTAGGGCAGCTCTCTGATACCTGTCACCTAAATGAACTAAACATCTGTGGGCATGTTTCTCTTTGTCCATCCTCTTCCCCTATTCGGCACAGGGCAGAATCTTTTCATGCAATCTGTTACAATTAAAAATCCTTGCAATAGTTCCTGGAGAGATTCTGGGATATCTCTTTTTTTGGGGGAATCTCAGCAGAGTAAATTAATCTACGTTCAGGAAAATTAGAGATGCAATTACTTGATGACCTTTAAAAGGATAATTATGTTCTTCCTGCCTTCAGCCTTATCATTGGATTCAGTCTCTGAGTCATTCCAGGGCCTTGATTTGGGCTCTACCTCTGCACCTCCCTGTCCCAACCCAGTCAGTAGCAGCTTCTCTCCAAACCATATTGTCAGGTGAATCTGGCACAACTCAACATTTCCAGGCTTTTCTCATATTATTTCTGTCCATACATTTTCTAGACAAGTTTGTGTATCCTTTATTGACCTTATGTGTTTCCTACCTCCATGCCTTTGAACATGCTGTGCCCTTTGCCTGTAATGTGAAACAGAGAGATGTGGTGGAAAGAACTACCTCTGCTTTGGAGTCAGACAACCTGTTTTCAAGTCTTGCCATTAACGCTTCCTCCCTGTGAGGCCTTGGCCAAGTCACACAAATGGGGTTCAGTTTCCTGATGTAGATGGCTACCGAGATCACTTCTAGCTCTAGATTTTGTAAAGGAAAACTTTTTGTAAAGGAAAACTTTCTTTCCTTGTATTTCCTTTCACTTGCTGAACTACTCATCCTTTAGACCCCAAATCAAATGCCCCCTTCTCCATGAAACCTTCTTTGATCCTCTCTATTGATAAAAAAACCTTTGCCTTTTTTCCTTCAGATTTCATATGACACTTTGTAACTTTCTAATACATTTATTTGTAATTGTCAATTACAGTTATCTACAATTTCCCAGAGGCAATCTAACACACTTACCTCCTCCTGTTTAATTTTAATTTAATCCTGGGTACAATTTATTGTTCACCTGATAAGTCTGTCTAAGATATTAAGTTCCCCAACTTCTTTCTGAAATAAAGGCTTATTTTTAAAATTTGTTTTAAAATATTAATAAGCATTTGCTTCTCCTTATCCCCAACTCTCATGGGAGTGACAGTGGTGGCAGAAACAGAGCTTCTTCAGCAAATATATATATTCAAGCATTGGCCATGTCCAAGAAATATACACCATGTTCTGCATTGAGTCCATCAAGTTGTTCCATCTTTGGTCCTCTGGAATTAACATAGTTATTATGCTGATCAGAACTCTTAAGTCTTTTAAAATTGCTTTTCTTTATTTTGTTGTTCTCCACTCTTTGCTCTTCATCCTTTCATACAGGTCTTCCTGGTTTTTTTCTGAAAATCTCCATTTTGTAATTTCTTATGATGCCATAATATTCCATTACCTTCACAAATCATGTTTTATTTAGACATTCCCCGGTAGATGAGCCCCTCTTTTGTTTCTGCTTTTGTTTTGCTACTGCCAAAACAGTTACCATAAATATTTTTGCATATGAGGAACCCTTTCTCCTTTTCTTTTCCATCTTTTAAATTTTAATATTCATTCAGTGTTGTAGATTGACTGAGAGCATGGAGAAACCCCAGAATCAAATTTAGATGTTTTCCAAGAAATGCATGATTGAAACTAGAAAAGGTGGACTAGTTATGTGGTGAGGGTGAGTGGTAATTCGCACATGGTCTGTGTGTCCTATTGGAGTCTTCAAAAGGCAGTGAGTAGAACTTCAGTAATGATTTCATGGGAGGAAATGAGAGTCTACACATAAGGTCAATGATGGATGTATATTATGAGATCCCAAATCCACCAAGTTTGACATTTTTGCCTCATTACCCTATTAGAGTGTAATCTCCATGAGGGGAGGGACCCTTGTGATTCTCTGTTAGCCAGAGTCCAGTGATTTCAGAATGTAAGCAGAGTTTGTGTTTGTGTCTTTGCTCTTCCCTAGTCTTTAGCATACTACTTAGCACCCAATACATGCTTAAGAAATGTTTGTTGATTGAGTAAATGAGTAGGTGCTTGTTAATTGGTGAATGAATGATGAACTTTCAACCAGGTGGCAAAGCTCTTCTTTCCCTCAACTCTCACTAAGCTTCTGTTAATCCATTGTCTGTTTGGCTGGATACTCGATAGGACAGGTATCAGAGATCTGGACAAAAACAAAAGCTAGACAGTATTACTGCCTCAGAGAGTGTTAATGTAAACTTCTGCTGACCCTGGATCAAAGAATCTCACATTTTAAGTCTGGAGAGTCCAAACTAAAGGGGCTTTTATTGCACTTTCATTAGTCAATTTTGAGGTTCAAAGCTTCCTTCCTCCAGAGGGTGTCTTTTGGCATTAGTGTCTATTCTTTCTCATTAACTCTGACTTTTCGCCAAAGGAATTGGATTGCCCCTGGAGGACCTGCAGTTTCATTAGTGTGAGCAATCTTTCTATGGTTGCAGATCACAACCTTTCTCTAACTCAGTAGACAATCTTGGAGTGCTGCTGTAGTCAAGAAATCCCTTCCCCTGTGGTCCATCTGGTGAGTGTGTCCTTGTTCTAAACTTGGACAGCAGACAGATACTCTATCCCTGGTACCCTACTTAGAAACTCAGGTCCTTGTGGGTCAGTTGAAGGGTTTGTTCTCAAAGTGTTTCTACTTGGTAGCTAGGTAGGGCAGTGGATAGAATGCTTGACTTGAAGTTAGGACAACCTGTGTTCAAACCCTTCCTTGGACCCATCTTAGCTGCGTGACCCTGGACTAAGTCATAAAACCTCTCTAGACCTCACTTTTCTCATCTGTAAAATGGGGATAAGAATGCCCTCTACCTCACAGGGCTGTTGTCAAGATCCAATGAGACAATTTCTATAACATGTTTTCTGAACCCCAGCACTATAGAAATGTTTATTATTATCATTACTACATACTTCCCCAGCATCACATGGGTATTGAATAATGGAATCAGGATCTTAACTCATGTCCTTTGAGTCCAAATTCTGTTCTTGTTTTATGATACTCTGCTGCTAAACGCTCTCACTTATTTTCCCAGAAGACTTTTTTTCCTAGAGACATTACACTCTAATACCATAGCCTTCTTCTGATCCAGATACTCCTGAATATTTGCTCTTTCTCTCAATCTATTCTCAGGCTCTACTGCAAGCTAACAGTGAGAGAGACAAGGTGGTGGCATCTAAAAAATGACCCCCACTCCCACCTCCCAACCAAGATGAAAAGAAGAGTCTTGTCGGCTTAAGAAAGAAGTAGAAGGCAGAGCATGGGGGGGCCTTCAAGTGATAGTGTCAGGATGCCCAGTGGGAGAAGGATATCTTGGTTTTGATTTTGTTCCATAAACATGTTCCTATTGGCACTTCCTTTAATGGAACTCAACTCTTCTGCCTGACAGCTGAGGAGTGGGAGCTTCAGTGAATGTGTCAGCATGGAGGAAAAAGCTTCATGAAGGGATGGGTTTGAACTAGACAGGAGAAAGAACTCCTATTGGACTGAGTCTGGACAATACTGGGGAAAAAGCAATAGAGTTTTTGGTGCAAGAGATAAGAAAAAAGAATAAGGGTAAGGAAGGGAAGGGGAAAGGTGGTGGTAGTGGAGGAATTTCCTGGTGCTCAGGTTATTTCTAGTTTATCCTCTTATTTGATGGGTATGACTTTGAGGAAAACTCTCCTTTTCATGAAGATGTAGATAAGAGGTTCCCAAACTTATTTGACTTGCTGCCCCCTTTAAAAAAATATTCAGTGCCCACCTGTAAATATACTTCCTTTAATGCTTTAACATGTTTTTGGAAATTTGTGTCATTTCAAAAAATATAAAATTTATATATTTTTAAAAAATGATGCATCTTAAATTTAATGATTTATTGTAAATTTGTGTTTTTTCCCCTGCATTGACATGCTGATGATGCAATATTGCTTATGTAACTGTATTGTATCACACTGTAGACAAGTCATTACATGCACATGTTCCTGCTGATGTATGCTGGACTTCCCAACAATTTGTGACTCACTCACCTGCTGACACTTGCTTTTTAAGACCTGTTGGCAGACTTGACCACTTATCAGTTATAACTTGCATTTTGTGTCTATTTGGAAAATAATGTAATCATGACCACTTTAACTCTGTTACACAACAGATGAAAGATGTATGACCTATTTTTAAAAAAATTTCTTCTTCTTTCTTCTTTTCTTATGCGTCTCCTACCCCTTATTTTTATTCAACACTCCCCGATTGCATTTCAGCACCCCTCAGGGGGCAGCAACACCTACTTTGGAAACCTGCAAAGAAGGATGACCTACTGTTATTAGCTTTGATGAGCGACTTTCATTGACATCATCAAAATCCTAATCATGATTAATATTCTTAATTTAAAAAAAAGTTGTGTTGATGCTTTTTTATTTTTTACAACACAGGTATATGCTAATATACTCTCCCCTTGTAATCAAGAAAACCTGTAAAACAGAACTGATTATAGATCAGATCATTTGTTAGCAGAGGGTCATAAAGTGACCACATCTGAATGCACAGGTGATGATCTGCACCCATAGTGCTCCAATGAGAGAAGGAAGATGTGTTTCTTCATTTGTTCTCTAGGACCAAGAAGCTGGGTGGCCTTTTAGTGTGTTTTTTGTACTGTTCATTGTATGCCGTGTTCTCCTGGTTTTGCTTTTTCTTCTTTTTCTTTCTCAGTCCGTACAAAAATTCCCATATTTCTCAGAATTTCTCATATTTGCCATTTTTTCTTATGGTACAATAATATTCCATTGCAGTGATAAACCACAATTTGTTTAGGCATTTTCCCAAATGATGGACGCCCACTGCTTTTAGTTTTTTGCTATCACAAAATGCAATGCAATGAATATTTTCATCATTAATATTCAATGGATGTTAGAAGCATGGAGAGAGTTATATAATCGGATACAGAGTAATATAAATAGAACTAGGAGGACAAGATACACAAAAACTATCAGGATATAACGGAAAGCACAACAATGTAACAACAAAGGGAATGAAAGCTTTGCAGTTCTAATGCCTGAGTCTGGCCTGGGAAGACTGGCCTGGGAAGGCTGGTGGATTACAGGGATTGTTACTGTTTAATTGATCAGTTGTGTCTGACCCTTTGTGACCCAATTTGGGGTTTCCTTGGCAAAGATACTGGGTGGTTTTCCATTTCTTTCTCCAGGTCATTTGATAGATGAAGGAACTGAGGCAAACAAGGTTGAGTGACTTGCCCAAGGTCACACAGCCAGGAGGTGTTTAAGGCCAGATTTGAACCCGGGCCTCCCTGGCTCCAAGGTCAGCTCTCTCTCTGCTTTGGGAATACAAAACAAGATACAAATGAACAGATATGAAATATAAAACATCCTGGGATGCAAGTAAGTACACGCTGATCTCATAAGAGTTCATGGGATCTGCAGTGGGGGATAGTGTAGAGCATCCTCTGGGATGAGCGCTGCTGCCACCTGACTTTGTAATCTAGGGTGCAGGCTACTTCCTCCCCCAGGCTGTGAGGGAGTTGGGCACTGACCTTCTGTAACAGGAATCTGAAGATCTTCCCTGGCCCAGGCTCTTTGATAGGCTTAAGTAGTTCTGAGAACCTTCCCTGATTTGAAAATATACCTGCCCCCTAATAGGCTAAATGTGGTCACATGGAGCCTGTGGAAGCTCGCTCTTTAGGAATGCCCTACCTTATTACTTTGTGATTGGGCAGTAGGTCAAGTGGGTTGTGACATCCTCTGACCCAGGAGAAGGCTATATATTCCATGATGTGAGGTTTTGCTTTGGGGCTCACTTTAGGAAGAATTGTGTGATTTCGCCGGATGAGACTCTGGGCAGCCACTGAGCCCCCCAGCTTTGAAAACCCAGATGTTGGTGCTTCCCTCTCTGTTAACAACTAGGTATGGATGTGATGCTCAGATAGCTGGAAGCCCTGTCTGCTGATCTCTTTCTCTGTCTGTATTTTTTTTTTTGTCTGATTGTAACTTCTCTTTGTATTCTCTGAAGTTCAGGGTGCTGACTTTTCCCCCTGAGGTAGGTAAATGATATGTTTGATTAAAGTTGGATTATTAACCCATTTTGAACTGCTTTCCTTTAGAAAAGCAGATCTAAGAACCTGTGCTAGCAGCCATCCTGGGTATAGGGTGCTTGCTCCTACACCTTCCAGCTCTCAATCCATGACCTTATGTGTGACCTTAGATGAGTCACTGCACTTCTCTGGGATTCACTTTTTTTTATCTGTAAAATGATGATATAAGTTCTGACTCTAAATCCTGTGGTCTTCTGGATGAACTGAGTTTACCTGGGGAATCTGATCTAGAAGGGAGGAGGTAGGTTTGGAGGTGTTCACTATGGATTAAGAGAAGGGAGAGGAAGGTGTCTTGGGTGGGGGAAGAGATGATGAGCCAAGGTTCTGCAGAGGAGGGCAGAAGTGAGTTAGTAGAGATATCTTTTCTGCTTCATTGGCCTATGTAGAACCTCTAAAATGAGTCTGTGTTGAGGCATGATGAGGAATGAAATGGGTGAGGTGTAGGTGATGTTGATAGAAATCAGACCAGGCAGAGGAATCTGGATTTAACCTCATGGGTTTTTAGGGCAGATTCTAAAGGGGGCAGGATGTGACGGGAGAAAAATAGTGTTCAAGAAATTGTACTTCATTGGTTTATATATAATGGAAGAATATTAGAGTTGGAGCCAGAGAGAGCTGGATTTGAGTCCTGCTTAGATAATTACTAGTTTTGAGACCTTGTGTAAATGACTTTTTTTTTTGAGGGGGGAAGGCAAGGCAATTGAGGTTAAGTGACTTGCCCAAGGTCATGCAGCTGGTAGGGTGTGTCAAGTGCCTGAGGCCAGATCTGAATTCAGGTCCTCCTGACTCTGGGGCCTGTACTTTATTCACTGTCACACCTAGCTGCCCTGACTTTTTAATCTGTAAAATGAGGATAATAAATAATAAGAGTCTCCTTCCCAATATTGTCTGGGTGTTCTGTGATTACATTTATAATAATAATAGTTCGCATTTATATAGTACCTATTTTGTGCCAGGCACTGCGCTGAGCACTTTACAAATATCTCATTTGCTCCTCATTACGTTTCTTCAAAGGAGGTACTATTATTATCCTTATTTCACATTTGAGAAACTGAGGCAGGCAGAGGTTAAGTGACTTGTCCACAGTTACAGAATCAGTAAGTGGTTGAGGTCATGTTTGAACTCAAATCTTAATCAAGTGCAGCCTTGAGGACCTAGAAGGTCACATGTGGCTTTAAGGACGCACGTTACCCACCCTGGCTATGAGGCACCTTTCCACTCTTGATAGTCTATCTACCCTTTAAACCACCACCCTCCTTCTCAACTGAATTTATCTTAATTAATTCCTTTTATTTTTCTTTTTGGAGAGGGGAAGCAAGGGCAATTGGGATTAAGTGACTTGCCCAAGGCCACACAGCTAGCTTTGTGTTTGTGTTAGGTGTCTGAGGCTGAATTTGAACTCAGATCCTCCTGACTCCAAGACCAGTACTCTATTCACTGTGCCACCTAGCTGCCTTATCTTAATTAATTCTTGCATTATTTTTGTGACATGTATTACAAGGTTGCATCCTAGAGCCCTTGCTACTATTTCTCTCTTCCTTCCCCCTCCCATCCCTTAGTTCCTTTGGGTGCCAAATTTGCTAATGATAGCATTTGCCCTTCCCGATTCCCTGTCTTGATGCTGATCATATGCATGTAAGATTATTGACTCACAGCTCAGAGGAACCTTAGAGATCATTGGGTCGAACCCTTTCATTTATGGATGAGGACACAGACGGACGCACAGAGAAATTGTGACTTCCTGGGGAGTACAGTTAATAAGTGTCTGAAGCATAATTTGACCCCAAGTTTTTCTGACTTCAGAAAGAGTCCAATCTACTGTGATTCTGGTCCTTGAGAAGGATGCTGGAGAGCTGGGTATGTCTAAGAATCTGAAGCTGTAGTAGCTTAGGTGATCTTGATCTCACCCTATAAGTGAGGAGGCCACGTAAGTCAGCCTACCTCCCACTCTCTGGAACAAGCTCATCATTTCCATTTCCTCTGGCTGCGAATTGGCGTCCCTTTTGTCTCTGCGCCCCCTGTCTCCACCCTAAAGAGCAGCGTGCAGCTGGAAACTCTGCCATCCATCTGTTTCGGTAAACACAGAATTAACTTTATGACCAGAAAGTGCCAAGCATTGCACATTTCAAGCAAAGGTAATGAAAGGCGCACTGACGCATCCATTGTCCATGGTGGATATTTAACAGCCTCTGTCAAAACTCATCTGGCTTTTGTCATGTTTGGGAAATGGTCTCTTCTGTATTTATGGGTGTGATGGTAGCAGCTGCTGCCAAGCCGGGATGGTTTGTTTCCAGAGGCTTCTGCCTGTGGTGAGCACCTTTGGGCTGTATCCTGGCCCTTCCTGGGCCAATGTCACTGGTACAGTTGCTCTGGGATTGTACTGGTTTTGAGTATAGGGAGATTTTATGACTCATGGTTTATCATGAAAACACAAAGCAGGGAAGGGTTTAAGGTGGGGCTGCTTCTAGAACCAGGCCTGGAATATGGTAAATTGGGGCAACTTTCCTGTGCTTCATGCTTTGACAGAACTCATTCTGCTATTGGGAGCTAGAACCTCAGGAGATGTAAGGAGAAAATGTCACTTCTCTGGATCTCAGTTACTCTTAAAATGAGTAGAGTGGACTTGTTTGCTGTTGTTCAGTTCTGTCTGACCCTATGTGACACCATTTGGGATTTTCTTGGCAGAGATACTAGAGTGGTTTGCTATTTCCTTCTCAACTATTTTTACAGATGAGGAAACTGAGGCAAACAGGGTTAAGGGACTTACCCAGGATCACACAAGTGTCTGAGGCCAGATTTGAACTCATGAAGATGAGCCTTTCTGATTCCAAGCCCAGAGCTCTATTCCATTAGTCACAAAACTGCCTGTAGAGCAGATTAGTTGATATGTAAGGTATTTTTTCAGCCTTAATATTCTATATTAGGCCAGTTTTTGCTTTATCTTTTTCATTCCAGGCTGCTACACAGCCTTCCTGGATATATCTGACCTTTCCAACAGATCTGACTCACCATCTTCCTCGAGCTCCTCTTTATATGTCTCCTCTCATTAGAATGTAATCTCCTTGAGCTGAACCAGGAAAACTTTGTACACAGTTACAGACACATCGTTTGTGTGATGACTAACTTTGATAGACTGGGCTCCTCTCAGCAAGGCAAAGTTAGAAGAAAACTCCAAAAGACTCATCATGGAAAGGGGTGTGTATCTACCTCCAGAGAAAGACCTACTGAGTCTGAATGTAGACTGCAGCAAACTACTTGCTCTCTCTCTTTTGTTTTTTGTTTGGTTTTGTCCCTTCTTTCTCATTGTTCACTCCATTGGTTATAATCCTTTATAACTTGACTAAAATGTTTAATGTGAGAGTATCTGTAGAACCTGTATTTGAATACATGCCACCATAGCAGGGAAGGGGGAGAGAAAGAGGGAGAGAAAATTGGAAACTCAAAGGACTGTGGAACTGAATGTTGTAAACTAAAAGTAAACAAATACATTTTAAATTAAACTTTTTTGATATTTTTTTTGGAAGGGGGAAGGCAGGGCAATTGGGGTTAAGTGACTTGCCCAAGGTCACACGGATAGTAAGTGTTAAGTGTCTAAGGCCACATTTGAATTCAGATCCTCCTGACTCCAGGGCCAGTGTTCTATTCACTGTGCCACCTAGCCACCCCAACAAATACATTTTTTTTAAAAAAAAGAATGTAATCTCTTTGAGGTCAGGGCTTGTCTTGCTTCTTTTTGTATCTCCAGGGTTTAGCACAGTGCCTGGCACATGGTAATAGCTATATAAATGTTGTTGTTCTCCTCTTCTTCCTCTTTTTTTCTTCCTTCCTCCTCCTTCCTCTTCTTCATCCTCCCCTTCCCCCTCCTCCTAGGTGTAATGGTAACAGAATTTGGAGCTCCCCCTATGTTGACTTGGTTTATGGGTTGAGTGTTAAAACCCAGAGCTTGTGAATCCCACTTGTGGGATGGACTTGTTGACATGAAGAGAGAGGGCTGAACTGGGAGAAACCT